>CP139505.1:228621048-228896899 GCA_021014915.2 Artemisia tridentata subsp. tridentata | reverse complement strand
GAGTAGGTGTTCTTTGAGTTTGATTAGAATTAGGAAAATTCAAATATTCCTATTATGGCTTTTCCTCAAAAAGAAAAAGGATAGGAACAAGTCTCTTTCTTACAAGGAAAGAACAACTTAGTTCGTCCTTTTAATGAGAAAATAACAAACTCTTGTTTACGATTTGTGTTGCATTAATTCATTAATTGAATTTACAAAGTTCATTTTTAGTATTTTCGATAATTATCCTTTTGTAATTTAACTACCCCATGTTTACAATTTAAAACAATTAATTTACAAAAAGGCTAAGATCCATATTGTGCTTCTACTATCACATCAGTTAATATGCTAGAAATAGTAGATTCAATTGGTAGGCGACGATCACCAATTGTATTACACGTACAACTCTTAGATCCTTATGGGACTCATGGCATCTAGTGTCAAACAACTAGTGTCATGTAGGCATGTTTAGTCCCATCTTTGCCTCGTGTCGAGGTCTCACCGCTTAACTCGATTAAGTCATCCAATTTGAGAACGTGTGAGAATATATCTAGGTCCCACGCATAGAGAATAGTCACCTTGGGTTACAATTCAACCTAGGTCCTACACATAGCCAAAAGGTAATTGCAAGTCTTCTCAAACGATTGGACGGCATGACTTAAATTTGTGACGGGTAAGATATTTGATGTGAATCAAAAAGGTGTACGAAAGAATCATGCATTTATTCTTCGTAGCACAAGTTAAAAACTCTTCTTAACTTAAGTCTAATCATTGTTTTAATGTGTGTCTAGTTGTCCATTTTCAAGACTAATATTAATCCTAAGTGGATTCTAATTTAGTTTGGACAATACAATAAATAAATAAACAAGCTTAACTAGTTTAAGTGTTATTTAGAAAACAATGGTTTTAAGTTTCAAATCCATATTTAAACTTAGTTAAACTAAATCATAAGACTTAGTTTTAAAAAAATTGGTTCGTGTTTCGTTTCAAGTTTTTTAGAAAACAATTTGCGTTTTACATACAATCATAGCATAAATAAAAGCAAACAAACAAACACACAACCACAATATGCAAAGACTCAACCGATGAAAATCCTATGCTCGGTCTCGTGAGCTATCACGAGAACCAAGGGTCAACTAGGGACAAGATACACAACCACATGGAGGGCTCCCACTTGCTCCAAGACAATCAAGAGCAAGTAAAAGCCCATTATGCACATGAAATAGTGATTCTGTCCGCCCAGAATTTCTATATTTGGAGGCCCAAAATGCCTAGAAGGATTCCTCCCCTTGCTTAGGTCCAAACTACAAAGTTGTAGGCCCATGTATTGTGAACCTACAAAAAAATATTTAGCCCAAAACTCCTTACCAATCGCCTGGAAATCACATTTTTCTGCAGCATGTCCAGCAGCCATTCTTCGGTTTTATGTCTTTCATTCTTTTGCCATTCCATTCCAAGCTTTGGTTACATAATATATGAAGTAAAATAAAACTAATCTACTTCCTATCTACTTTAAAAATTCCCAAACAAATGCAAAACCAAAACGAAATACATTACATAAGAGCCAAAACAATGGCAAACCCAAAAACAAGAAATTAACGACAAATCACAACAACACATGGCACAAGTGGTCTAGGTTTTCATCGGTTTTGCATATACACATAATAATACAATAATATTATGAACAAAACAAGGTGTTGGCTAACTCCATGGACAAACATGCATGTATTTGCCATGGATACAAAATTAATAACAAGAATTCAATAATTAGCCAACGAAACGAAGAAATTAATTAACTAGAATTAAAAACCCCGTATGGTACTCGTGTCAAATAGCATTAGGTTCAAAACCCATTGATATTAGTACCTTCTAATTATCATTTTACCACAGAAAATTAAGCCATAGGGGCTGTTTTGAAATCGTTTCACAAATCGATCAAAATAATGCGTTTTAGGCCATTTTAACGCGTACCCAATAAGTAAACCAATTAGCATATGCATAACAAATGGCTATTAGGTAAAAAATCACAGATCTTAAGACCTCTTAAGGGTCGAATTTTGTGAGAAAATGGAGCTCTAGGGGCTGTTTTAATTGTGGTTTCATAAATCATCAAAAAACACCCGTTTTAGCCATTTTTATGCATACTTGATAATCATATGGCACATATGATGGCTCGTGATACCACTATAGGTGATGTTGAATATAGGTAAATATATTAAACAAATAAACGCAGCGGATACATTACCTAGAGACGGATCCATATAGCCATATGATCAATCAAATAAATTAATATAACAATTATACCTTTGAAGTGTGATCACGGATGCACCAATAACACCAATATCACCAAGATGGAATTGAGAAACCCAAGAGATCAATAAGGTTGATCTCTTCTAAGAGTGTTACACACTACACGTCCTCGATCACCAAATAGATGCTAGTCTTTGACTTGTAACCTTTGAACTTGCAACACATACAATATATTTATGCAAAGTGGGATGGAAAAATAAAACCCTAGGAGTGGGGGGCGATGATGCCGTGACTATAGAGAGGGAGAGGGAGAGATTCTCTCTTCTAATGTGGTAAGTATTAAAGTCTAATTGATATCATTTATTATTGATTGATCTTATCAATTACACATTACACTTAGCACCATAAGCCCCTCCAAACCCCTCCATAGGCCGGCCACAATAAGGGCCCACAATGGGCTTGCCCATTGTTGGTCCAATCCAAAAACGCTAAGTCTAACTTAGTATTTAATGGCCCGTTATAGATCCCGAGTTACATAGTCGTTTATATATTGTAAATACGATAATTACAATCTATAAAATGATGTCTCTGTGTATAAGTGTGTGACCCCATAGGCTCACATATGTCTAGCAATATAATTATTTAGTATGACACGAGCATACTCCAACACGACCTTCCCTTGAAAAAGACACAAATCATAGACTAACTCACGCTTTAACACGAAAACTAACGCTTTAATAGGTAGAAACGAATTAGACCCAATGATGTCTCAATCATAGAATAAACCTTAACGGCCATCTCCCTTGTAATCCATAAATATAGTACAACAAATAGTGGTGATATCTCCACTAATACATAACTTTACACCGTTGGTTTATAACAGGTACCAACGAATAATCAATTAGATCATAGAATATAAAATCGGTTAAGTTTAGACAAACCGATTATGACACTTTCTCACTTTTTGTCCTCTCTCTTTTTTTCTTTTTTTTTTTTTTCTTTTTTTTTTCAATTTTTTTTTCATTAACATAAACATAACTAATGTTATAAAATTTTACTATTTCACCATAATAATAAATCTGGATAATTTTTTCATACTTTTCAATAATTTAGATAAAAAACAATAGTGAAAGTAGTAAATACACAAAAAGTAAAAAATACAATATCTACTTTGACTTCCCATTGCAATGTGCAATTTTCAACCCAACCAATAATAATAATTACGCACACGAACACAGAAAACGCGGGGAATACACACTTTACCAAAAGCAACTAACCACGGACTTAAATCTATAGAGTAGGCTAAGGTGTAAGGGTGTAACAAAACAATTTAATATTGGTGTAAGAAACAAAAGGAATGGCTCTGAGGGGTTTTTGTAGGGGTATCTGTAACCACTGTGAAAATCTCACTTTATAATAAACTATCTTATAGAAAAACTTATCATTTTCTACGTGTATATTTTTTTTTATTTGATTATAACTATTATCTTATGTGACGTAGATCACATCCTCGATAAACGTGTTCGCATGCAACCCAACCTCAACGTACTTAATAATTATTTTTAATAAACATTTTTCATATGAAACCTTAAGATATCTCAATTGCCATTTTACGTTAACTCGTTAACGTATGTTTAAAGCTAAACGTTCATTATCAAATAAAGTTCTATAAAATCCTAAACAATCATAACAACATATATATAAGTAACGAAACCTTAAAAATACCAAAGTATAACTTATTTAACTAATGTACAAGTCACTAAAGCACAGAAACCCTAATTCCACAAAAACTCCCGATCAAACCCTAATTTCACAAAACTATTATTTTATGTAATAAAATCACAAACCCTAAATAATATTCTTACAAAATATATATGTACAAGTCTTTTAAACTAAAGTACAGGTCTGTTATGCATAAAGATCAAATATTTATAAAAACCTTATTAAAACCCTAAATATAATTATTTTAAAAGCACAATTTACAAGTTTTCATACACAAGCCTTAAAAATAAAGTTTCCTAAACTCACTACATATAAGTACAAGTCTTTAAACCTAATGTACAAGTGCCTAATGCACATAATCCAAATATCTCATTTATATAGTTTATAACTTAATAAAAACTAACATATCATTTGTAAAAATTAACCAAACATTAAAAATATATTTTCTATATTTCTAAACCCTAGTACAACACCTCTAAGCCTATAGTACAACTCCATAAAGCACAATGTCATTATTTTTTTCATATATATAAAGAATTCGATAATATTTACATAAACATAAACCCTAAAATTTAACCCTAATACTTTCTATAAACCATAGAACCAACTAGTCACTAACCTTAACCCTAGAATACCCTCGACCTAGCTCAATGTACAACCCTACAAGGCCAAAATCGACTTCCCTATCTATTCCTAGTTCGAAACCAACCAAAGACTAACTAAACTCATTATTTTTCTTAAACCCTAAGTACCATGTGTTAAACCTTAAACCTTCCACATCCTCTTTTCTAGAAATAAACCTACTTGTATGGTAGTTAAGCAAACACATCACTATATCATTACCATCACCCTCATACGCCACCTTTCCTCCTCCATCTCCAACCATTTGTCTTCAAGGATCTTCAAACACATCACCTTGTTCTCTCCTTAACCCACAAGATAACTAAAAACCCTAGTATTCTTCCTCTATATATATAACAACATAATTATATTTTCTCTTCATCCCATAAATCGACAACCATCAAAACAGCCCACACCCTCTACTCTACTGATTCAAACAGCCCTATAGAAGCTAGGAAAGATTTTGAGAAAGCTTAAGAAAAAGGAGAAAGTTTGGTACTTCATTTACAAGTCAATCCAATCACAATATCCAATAACCGAACAAATAGCAAAGTAAGTAATCTAACCTTTCTTATCATCTTTTATAAACTTAGAAACTCTTAAAACATACTACTAAATAAGTTCTAATAGGTAGCTAAGATCAAAAACCATAAATCTTTTCTTTTCTTTTTCTGTCGAGCACAAAACAAACACCCTAAGTTTTTTTTTTTTTTTTTAATATTTCTAAAACAGTAGGTTACAGGACACTTACATATTGATAAAGAGAATATTTTTAGGAAAATGTAGCAATTTGAATCATCAAAAATGAGTTAACGAGTCAAAAGATATAACAATTTAAAGTTATATTAAAATCTGAAAATACTTACTGTAACAGAACTCGAAATCACGCAAAACAAGGCATTTCTATTCCGTTTCGTCGAAAACCTAAAACATGAAAGTTGTCCGGAACGACGTTTCCTTCAAAAACTTTTTAGACCTCGAGTCCTGAAAACGCAAAAGAAATGGTGTTTTTATTTAAATTCCGAACAGCTCTTATTTAAAAATACGACCAGACCTTCGACTTTTGACCTAGTTTTCGACCACCAATTGAACCTTAAAAATTTTAAATTTTTCTTAGAATAAAGATCATTTAGTTGTCTAACTATAAGAAAAAAGAACGAAGTAAATTGGTTAAGATTTCATCAAGATATGGTCTTTTCTTTTCGGGTCTTTTCTGTCCAAACCATTCGAACAAACACACCCTTTAAAAATTTATTACGAGCTCGTGAGCTCAAATCACGAGCTGAGTTTTTGTAAAAAAAAAATCTAGTTTATAAACTGATAAATGAGTATACAAAAGAGTCGTAAAAGGTTTTGCCCTTTTTCTAAAGGTATAGAGCGTTTTTAAGAAATAGGGATGTCGTGTGTAACGCGACGGGAGTCTCAGGGGTAGTTTTTGCCAAAACTCTAACCAGAATTATAAAAAGGATTTGATATGCAGTCGACTTAAACCCTAGGGTAGAAAGTGTCATTTTTGAAACTATAAAGGTAAAAGTTGTCATTTAACCAAAGTTGAAGGGTAAAAATTGTAATTTTATGAAAGATGAGGGGTAAAACTTGTCATTTTGCAAAAGTTCAAGGGTAAAAGTTGTCAATATGTGAAACTATAAGGGATTAAAGTATAACTTTCTTTATAATAGTTATTATAATTAAATAATAATAATAATAATAATAATAATAATAATTATTATTATTATTTTTTTTTTTTTTATTATTTTTTTTTTATTTTTTTTTTATAACCAACACTTTTATTAAAAATTTATAGGATTTTACAAGAAATTAGTGGGGAGCCGAGAAACCAATTGGGCCCCCACACCTCTAGCAATAGCAAAACTAATCCTATTAAAAATATGAACCGCAGCCCGTGCTCCAATGTCTTGAGTCATAGTGAATCGTCGAATACGCTTTAGAAGGTTTACTGCATCTTTCTCAAGTTCTCCAAAAGAGGAGAATGAAAAGGGGAGGAACCCATATCCGATTTCCACGCATTTATTATTATTATTATTATTATAATACGTTTTCTTCGATAACGAACAAACAAAGTATCTATTTAACGAACGAACGGAACGAAAACATAAAAATAAGAAATAAGATAAAATCTTATAACTTTTGAAGAAACTTCATGTTGTCTCAAAGTAACATTTAATAAACAACCGAAAATATTACGGAACGAATACTAAAACTTATATAATCAGAAACGATTACTGAAAACTTGACATAACAAACCAGGTTGCGTGCCGGAGACGTTTATCAACTCTGTATAACTTTGTTTTCCACCCAGACTGTCCAGGTGAGTTCATAGTCCCACTTTTTATATACGTTTTTCTAAACTTGTAGGGAGATACATGCTACTAAACCGAACACAAGTATTTTCCTGTATGCTTTGCTGAATTATATTGCATAAGTTTAACTGTTGCCTATTTTAAAGACCCTTTATCATGAACCATTAATCACTTTCGGGTGAGCGCGAATATAATGAATAGATCTATTGGATTGACAATCCCTTTGTGTTGTTGGATAAGTGACCCAATGCATTTTATTTGAAATCGTTTAATAAAGAGTTTGAGGCAGACTCCTACTCGGGGCATAATCGTTATTTATATTGTTAACGTTTGAGATCATGAGACTTATAGCAATATATAACGAACTGCAATATTTCTGATTTACGTTCTACTTAGCTTGTGTTCAAACTGTTTTAACTTTAAACACTATGGATTCACTCAACCTTTGTGTTGACTTTTTAAGCATGTTTATCTCAGGTAACTGGAAGTACGATTTGGCACGGAGTGGCATGGACTTTCTTTTATAAAAAGAGTGTCTATTTGTTATCATTCAACTAATTATGTTACTTTTATAACGTATTTCAAAACCTCCCGTTGGGACCTCTATAATGTAACTCTGATATAGCTAAATGAATGATAACAATTTTATTTAAAACGTCTCTTTTCGAGTCGTTTTCTATTCTCATGACTGTGAACCTTGAAGTAGCACCCCAAAACTTATATTCCGCTGCGTATATCGAAAATGGGGGTGTTACAGATTGGTATCAGAGCTCATGGTTATAGAGAACCAAATGTTTTCAAACATTGGACTATAACCGTTTTCCGCAAAAACTTAGCCAAAGTCCTCCGTGCCACGCCGTCACTGAAACGTTATTTGTAAGTAATTTATTGTTAATCGTTTAAGCTGCATAATGAAATATTTATAACTATAGAGTGGTTGCAGAATCCCTAACCTATCACATGGAATGTTAATAAAAGACCTTGTATTAATTGTTTTGTGTAAAAACAATCAATCAAGTTATTAATATCATGTAATTTCCCATCGATTTAATCCAGACTTACCGTGACTTTACCTAGGATTATTATGATACTTTAAACCTACCATGACTAGGCTATGACTGTAGGAATTCCCTCTAGGATAAATTTCGGAAGAAAACTTGATGAATGAAGAGAAAGCTGCTGAACTTCAGTTTTTGTAAATAGATTAGTTTGAGTTAATCATTTATTTACGATTTTAACTAGAGACATCGTGATATTATGATTCTCAATAGGTTATGACTTCATATTGTGACCCCCTACTAGGACTAAGTAAACTCAAATTTGGATGAAAGCTTTACGGATATTAGACCAACATATCATGACTAAATCTACTGTTAGCCGTGCCCTAGAAATTAAGCAAAATAACCAAAAGCGAAAACTCACTGATAGAAAGACCATCACCTTAACCTAAGGATTTCCCGACCTAAAAATTAAGCAAGGTGTTACTCCTAAGAAAAAGACTTTAAGAGAAACCTTGATGATAGGAAAACCCTAATACCAATAGGAAGACCAAGGCTAGTGAAAAAGAAAACTAGAACCCACTAAGATCCCAACAAGGCCTAAGGATGACACCTATGTTTTGGCAGAAGATAAAATCTCTGTAATGGATAAATAAATTGAGGTTTAGAACTCTCTAGGTTATGTTTCCTGTTGAATCTCTACCTTAATTACGATGGATGTAATCTAAGTGTAATAACTATCTTTCTACCGTATGAAACCTTTCCCTGGTAATATTTCAGTAATAATCTCAATATGCGTTTAGCTTCATTATCTACTCTATTCCTCCTTTACCATACTCATAGTTAGAACCTAGCAAAACCCTAGTATACCTTTAGGAAATTTGGTAAATATTATTTTGGCGAAACAATAGACTATCCCTAGCCTGTAGGAACTTTCGAAAAATTCTAAGATTTATTTCAAGAATATCCCATTAGTACCTTAGGAAAACCCTAACCCATCACTATAGTGTGGACTAAAATTTTATTATTCATTTGAAAAATAATTATGATGTTATTTTCCAAAAATAACGCGTTGAACACCATCTAAAACTTTTTGAAAAACATAAATACCACAGTAACTGAGCCAAACATCACATCATTTGGTCCTCAATTATACATAGCCTGATCAACTATGTATAATTTAGGAAGAATCATGTATGTGAATTGGACTGTTATCTTTTCAAATTTCTAATAACAATTTTCATTCAAAAGAAAAATATTGAAACAAAACAAAATGTTTATAAACTATCACTTTTGATTTGATACAATAAAAGTCTACATCTACCAACCATTACCTCTAAGATAGGAAATTGACAAGAATTATAGATAGAAAAACCCTAGGAATTTACAAACTCGAATGGTACAAATTTTATTAGGAACCTTGGAAGATAATACATAGAGACATAGTTAGCAACGGAAGTGCTAATATTACAAGGATTACATAAGTTTTATTTCACTAAGGATTACCTAGGAAAAACAACAAAGACCATACTAACAACCCTAGCGCAAGACTTATTTTCCCCATGTCTGATCCACGATAAAGGCAACGATAGTAAGTGGTACGACGAACATTAGGATCACACCAAAGGCTTCAAGGTCTTCTTCCGGATTACACGCCATGTAGGTAGCAACCGCAACAACGTAAACAATCGCTAGGTATGTGATAAGGTGCGGCATTTTGAGGTTTTTAGGAAAGAATTTAGTAGTGAAAGAATGAAGATTAAAAATGAGGTATTTATAGGAGAAATATAGCCGTTATTCAACCGTTAAAATCAATGTTCACGACCGTTGGAAGCACTGTTCACATCCCCTAGATTTATTAAGTGGCCAAACATTCAAATTTAGTTCAACTATTAGGAATAAAACTGACAAAACCGCGTTCCCCTAGATATCAAATGGAAATTTCTAGATAACTCCTTTAGGTTAAAAACATAATCGAGGATTAGCAGGAAGGCAATACTATTGGATTTAAGGACATAAGAATAAAATAATATTATTTATAATATTATTTTTAACTTGAGGCATTTTAGACATATCAAACTCCCATCATAAATCAAATGGTTGTATGATTTCCCATTCTCATATTCCCTATCTGAATAGGTTAGAAATTAGGCCTGACTATCCCTATACTTCACTTTTCCCAATTTCTCAACCAACGTTGACTGAATATCGGGACGAGATTCCCTCAACGGGGGTGACTGTAACCACTGTGAAAATCTCACTTTATAATAAACTATCTTATAGAAAAACTTATCTTTTTCTACGTGTATTTTTTTTTATTTGATTATAACTATTATCTTATGTGACGTAGATCACATCCTCGATAAACGTGTTCGCATGCAACCCAACCTCAACGTATTTAATAATTATTTTAAATAAACATTTTTCATATGAAACCTTAAGATATCTCAATTTCCATTTTACGTTAACTCGTTAACGTACGTTTAAAGCTAAACGTTCATTATCAAATAAAGTTCTATAAAATCCTAAACTATCATAACAACATATATAAGTAACGAAACCCTAAAAATACCAAAGTGCAACTTATTTAACTAATGTACAAGTCACTAAAGCACAGAAACCCTAATTCCACAAAAACTCCCGATCAAACCCTAATTTCACAAAATTATTATTTTATGTAATAAAATCACAAACCCTAAATAATACAAATATATATGTACAAGTCTTTTAAACTAAAGTACAAGTCTTTTATGCATAAAAACCATATATTTACAAAAACCTTATTAAAACCCTAATTATATTTATTTTAAAAGCACAATTTACAAGTTTTCATACACAAGCCTTAAAAATTAATTTTCCTAAACTCATTAAATATAAGTACAAGTCTTTAAACCTAATGTACAAGTGCCTAATGCACAGAATCCAAAAATCTCATTTATATAGTTTATAACTTAATAAAAACTAACATATCATTTATAAAAATTAACCAAACATTAAAAATATATTTTCTATATTTCTAAACCCTAGTACAACACCTCTAAACCTATAGTACAACTCCATAAAGCACAATGTCATTATTTTTTTCATATATATGAAGAATTCGATCATATTTACATAAACATAAACCCTAAAATTTAACCCTAATACTTTCTATAAACCCTAGAACCAACTAGTCACTAACCTTAACCCTAGAATACCCTCGACCTAGCTCAATGTACAACCCTAATAAGCCCAAATCGACTTCCCTATCTATTCCCAGTTCGAAACCAACCAAAGACTAACTAAACTCATTATTTTTCTTAAACCCTAAGTACCATGTGTTAAACCTTAAACCTTCCACATCTTCTCTTCTAGAAATAAACCTACTTGTGTGGTAGTTAAGCAAACACATCACTATATCATCACCATCACCCTCATACGCCACCTTTCCTCCTCCATCTCCAACCATTTGTCTTCAAGGATCTTCAAACACATCACCTTGTTCTCTCCTTAACCCACAAGATAACTAAAAACCCTAGTATTCTTCCTCTATATATATAACAACATAATTATATTTTCTCTTCATTCCATAAATCGACAACAATCAAAACAGCCCACACCCTCTACTCTACTGATTCAAACAGCCCTATAGAAGCTAGGAAAGATTTTGAGAAAGCTTAAGAAAGAGGAGAAAGTTTGGTACTCATTTACAAGTCAATCCAATCACAATATCCCATAACCGAACAAATAGCAAAGTAAGTAATCTAACCTTTCTTATCATCTTTTATAAACTTAGAAACTCTTAAAACATACTACTAAATAAGTTCTAATAGGTAGCTAAGATCAAAAACCATAAATCTTTTCTTTTCTTTTTCTGTCGAGCACAAAACAAACACCCTAAGTTTTTTTTTTTTTTTTTAATATTTCTAAAACAGTAGGTTATAGGACACTTACATATTGATAAAGATAATTTTTTTAGGAAAATGTAGCAATTTGAATCATCAAAAATAAGTTAACGAGTCAAAAGATATAGCAATTTAAAGTTATATTAAAATCTGAAAATTCTTACTGTAGCAGAACTCGAAATCACGCAAAACGAGGCATTTCTGATCCGTTTCGTCGAAAACTTGAAACACAAAAGTTGTCCGGAACGACGTTTCCTTCAAAAACTCTTTAGACCTCGAGTCATGAAAACGCAAAACAAAGGGTGTTTTTATTTAAATTCCGAACAGCTCTTATTTAAAAATACGATCAGACCTTCGACTTTTGACCTAGTTTTCGACCACCAATTGAACCTTAAAAATTCTAAATTTTTGTCAGAATAAAGATCATTTAGTTGTCTAACTATAGGAAAAAGAACAAAGTAAATTGGTTAAGATTTCATCAAGATATGGTCTTTTCTTTTCGGGTCTTTTCTGTCCAAACCATTCGAACAAACACACCATTTAAAAAATTATTACGAGCTCGTGAGCTCAAATCACGAGCTGAGTTTTTGTAAAAAAAAAAAATCTAGTTTATAAACTGATAAATGAGCATACAAAAGAGTCGTAAAAGGTTTTGCCCTTTTTCTAAAGGTATAAAGCGTTTTTAAGAAATAGGGATGTCGTGTGTAACGCGACGGGAGTCTCATGGGTAGTTTTTGCCAAAACTCTAACCAGAATTATAAAAAGGATTTGATATGCAGTCGACTTAAACCCTGGGGGTACAAAGTGTCATTTTTGAAACTATAAGGGTAAAAGTTGTCATTTAACCGAAGTTGAAGGGTAAAAATCTTAATTTTATGAAAGATGAGGGGTAAAACTAGTCATTTTGCAAAAGTTCAAGGGTAAAAGTTGTCAATATGTGAAACTATAGGGGATTAAAGTATAACTTTCTTTATTATAACTAAATTATTATTATTATTATTATTATTATTGTTATTATTATTATTATTATTATTATTATTATTATTATTATTATTATTATTATTATTATTATTATTATTATTATTTTTATTTATTTATTATAACATCACTTTATTAGAAACAAATAGGATTTACAAGAAGTTAGTAGGGAGCCGAGATACTAATTGGGCTCCCACTCCTCTAGCTATAAAATAAGATATAAGATAAAAATCTTATAACTTTTGAAGAAACTTCATGTTGTCTCAAAGTAACATTTAATAAACAACCGAAAATATTACGGAACTAATACTAAAACTTATATAATCAGAAACGATTACTGAAAACTTGACATAACAAACCAGGTTGCGTGCCGGAGACGTTTATCAACTCTGTATAACTTTGTTTTCCACCCAGACTGTCCAGGTGAGTTCATAGTCCCACTTTTTATATATGTTTTTCTAAACTTGTGGGGAGATACATGCTACTAAACCGAACACAAGTATTTCCTGTATGCTTTCCTGAATTATATTGCATAAGTTTAACTGTTGCCTATTTTAAAGACCCTTTATCATGAACCATTAATCACTTTCGGGTGAGCGCGAATATAATGAATAGATCTATTGGATTGACAATCCCTCTGTGTTGCTGGAAAAGTGACCCAATGCATTTTATTTGAAATCGTTTAATAAAGAGTTTCAGGCAGACTCCTACTCGGGGCATAATCGTTATTTATTGTGTTAACGTTTGAGTTCATGAGACTTAGAGCAATATATAACGAACTGCAATATTACTGATTTACATTCTACTTAGCTTGTGTTCAAATTGTTTTAACTTTAAACGGAATGAATTCACTCAACCTTTGTGTTGACTTTTTAAGCATGTTTATCTCAGGTAACTGGAAGTACGATTTGGCACGGAGTGGCATGGACTTTCTTTTATAAAAAGAGTGTCTATTTGTTATCATTCAGCTATAAATGTAACTTTTATAACGTATTTCAAAACCTCCCGTTGGGAACTCTATAATGTAACTCTGATATAGCTAAATGAATGATAACAATTTTATTTAAAACGTCTCTTTTCGAGTCGTTTTCTATTCTCATGACTGTGAACCTTGAAGTAGCACCCCAAAACTTATATTCCGCTGCGTATATCGAAAATGGGGGTGTTACAGTATCTTACTTTAAAATGAGAGTAAAAATGGGTTTATACGGGGATTAACTAACCAATGTAGTTAGTTAATATAACATAACATATAAAGGCTATTTGGGTGTAATCCTAGAAATTTACCAAGTTAGTCAAGTCACTCCAATTATGTCAATAATACTCATTATGGTGGTCTCTGATTAGTTGTCAAAGGTATTACATATTTTTCTACAGGGATTACAAAGGCAATATGTAAACCCAAATTGATTCAATTCAATTATAGTATACCAAAGAAACACAAAGGAAGTATGTATTTCCCGGGTCGTTTTTTCCAACGAAGGTGTGAATGGAATTTTGTGATTTTGAATTCGTGAAACGTGTCGTGAATAGCGAAATAAGTGAGATTTTGGATTTTTAAACTACAAATATGAAATTTTAACTAAAACAAACCAAGAAAGCAAGTAGAATAATAATATGAAGCATGCGTAAGCAAAAAACGTAAAAGAAACCTAAAACGAGCACGCTCGGGCTAATTCCGAGCCTAAAACGTGAAATCTAAGAAATACTAACCCTAGAAATGCGAAACTATTTTTCCTAAGTCCTAAATGATAAAAGAAAATTTTAGAAAAAAGAAAATAATTTTTTTGATTTATATTTTAATTTTTAGGAATTAAAAACTAATTTTAACTAATTAAATGATTAAAAATATTAAACCTTCTTAGAAAAATCTAAAAATTTAATGACAACTGACTAATGTAATTAGGAATAAAAGAAAAATATGATGAGAGAAAAAGCAGTTAGAAATAAGCAGTTATAAGCAGAATTGTGTGAATAAGTAAAAGAAAAAAAAAGAAGCTATAAAAAAAAAAGAGGGACTCTACAACAGAAAAGTTCCAAGGGCACTTATGGTTCAGGTGTTGTGTGTGTGAGGTGTGGGAAGGGTAGAGACCTTCGAACCCTGGTTTTGGCTTTTTTGTAATTTTTTTTTTTTATTTTCTTTTTTAAAACTTAATAAGCACAATAAAATAAGCAATTTTTATAACTACAACTATTTTTGAAAACTTTAAATAAGCACAGAATAAGCACAAGTGGTGATCAGATAAGTAAGCTTATGAAAAACCAAAAAAAAAAAAAAAAAAAAAAAAAAAAAAAAAAAAAAAAAAAGTTTAAAGCAAATAAGCTAACAAGCTATCTCTAAGCTAAAAGAAAACCAAAATAAGCTAAATTATACTAAGTCTAATCTAAATGAACCATGAAAATCAGAATAAGCTAACAAGATAATCAAATAAGCACTGAGGATAAGGAAGCAGAAAATGAATCTGATGCAGGCTATAGAATGGCCGACTGACCCACTTTTAAGCTTATGAAAAGGCTATCTAAAGCTAATATAAAAAATCAAAAAAATTTGAAACAAGTAGACTAGCAATCAAATAGTAATTGTACCAAATTTTAGACTAATTAAGCTTATAATGAACTTATTAAAATTCATAAACTAAGCTATTTGAGACAAAATTATAGGAATATGCAGGTTCAAAAACAGCCTGTTGAGGCCTATTTGGGCTTCTATTTAAGCAATAAGATGGGATCCAAAATCCACAAAAACAGAAATTAAATGAAGTTCATATACTAAATAACAAACAAGCCAAAATTCAGACCTTAATAAGCTATTTAAGGACTTAAAATCTATCCTAGAATATGGCTACTCAGGACTGATAGTTAAAATGGCTACTAATGTATTCTGATGTAGCAGTCTCACAAAATTGAGTTAAAACCTAAGCAACTCTTGAATTTCCACTTAACTACTTATATTGAATAGAAAATTAGCAAAGGCAAGCTCTAAATCTCATGTTCCTTTAAAAAGCAATCATACTCAGATTTTAGCCTTAATTCAAGACAAAAGTACTTTAGTATGCAAAACCCTTAAAACAGCTTAGCTAGCACCACCAATAGCTTATCTAAATCAAAATAAGCTAGATCAAACTTCCTAGAAGTACAAATGAACAGTAAATATCAATTTTGACCCATTTTTAGCCTTATGCCAAACACCCCCTTATATGGACTAATTTTGGATTTAACACTAGAAATGACCAATTTAAGCTCCAACTTGGAAAGACAGATTAACAACTTAATATATTAAGCTCTAAAAACCACTTTTCACCTATGTCTAAGCACTAGAAATAAGCTACACTATATTTAAGCTATTTATGGTATTTTTGAGGTTTATAAGAACAAATCAACAACTACTAAGTAAATCCTACCAAATGAGCATTAATAACAACAAATAAGCAAGTAAAAGACCAAATAAGCACTTATATTAACAGATATAAGCTAATGAATAGTAAATTTAAGCTAAGATTTGAATTTATAGGAAAACTAACCTAGCCCTTGCACAAACAGGGCAAATAAATGCTCGAGGAGTTACTCAACAGCTCCAGCTTGTTAAAAACAAGCTGGTGACAGCAATAAGCCCATCCTTTTTTGGCTTATCATCCCTTAGCTTATTTCTTTTTTTTTTTTTTTTTAGTATTTTTCTATTATTTTTTTAGCTTTTTATATTGAAAACAGAAAAGTGAACAATAAGCTCACTACTAGCTATGAGTAGACTAGAATGAGCTTATGAATATTAGTATAAGCTTATACAAGCTTATACTAGCTTGTTGAAGTAAAAAGTAGCTTTAATTGAACAATAAAAGGAAATTTAAACAACAATAATTAAAGTAAACTTAAACTTTTATTAAATGAAAGCAGGATTACAATACTTTAAATAAAAATAGTAAATAAGCTTAAAAATAAGCAGTACATAAACAAACGGCAACAAAAATAAGCATAAAAAGAAGAACAGCCCTCATGTGTGTGAAGAGGATCCTATATATAGCCTCACTTGCACCTCCTAGGGTTTCATTAAACCAATCCCAGCCCTCCAATTAGAATATCGACATCATCAATCAATCTCAGCCATCGATTTCACCTCCACACCCTATCAGCCAATAAGGAAGCTTCAAATTGCCATGGTGGACTCAAAATGAGGTCATTTGCTGTCTTGTCATCCCTTCTAGAAGGGGTAATAAATGCTTAAGTGAGAGTAACTTTGGGGACGATGGATGAATAGTAAATGGGGTAAAAAGGAGGGAAAGGAGGGTATAGTTTGACCGGGTATTTAATTAGGGCTGACTTGGGTTAAAATAGGGAAGGTCGGGTTTTAGGGGATCCGGATTTAAGTAATAGAAATGGTGGATTGGGCTGGGAAAATGGGCTTGTGGGTTTTTATAAAAGGGTCCGGATTTGATTAGGATTTTAGTTATAAGTTTTAAAGTTAAAAGGACCCATTTTGCCATTAATGAAAAGTGAGGGCTGTTTTTGTAAATTAATCCAAGGGCTATTTCTGATAAATGATTATTCTTCAAGGGCTGATTTGAAAATCCGAGCATAAAAATGATCCAAGCTTGTACATTCTTCCCTGGCCTCGGCTTTTTAAACTCTTTCCACTCGTGCTCTTTTTTGTTGGTTTTTCTTTGATTTTGTCCTTTTTCACATATCCGTTGCCTAAACAATCACAAACACAAAAACACAAATATCTTTGGCATTTTTGTTTGGTTTTTGGTCTTTTGGGTCCGTTTTATAAGGTAAAAGGTATGTGTAAATTAACAAATACCAGTCTCGAATAGTATACCAAGCCAAGTTCTAAAGTTTACTACAAGTCACCGGCACACTCATATTTTTGTGGAATTTGGGTAAAATAATGGAAACGGATAAGGCTTAATTCTCACAATAAGGAAATAGGGGTTATGTGTGCGGGTTATGCAACTTTGATTTCACAAAAACATGCTATTTTTTTTTAAAAATTTAGGCATATATTATGCATATTTTTGAAAAATTAAGGACAAGTAACGTTCTAATTCTCCATCCCCCCACTTAAGATAAACAACTTCCTCGTTGTGTAAATGAAAATTAAAAACAGGAAACAGAAAGAATTAGAACAGAAAATTCCCCTGAGATTTGCTCGGTATGATCCTCCATTATGTGTATGTGAGCAACTTTTTTCTGTGTCGTGTGAAGAAGGGCGTCTTAGTCGCCATGACTAGAACATCATATAGAAAATACAGGGTATATGTGAACCACCACTTCTTTCGTATTCTAAGTACTCAACCTGTGTTAAAAGGCATGAAAATCACAGCTAGTGTGTCTATGATAATCGATTGTTTGTAAAAATAAAAAATAAATAAAACTGAAAGTCATCAGGTTAGTCGATACGCCGCATCCATGGTATGGGATACGCCATATTGAGCCTGGAATTAAAAATAAAATAAATGCGATTCAGATATTTTATGCGTCGTATCCTAAATCCAAGATACGTCGTATCAAAAGATCTGACAAAAAGTTTCAAAGTGCAGAAATAAAATAAAATGCAGAAAATTAAAAATATAGATATGTCCAGTACAGTCGATACGCCGTATCTTTGTTATGGGATACGCCGTATTGATGTCCAAGTATGACAGGCTCAATAAAAAAATAAAAATAAAATGAAAGATAAGCATTGGGTTGCCTCCCACGAAGCGCTTATTTTTGTTAGAGTCACGAGCCTGACTCCACCCTTATTTACTGTATAATAGGGTGTTGTTCCCCCCACTTGGAATCAAGTGCGGATAATAATAGCAATAAACACTATAATAGTGTATATTTGCTATAGTAGGAAGACACGATAAGTAAAAATGGTACATTTGTGGGTAGTGATTTCCATTCATTACCTTTCCTAATTTGGTTGATAAATTGGATGTCTTGAACATTTTATGTGAGAGACCAATATGTTGAGGATGCATGAATTGCCCTTCATTTATCTTGTCGGTAGTTAGGCGTCCCTCAACCTCCATACAAGATGAGAAAGGGTCTTTGGCAAGTATCTTTACCCTCTTCTTTCCGTGTTGGCTTCAAAGTATCTTGCTCTTCAACCAAGGTATTATCCAAGAGCTCATCATCGAATTCTTTTGGAAGTTCAACCAAAATCTGGTGGATAAAAGGTGCATCATGTGTGTCATCATGTGGTGTGATGTCTATGATAGGTTGTAAGGTAATAGGTTTCACCACATCATCCTTCTGCTCTGCAGCCTGTTTAGAAACACTAGCAATATCATTAGTAACTAAAATAAAAGGAGAGTCAAAGGTGTTATCAATTTCTGTCGCAGATTCCGCATGAGCTTGTGGACATGATTCTTTCACCCGTAGACTCTTAACATTCATCTTCTTTGATTGCTTCTTGCTTGGTTTCTCTTTTCTTACCACCTTCAATCGTCCAGGGTAAGGGACAAGTAGGTGATACGGTTCAATCACCTTCAATCGTCAATGGAAAGGGACATGTGTGTGATACGGATACGTGCCCAAGATATATGCCCAAAACCGTGTTAGCCTTTCTGAGTCCGTGAGATTTAAATTCCTATTTTCTTCCTTAATATCAATAACAGGATGGTTATCCATTGTTTCCATGTCATCATGCTTACTGACTATAGAATTTTTCATCTCATCATCTTGTAATTGTACAACATCACATATAATAGCATCAAACTTATTACACTTTTCCTCCACACACTTTTCATTTGGTATGACACTAAGTAAGCTCATAATATTACGGCAATGTTCTTCAATACGATGTACCGAATCCATAGTATCATCATTATGCTTCTTAAGTGCCTCTTGATAACTTGTGTATTCCATCTCTTGCCTTGATAGTTCAGCATCATTTATAAATTTAGAAACGGTTTCTTCGAAGTTATAGACCTCTTTTTGTGGTGGTGGATTTGGTGGGCAGGGTGAGTATTGGTAAAATTGAGGTGTGTTATTGTAACCATATGAATCATAATGAGAATACCCATCATGATATTCATTAAAATCCTTGTTCTTGAGGTATGGGTAATCTTCATGTTCATTGTTTTTAGCACCCCAATTTGATGCACTATTATATGCAATAGCAGAATATTCTTCCTCTTCGATTATGTGTAATATCATTATTATTAACGAACCACTTTTCTTCACCGTATCTTGCATATCTCCAATCATAGAACCGACCATTCTTAATTGCCATGTCGGATTCATATTGGACATATTCTTCCATGGTCATTTCATCAAAAATTTTCTCGATCACCATGATTTCCTGAAAAACAAATAACGAAGAAGACCAAAAGTAGACCAAATATACAAACAATAAAAACTAAAAAATTATTGCTGCTGTATCAGATGATCGATACGCCATATTCAGTAAACTGGATATGCCGTATTAATAATTTAGAAATTCAGGTATGTTTTAAAAAAAAACTAGATACGCCGTATACGCAAGAGCTGATACGTGTTATGAACTTATAGGGTTTAAAGATTCTGATTAAAACCCAACAAAAAAGAATACGTCGTATTCAATGAATCAAATACGCCGTATCCGAATAATTAAATTCATTACGCTATATATATAATAAAAACGCAATACGCCGTATTCAAATAATTGAATATGTCGTATTGTTTAGTTCAGCAAAATACAGCAGAACAGAAACAATGCAGAAAAACGAAAACAAACGCAAACAATCAAAACAAACAAAACAAACAAATGCAAGAAAAATGCAAAAAAGATACAATGCAAATTACACAACAAAGTTAGTCAAGTTAAAGCTAATCAGATTAAACTAAGTTAAAAACCTAAATCAAAGCGCAAAAAACTTGATGTGTCGTTTAGTACAGGTGATTATTTATCTAGTTTTACATTTATATTTTTCCGACTTTATCTATAACAAACACTAACGGGAAGTTACCCGGTCGATGGTGAGCTAGTTGGTAAGTAGGGTGTCGATCACTAAGAGTGGAACATTAACACTTAAATATCTATCAGTATTTTAATTCTATCATTTAGTCTAATTAAACCTAATCTAACAGAACAAAGGATGTTAGTGCAAGCAGTCTCGTTGGGGAGATTGTCATTACAAGCAGTCTCGTTTGTTTTGATTGATGACAAACATGTAACTTGATATATAACGTAAAATGTACAAGTTACATGTAATCATATCTTGTCTCAACATACATTCAATGCCTCTCGAGTCCTCGTATGGTACAACACAGGTTCGTACATGTTTGTTATGTGGCATTATGATCAAACCCTTAACAAACCATTTAGAATGTTTAAAATACGGTTAGGTCATTAAGTATTTTAAAAGGTTATCCATTCTACTTATAACCATAATAGGATAAGTACACTTTAGATATCAAACTAACATGATACATCTTGGTACACATATGTTAGTTAAGCTTGTATATACATGCTACATGATCACTAGGATACATGTTACATACATATATATATTTACATTATTTACATTTTAAATCTTAAAATGGAAATATATACATGACATCATGGCATACCTCATTTTGATATCTTTAGGATATCTTGAGGATTTAGGTAATATCTTGATAAGATCTTAGAGTTGACTTTGTTAGATATGGAAAGATTTGATAAGATCTTAGAGTTGACTTTGTTAGATATGGAAAGATTTGATAAGATCTTAGAGTTGACTTTGTTAGATATGGAAAGATTTGATAAGATCCTAGAGTTGACTTTTTTAGATTGTGCAAGATATGGAAAGATTTGTTAAGACATTAGCTGTCAGGTCCCGGCGGATCCAAACAGCATAAAGGGCGGATCCCTTTATTTGGATCAGCCAAATCCGTGGCATGTATAAACTGTTTTCCTATAAATAGTAGCCCATTGTTTACCCATAGTTTTAAAAACCACTAGAACACACATTCCCTTTACCCTTTGCATACACTTAGATCAGTAGCAAACCATGTAGAATCATATATTAATCACCCTTTCCATAATGATCATAATGTTACTAACCTTCATTATGTTGTAAGCATACACTGTTGATGATCCTGTGAAGCAAGCTCAAGATCATGAGACATCATCCATCACAAGCATAGCATACTTCCTGATCCACCAAGAAGGTTAGAAGATCTTGAAGTCATTACTCACCAAAGCATTTCAACACGAAGATTCAAGGGCACTTGACATCCTTAATGATTGAAGACTTCTTATTCAAGAAGTTCATGTAGATTCCATATGCATATATGAAGATCCATCACAACAAGTTTGGGGAGCTTGTGATCTTCATCCATTGAAGGCTTCCTATCAATGGAAATTCATTTAGATTATCCATTCATATCCATGACCCATTTATGTCATGGATCATCATTGTAATCTATTCTTACTAGATTAGATGGTTTATGTGTTTGTGCCATAAAACACAAGGTTTCTATGTTGGGCCATAAAACATAGCGGGAGTGGTTGTACCCTTGTTAAAGAACTAGCGGGAGTGGTTGAACCCTTGTAAAGAACTCGACATCTAGCTTAGTGTCGGAAATTGTATAGGCGACGTCAGGTTGGTTCTACCTTGAACTAGAACCCGGTATTTAGCTTTGTACCGGAAAAAGTATAAGCTACGAATGTAAGCTTTTCTCCGCTGAGAAGGGAGCTTGTTGATCTGGTGAAGTAACACTCGAGTTGGGTACTCGAGGAGTGGAGTAGGGCGGAGAGGAGCTCCGTGACCGAACCACTATAAATCATCGTGTTCGGTTTGTGCTTTCTTTTACTTACTCTTTACTTTTATGTTTGCATTATATGATTGCTTGTGTTGTGATTTGTTAATCATACTTGTGTGACAACATGGTTTAAGTTTATGCTAGTCATAAACTACACGTAACATCTTTCATATTAGAACAAGCTTAAACGGACATTTGATACAACAAGATTTAAGATTTTAAAATGGTAACGTATTCAACCCCCCCCCTCTACGTTTTCACAATTGGTATCAGCGCCACGTGGCTCTCATTTTCAAAACAAATGGTTTTTAAAATAGAGTACGATCCATGTATCAAATTACCCTTGAAGCGGAATATAATATGAAAAATGTTTCGCTAAGTATACTTAGAAATTTTGTTGTTAAATATTACTTTGTATACAAGCTTGAAGATGTATTAGGAAAATCAAAAGAAAAGATTTCTTAAAAAGATTAAGTGACAAATTGTGTGCGTAAAGCTAATTTACCAAAAACACGGGTTTTAAAGGAGCGTTTGGGATAACTATTAATTTAGTTGAAAAATCACCTACATAAATGTTTAGATAAGCCACATTAGTAGAAATAAAGTTAAATAAGTATATTGTAAGTTTACTATCTAATCTAGTAAGTCCTACACACTTTCCCTATGTCAAAATACTAGTTTTGTTGAATCTGGTACAGAGTCCCGCGGAACCAAATCACATAAAGGACGGATCCCTTGATTTGGATCCGCCAAATCCGTCTGTACAGTATGCAGTTTTTGTCAAACTTCAAAAAATCATAACTAATTAACCGTAAGTCCGTAGGAGTCGTGCCACCTACCATTTTCAAGGGAATTGAGTCTACTTTCATTTAAAAATACTCTTAGGACCTGAATCTAATTTCAAAATGAGTGAAATAAATCAAATGCTACAGTGTGTCCAAAATATTAAGTTTCATTTTGACACAGTAACATACACTTTTGAGTCGGGCAATGTAAGTTGGTATCCTTTGAACATTGATAAGATTTCTTTTGAATCTAAAGAATGTGGTGATATTTACTTATATAAAGGAAACAAATCAAACGTTGCATACTGATTCGTGTCAATTTATTCTCCAAAGGAAACACACAAGTGAAATTATGTGAAAACCCCGGTTCGTTGTCCCGTCGAAGGATGAATGGAATTTGTGAAATCGGGTTTGTGAAACGTGTAGTGAATGGATATAAAAGTGGGATTTTGGATTTTTAACTAAAAATAAGCAAACATAAACTAAAAACAATTAAATAAGCAAGGAAAACGATAAACTAAAGCCTACGTAACTAGAAACGCAAAGGAGATCTAAAAACGCGCACGCTCGGGCTAATCCCGAGCTTTAAAAGTGAAAACTAAGGGATATTAACCCTAGGAATGCCTAATTAATTTTTCTAAGTCCTAATTAGTAAAAGAAAATTTTAGAAAAAAGAATTATATTTTTTTGATTTTTATTTTAATTAATATGAATTAAAAACTATTTTAAAGAAATTAAATGATTAAAAATATTAAATGAAAAGAGAAAAATCTGAAAATTTTAAGAAAATTACTTTAAGGTGTACTGGTCCTAGGAAAAATTAAGAAAAGGTTGCAGCTTATTGGGATAAGCTGTTTAAAAGCCAAACAGTTTCAATTAAGCAAAAAGGAAAGAAGGCTTAAAAGAATTAAGGAGTAGAAGTATAACAGAAAAATCCCAAGGGTGCTACTGGTAGTGTGTTGTGTTTGTGAGGCTGTGTGAGGGTAGAGGTCTCAGGTTCGAGCCTGGCCTCACCTTTTTGCTATTTTATTTTATTTTCTTTTGAAACTTAATAAGCACTAGAAAATAAGCATTTTTAATAAAAACAACTAATGGAAACTACTACTAGGCTCAGAAAAAGCAATCTAATGGCTGATTATTAAGAAAACTAATTAAGCAAAATAATGAGTAAAAGCTAATGAGTCTAATAAGCTATATTAAGCTAAATGGGGAATAGAAGAATCTAACTTAGACTAATTATAATCTACATGAACCAATTATCTCAGAATAAGCTGTGGTCCTAAGCAGAAAAGCACCAATCAGTCTCAATAAGTACTTAAGGCCACTGAGTGCAGAACAAGGGCAGTCAACTAGGGCAGATTTGCAGACCTAAATAAGGTAACTAAATAAGCTCTAGAGTGCCTAATAAGCTTAGAACCCTATAGCTAGTACTATAGGCTACTAAAGAAAACAAGAATCAGAAAATAGGCTCAAGTAAATAAGCAGAAAATTAGCTATGAAAAGGGGCTAGTTTGGACTGATGCAGGCTGCACAGGGCAAAAAAAGGGACATAAAAGCCATTCAAAAGCTATTAAAAGCTACTCAATAAAAATCACAAAAATTTGGAACAAGTGCACAAGCAACAGAACAGTAACACTGCAAAAGTTCAGCACATAAGAGCTTATTTTGAAAAGATGATAAATGAAAAATAAAAGGCTGTTTGAACAAAAACTAAAAGGGATATGCAGGCTGCAAGTTTTGAACAATTCAACTACTGGACTATGTGAAATGCAACCATCTCCACAAAATCAACTTACTCTACTAGTTTCAACTCAGAAATAGCAAAAATATGCCTAATCATCTATACCTTAATAATAAGCTACTGTATGCAGTTTTGAAACTCAACATTTGGAAAATAAACTTACTTATGTAAAATCATGAAAATCAGCATAAACCTACTAACTAACAGCTTAAATGTCACTAATAAAGCTAAATCAAAGATAACCTGAATGCACATGAACAGTAACCACTAGATTTGACCCAAATTAAGACTATTCCAAACACCCTTTATATGAGGACTGTTTTGAAATTTACACTATGAATGACCAATTTAAGCTATAATACCTAATGAAAGATGATTATCTAAGTGAATTAAGCTAATATGAATGACTATCAACTAGAGATAAGCACTGGATAAGCAATTTCTACTAATAAGCTATTTTTGTCTTTTTAATGGTTTTTAAGCAAAACTGAATTTCAATGAACACTAGGCTAAGGGAAAGCAACTAATGACAAAAATAAACTAGAATAAGATGGAACAATCAGGAATAAAGCTAATAAGCAGAGGAAATAAGGAAATAAGCAGTTTGACTTACATTGACTTTTAAGGAAAACTAGAATTGAGTACAAAATTTGAGAACTGGAAAGGAAATTACAAATAAGCTGAACATTAAGCTGCAACTACACTAAAAGCTACCCTACACTACTCCTAAATTATAGCCCTAAAATTCTAACCCTAACAATCTAACCTTCTCTGCTGTGTGAGTGAGGGGCTATTTATAGCCAGCTGGGGTGAGCTCTAGGGTTTCCAGGTGCTTCTGATGCTCCAATCACAGCCCTTGATTCATATCTTGATCACCAATCTATCAATAGCAACCCTTGGATCATCTTGTGAGGTGTTTCAACCAATAGCATTGCTCCATTTGGCCATGTGGGATTCTTTTGATGTCACATCAGTCTTCTAGAACCATGGTTAAATCGTATGGGTAAAAGAAGGGGTGGTCAGGGTAAAGGTGAAGAAGGAGATAAACAGTAGAAAGGCGGGTTTTTATTTTTTTTATTGTTTAATGATATTGGTTGACCGGGTAAGGATAGATGGTTGTGGGTTTGATCCGGGTTGTAGTAGAATGGGAAGTGGGCTTTGGTTTTTTTGGGCTTGGGGATTTTTGGGCTGGAAGGGTTATTAAAAGGATTGGGTTAGGCTATTTATTTTTAGTGATAATGGTTAGGATTTGTTGTGACATTGATTTAATCTTTAGGGACCAAAACTGCCAAGTGCTGAAAGTTGATCAAGGGACTATTTTTGCAAATGTGGTAAGATCCAAGGGTTGTTTCTGAAATATTGAGCTCTAGTCTTGAAAATGCTTCCTCTCTTTAGCTTTAAATTCTCTTCCGTTTCTCGTGCTCGGGTTTTTCCGGGTTTTCTTTGATTTTTGTCCACATTTCTGAATATCCGTACCTGCATATAAACAAACACAAAAACACAAATATATTTGGTATTTTGGTTAGTTTTTGGTCGTTTTGGTCTTAATTTGCTCAAGAAAAAGGTATGTGAATAAGCACATACCACATACATCATCATATTTAAACGCAAAGTGACGAAAAGTATCTTTTCTATTATGCTATGCTATGTGACTACTTGTTCTAGTTGTTTACATATATGTTGTTTGCTTGTTGATAATTGTGATTGTACTTGTTTATTTGTAATAGACAAGTGTCTTGGCATGATACTTATTTGCTTGTTTATCAATTGCTTGTTTTATGCATAATTGGACATTTGCTAGATATTGTACAATAAGTTGATAAACTATGTTTGTTTCACTTATAGACTTGGATATTTTTGTTTGCATATGTTATGTGAAAACCTTGCATAACTTACTTAGGAATGAGAACTAAGTGAAACTAGTTTAGTGTCTTGAAAAGTATTGTCTTGCACAAACTCTAGCTCAAGTGTTAAAATGTGTAAACATGTAGTAACTTTAAAAAAGAGTGTTTGGTACAAATAGTTTAAAACAATAATGTGTTGAATTGTTATGCCTTTAGGATATTATGTTAGGTATTAAACATCTATGTGAACTAACTTGACGATGCAGGATGATAACACTTGTTGTTATCGATTTTCGGTGTTTAAGCCACTGTTTGGCTTAACGTTCATATTTGGTAAGTTCAAAATCCTTTGTTTGATCTATATGTTCATATGTGTTAGAACCTGTGTTTTTGGTTTTAATCTATCACAACTAAGTAGTTACATATGTCTTAGAACAATTTTCGGGAATTGAACGGGTTTCGGGTATTTTAGCATACTCTCTGTTAAGAAACTCCATATGGCGGAAATGGCGGAACCAAATTTATGGTTCCGTCTGTTGAAAACTTTGGCTCCGCCTAAAATCAACTCACGGATTCCACGGAACCAAAATATGGGATCCGTATTTGTTATAACTTGGGTCCGCCAATACTAACAGCTGGTTTTTCAAATTTTTGTTTAAATTCCGCAGTCAAGATCACTCACCTTTATCACTAGGATTCCTTTCACTGATAATTCACTCCTATTAGGATCATAACATCTCACTTACACCAATAGGATAATCATATCTAATCACAGTTTCAAATTTCATGAAAATACTCCAAGGTACCTTTTCGGTGAACCACTGAGTATTTGTGATCATTACACACATTCACTGCATCCTCCTGTCCTTTACTCATTCATTAGCTTGATTTGTAAATTGACAACTTCCTAACAAATCCAGACTCACTTTTTGCAAAAATATCATAGATCACAAGTCCAACTGATGACTATAGATATTGTCCAGTATTCACATATGTTGCCTTACTTGGTTAACATGTCATCCTTCAAGACGATTAAGATTTACATCGAGTTATAACTCACACTTAGGTTATAGATGTATTATCTAATCTTGCTATCAAATCTCAACAAAGTAGGATTGACAACTTAAGTATTTCATCTAAAATATTCAAGTGAATTTGACTTATGATTGTAGTCATTAAAAGTCACATCCGAAAGAATCAACACCCAAGTATTTTTAACAACTTATGTTAAAACACTTATCCTATCACCTAAGTACACTTGTACTTTCACCATTATCCCAGCACATTCACTTCTGTGATATATCTCTAAGCTTCAGATCACATCACACACTGTTGTACCAATAGATAACAAGAATTAGTCTTCATCTTTGTTGTCTTCAAAGTACTTCCATAGTATAAGAAACCCTTTCAACACCACAATCATTACTATCATTTGAATCCATTGAGTGCATTGCTCAAAAAGCCCTTTGTCCAAACACTCATACCAAATTAAATGCACGTTAAACAAAATCAACCATACTTTACCACCTGTAGGATTAGAACTTCAAATAAGCATGATGCTCGCATCAATTTCCACTAGGTTCAAGTAATACCATTTTCACAAGTTATCAAAAGTATTAGTAATACTTTGTCACCAACCTTCTGCACATGTCTCGTTAAACCTTAAATCAACATTTTAACAACATATGTTAAAATGCAATGACAACCTCATATACCCCAAGTAACAATAACTCTTGAGAAGTATACATAAGAAACTCAAGTGAATTTCTCTTGTCATCATCTAGTAAATTTAGGAGAGATCTATCCAACTCAAACCTTTGAGTTCATATCATCATTTAGGAAATCATGATGTTTCGGAAAACATTATACCTAAGAGATCACGCGTTTAGTTTTCATCTTGTTAAAAGGATAACATATATCCTATGCATCATTCTCTCCTTGCAACATAAACGGTTGTGTTACAAGAAATTTAATCACACCTCATTGGCTAAATGATCTTAAACAAACATCTACAAGTTCTATGAACTAGCACATCTCCCTCAAGCATAATAACATTATCCCATGAGATAATCTTATTTGTTGAAAGATACTTTATGTATCTATTTCCATTCAAGCGTACATCATAACCAAACCTTGGTAAAATCTTGTGCATATCCACATCTCTGAAGCATACACAAGATCTATTAAAGTTGGTAACTTTATTTAGATACTTGTTCCAAAGAACTTTCTAGAGAACGTTCTTAACATATTCCATTATCACACACAAACACATCTCTTGGTCTTAGATGATCAAATCACTTGCATAACACATACTTAAACTCAACATAAAAGATGTCACCCTTTAGATCATTCAACCTTAGATTCCAAACACAAAGATTAAAATCTGTTGACACATATTTGTCAAATTCCCGTGTATATCATGACATCTTCATCACCTTAGTTTTAATAGAAATAGTTGAGTTTCATTAAGTCATGTATTGGTGAATTATCTTCTCTTAGTAATATTAATCAATTCAGTAGTAGATGTGATTTTTCTTAGTAAAATCACTTGCATTACATATGTGTTGATTACATGTTATGTGTTTGATATGTTTAAGTGTCTTGACGTTATCATGATAATTATTTGATTGATAATCAAATGTGTAAACCTTTGAAAGGTTTTGTCTACATGCTTATATATGCTACTAGATGTTAACATGATTCGCATGATACTTGTTATATGATATTTCACAAGATTAACATGGTTCTTGTTAACTTACGATATGTCATTTTTAATACATGGTGTTAGATAGCTCTTGTCTTTAGTTGACATTCATTGAGCCTTTTCGTAGGATAGTCTAAATAATGCATGCTTCCAAAATGTTAAAATTGTTTGCATAAATCTGTCATCTCATTTCTTTTGTGACTTTGTCACTCTATTTGTTTGCCACGTGTGCACTTATAATTTGTCTAAGTAGTTTTGGTATGATGAACATTTAGAAGTCATTTTATTTTACACATAGATCATTGTGTTAATTAATGGGTAAGTATGCTTAAGTGACTAAGCCTAACTTCAAAACAATTTCACAATGTAGTATCTAAAACAATGTCATGCTATCTTGCAATATGATTATTTGTCTTGATGCCATGTGGTAGCTTTTTGTCTAGTAGATGAATATTTGTTTTTGTTTACATAAGATGTTATGATTTCTATGATATTCACATCTTTGTCATTAAGACTTTTGTCTTGTAGATTGATAACAAATTATTTGTTATTTCTCTTTGTTATACTTATTTTGCATAATTGTTGTCCCATTATTGCTACTTAGATTAGTAATATGTTTATGAGATCTATTTTCTTGCATATAGCTTTAAAAGCTAATAGGATTAAGTTTTAGAGGTTTGAAATTTGTGTTTGGGTATCTTTCAACATACCTCTCTCCAAATCGTATTGTTGCTTCCGCTTTCCTAACATCTTCTTCATCTTTTAGTTATAACAATACACCTTCCATGAGGAAACCATATGCCTCATCGTGCGATCATCTCGCATTAATAGAGAAGAGCTACGAGACTTCAAGGATGAAGCTCTTTGTATGCTAACAAACATTTGCAAAAACTTTGCTAAGCTCATCACTTCCATTAATTTGTATAGTCATTCTTCATCTGATACATCTCACATTATGTTGGATGTCCACCGATTAAGGGGGAGAGAAATTCATTAACATAATTGTCTTTTCGCATTAAAGAACATGTACTCATGTTTCTTACATTCTCAAATACCAACACATAGGTTCACACCATTTAGTTAAATTAGTTCACAAAATCACAAAGTGATTCAAACCTTATTAGCTCAACATCACAGTTTTGCACCAATACCTCATCAAGTGAAAAACACATCATGTGTTTGAAAAACCTCTTAAACGAGAAGCTTTAAGTCTCCTTAGACTTTGACTAGGATTAGTAAAATCAAATCTGTAGTTGTAAGTAAATAGACCTTAGCTTGAACCTTCGTTTGATCAAAAATGACAAAACATGACCAAATCAATTCTGGTCCCACGGCACCCTACGATAAGGCGGACGGAACCAAAGATTTGGTTCCGCCCAATCTGCGGGTACCTTGTTCAGTTTTAACCATTCATAACAGACAACCCTCTCACAACCAACAAGTCTAGGATTTACTTTCGCATCTTCATTGTCTAGAACAACTTTATTGTCTAGAACACCTTCATTGTCTAAAAAACACCATCATAGGATCTCATCTTTTTCATTCTTGATACATATCAAGCACGTCATTGTCAGTGCAAACAGGACCATCACTCTCAACACGTTGGTCAAATCAACACTCTCATCATATGATGTCATCCGCATATAGGTATCTAGTATTTCCAATTGTTGCATATGGAATTTCTTTTCCTAAGTGATCATTGTCTTCACTTCCTCTTATTTTCTTTCGAGTATTTATTATGGCATGATTCATCATCTTTGGTAGATGATAATATCATAACCATAACCGTCTTCAATACTCTTATAGCATTTGCTATACATAAGAGTTTCTGAATTCATTGCTTTCATTATAACCACCACCTTCCATCACCTCTTTCACTAATCATCAACCCCATGGATTAGTGAAAAACCTACCTACATCAACCTTTAGTTATCAATTGAGTTATCACTAGTTAAAACTAGCATCACTCACTTTAACTCCACTTCATATCCTCCTTATAGGCATTGTTTTGTAATTGTAATTCTTATTAGAAGATTACACACTTTATAACATGGTTTACTAGATAATCACAATATCACAATATCACAATTGGTATGACATGGTTTGCCAAATAATAATAGTTCTCTGACTTTAGTTGCTTGTGATTAGATTATTGATATGTTGCATCATATTTTTCTTTGAGATAAAATATATTGCACTAACCATTTCATTGTAGGTTCATCAACATATACGCTCGATCGTATATAGCATACTCATTTAAGGATGAAATTTGCATCGGTTATTTTCATTCTTTTATTGTAGGTGCTCCTTAACGTCCTCAAACTAGGAGGAATATCTATCAAGCAATCATATTGCATCATCTATACACTTGGTCGTATATGACACTTATGTCTGAAGACATAGCTTCTATAGTACTAATTTTTGTTTTGTAGGTTCATCTTGATGCCCTAGAGTAAGGGGGAGCTTCCGTCAAGCATTTATAGAATGCATCATATACACACATTGTTGTATATCACTAACTTTTATTTTGTAGGATTATTCATCCTTGGATCATATACGTTGGTACCCTAGCAACGGGGAGTATTGATCAAAGGGGAGCATATCATGTCCTAATTCTTGTTTTGTAGGATCATAATCCTTGCATCATATACGTTGGCACCCTAGCAAAGGGGAGTATTGATCAAGGGGGAGTTATTAAGTTCTCAAAATTCATGCATCATACTTGGTACGCCAAATTAGGGGGAGTAATCATGCATTTTTCATATATCTTTTTATGTTGCATACCACTAACCTTGATGTAGGTTAAGGATCTAAATTTGATCCATGGATCCGCTAACAACCTAGGGGATGCAACAACCATAGGAGATTGGAGTAGTCTATTTAAATTCACTAGGGATGATGCAAGCTCGCCATTTCGGAGAGAAATGAAGTTAACTCCAAGGACACACCCTTTTTTCTTCGACAAAAGGGGGAGAAAGGTGTAAACGGAGAAAGTAATAGGCTAGAAGAGTGGAGAAAGGTGTAAACGGAGAAGGTAATATTAAAGGTAGTACGGACACAAGTAACTTTTTACATTTTACTTTCTATCACGTTTACATATTTTGTCATCATCAAAAAGGGGGAGATTGTTAGTGCAAGCAGTCTCGTTGGGGAGATTGTTAGTGCAAGCAGTCTCGTTTGTTTTGATTGATGACAAACATGTAACTTGATACATAACGTAAAATGTACAAGTTACTTGTAATCATATCTTGTCTCAACATACATTCAACACCTCTCGAGTCCTCGTATGGTACAACACAGGTTCGTACATGTTGGTTATGTGGCATTATGATCAAACCCTTAACAAACCATTTAGAATGTTTAAAATACGGTTAGGTCATTAAGTATTTTAAAAGGTTAACCATTCTACTTAGAACCATAATAGGATAAGTACACTTTAGATGTCAAACTAACATGATACATCTTGGTACACATATGTTAGTTAAGCTAGTATATACATGCTACATGATCACTAGGATACATGTTACATACATATATACATTTACATTATTTACATTTTAAATCTTAAAATGGAAATATATACATGACATCATGACATACCTCATTTTGATATCTTTAGGATATCTTGAGGATTTAGGTAATATCTTGATAAGATCTTAGAGTTGACTTTGTTAGATATGGAAAGATTTGATAAGATCTTAGAGTTGACTTTGTTAGATATGGAAAGATTTGATAAGATCCTTGAGTTGACTTTTTTAGATTGTGCAAGATATGGAAAGATTTGTTAAGATATTAGCTGTCAGGTCCCGGCGGATCCAAACAGCATAAAGGGCGGATCCCTTTATTTGGATCCGCCAAATCCGTGGCATGTACAAACTGTTTTCCTATAAATAGTAACCCATTGTTTACCCATAGTTTTAAAAACCACTAGAACATACTTTCCCTTTACCCTTTGCATACACTTAGATCAGTAGCAAACCATGTAGAATCATATATTAATCACCCTTTCTATAATGATCATAATGTTACTAACCGTCATTATGTTGTAAGCATACACTGTTGATGATCCTGTGAAGCAAGATCAAGATCATGAGACATCATCCATCACAAGCATAGCATACTTCCTGATCCACCAAGAAGGTTAGAAGATCTTGAAGTCATTACTCACCATAGCATTGCAACATATGAAGATTCAAGGGTACTTGACATCCTCAATGATTGAAGACTTCTTATTCAAGAAGTTCATGTTAATTCCATATGCATATATGAAGATCCATGACAACAAGTTTGGGGAGCTTGTGATCTTCATCCATTGAAGGCTTCCTATCAATGGAAGTTCATTTAGATTAGCCATTCATATCAATGACCCATTTATGTCATGGATCGTCATTGTAATCTATTCTTACTAGATTAGATGGTTTATGTGTTTGTGCCATAAAACACAAGGTTTCTATGTTGGGCCATAAAACATAGCGGGAGTGGTTGTACCCTTGTTAAAGAACTAGCGGGAGTGGTTGAACCCTTGTAAAGAACTCGACATCTAGCTTAGTGTCGGAAATTGTATAGGCTACGTCAGGTTGGTTCTACCTTGAACTAGAACCCGGTATTTAGTTTTGTACCGGAAAAAGTGTAAGCGACGAATGTAAGGTTTTCTCCACCGAGAAGGAAGCTTGTTGATCTAGTGAAGTAACTCTCGAGTTGGGTACTCGGGGAGTGGAGTAGGGCGGAGAGGAGCTCCGTGACCGAACCACTATAAATCATCGTGTTCGGTTTGCGCTTTCTTTTACTTACTCTTTACTTTTATGTTTGAATTATATGATTGCTTGTGTTGTGATTTGTTAATCATACTTGTGTGACAACATGGTTTAAATTTATGCTAGTCATAAACTACACGTAACATCTTTCATATTAGAACAAGCTTAAACGGACATTTGATACAACAAGTTTTAAGATTTTAAAACGGTAATGTATTCACCCTCCCTCTACGTTTTCACAAAGGGTTTTCAGCCTGAGAGACTGGCACAAGATATAGATTTAATGAAAACAGTAAATAACAACTAGGAGACAAATAACACACAAAAGCATAAATATAGATAATAAAGTAGAGGTCAAGCCGATAGTAAGGAAAATGTATTAGCCATCGTTTAGTCATATATGATGTTTGACAAGTCTAAGACCTGTAGCGACGGTACTCACAACTTGGCATATCTCATTCATGGGAATAGGTACCCCTAGACTCCTATATTTACTTTTAGGTTGTACACTGATCTAATCTTGTCAAGATTAGTCCAAAACCGCATAAAGTTCACCATAATGATTATCAGTTTATTAATTAACCACCGAGGGCTTACATTAACATGCAAAACAGTATTAATGAAGTAATAAATATAATTAAAACCAAGCCTAAGCTGCATATCGAATTAGTAAAATATCAAAACATCATATAATCATTAAACATGGATAATACCTAGATTAGCCCATAATCTCTGTAATAGCACAAGATAACATGTTCGGGAATATTCAAGTATAAATCGAAAGAGAAAAATACGCTAACCGAACGATTAAAGAGTACTAAAATGAATTAAGTGAATCTTCCTATGTAATTATGCACTAGTATGACCTTCGTGGTCTTCTTTATTGCTTTGATCTCGTACTTGGTGGTTATATGCTCGTTCGCCTATATTGTGTCTCTCGAAATTTGATTGCGAGTCTTCTATTTATACATTCTAGAAACAGAGTCGATACGGCGTATCAGGTTATCTGATACGGTGTATCGAGGTAACTTCACGTGGGGTCCAAGATTATTATATTCTGGAATATTCGTACACTGCCATAGTGATACGGTGCATCACTGATCTTCATACGACGCATCTTGTCTTCAATATCTTGGAATTCTGGTGAAATCTTGAGAATAGATACGGCGCATCTTCAGGATGTGGTGCGGCGTATCGGGAGTAAAACACGTCAGATCTTCTCGTTGACCAAAGTTTCATATACGGCGTATGGAAGAAATCTATACGGCATATTCTTCAAAGTCAGGCAATGGTCTTCGTATCCGTCAAAGTCTTGTTATACGGTGTATCTATCTAGAATGATACGGCATATTCTTCGTCAGTTCAGTAGACTTTTCTAACTTGATCCATTTTGCTCCAATTTACGTCCAAAATAGCTAACTTTCACCAATTGCTTGTAAATAACTGAAATATAAACATTTAAGTGATTAAGTACCAATTCTTATACATAATGATATAAAACAAGTAATATACATAGGATAAATGATGCTAATAATTACCAATTATTTGATGTCATCAATATACAAACTCGCTTGATATATCTCATGTGATATAACAATAATCTGTAAGTTCGAACACTGAACACGTTGTCGTAAAATAAACATAATTATTTGTATAAAACTCAAATAGATTCATGGTTTTTCATTGAAAAATACACATCTTTAGCTTTCTAACCGTATATCACACGTAGGTGTGTTCAAAACCCCCGAAAAACCGATAAACTGAGCCAGACCATTCAATCCGAAACCGAAAAAAACCGAAACCGAAGAAACCAAAACCGAAATAACCCGCTTACCACGGTTCAGTTTTGGTTTTTATTTTTAGTTATCTGCGGTTAACCGAACCGAGTATAATATACATGAAGGTTTTTAACTAAATATTCAAATAATAGTAGAAGATTTGATTATATTATTACACTACTTTTATTGTATAACAACTTTTTTGTTCCTAATGTAATCATTCACTAAACATTTATGTGTAGAGATTGTTTAAGGTAGTCGTAACTTATAAATGTCGAACATATATTTATTGTTAATATGTTATGTATGATTATTTGAATAAAATTATTGTGACCGAATAACTTTGATATAACTTTAATCTATTGAATGTGATTTTATTTTACTAAAGTGACATTTTAGGTTCTAGAACATGTTATTATTCATACGTTAAACTCGATTGAATGTCTAAAATGGCTAACTGTGACCCGAACCGTGGGTAACTGCTCATTTTGGGTACCCACGTGTCCGGTTACCTACCCCACGATGGATAGTATAAAACATACAACTAACCGAACCAAACTACATCGTAAACACCCCTAATCACACGTAATATTTGAACCTCCAATTAAGTAGAATTTATTTATAAATGTTTGAAAAAATAAAAAGAAAAGAAAATTTGATATTCAAATTCGCTTGATATATATCATGTATGGTATTACACTAATATATAAATTTAAACACTGGAGATATTATTGAACAATAATATTTGTATAGATCAAACTCCAAGACTTCCTTTATAACCGAGATTCACTTTAATATGAAAACGTGCTCCTTTATTATATGGGATAATGACTTACACTGCTCACACCAGGGACCTTCAGCGACCTTCATTTTTCCTGCCACGTCAGCTTTCTCTCTCCGGCGACCTACAGACGACTTTTTACCACAACAAGGTGACTTACACTACAAAAAACATACCTGATGAGGATTTAAAACATGCATTTTTAGGGGGTCATTTAGTCTCTAAACTTGTATATATTTGATCAATTATTACCCTAAATCGTTTATTTTCGAGTTTTAGGTACATTAGAAACAAAAGACGGAAACAAGCATGATTTTGGCTTATTTGGACAAGTAAACGAAGAAAAATACCAAGTCACGAATTTGTCAGGAAAAGGAGGCCTAATGGTGTCACAAGCTACAACGTGACGCCGTCACTTGCATTTAGACATGAATATTTGATGAAATTTACAAGTGACGGTTCAGATATTAGTGACGGCCTAGAGCTGACGGCGTCACTACCAAATGAACAGTGCATGACGGCGTCACAATGGTGACATAGCTAAAGGACGAAACCCTAATAACGGCGGGCTGACGGTGTCAAAACCATAGCGTGACGCCGTCACAATTGTAAAACTATATATATTTTCGTATGTTTTCCATTATTCGTGTAACATCTTGGAGAAGTAACCCTAGTGACGAATTTCAGAGCTTTGTAAGGGTTTTTTAGCCCTTGGATTCCATGTTTTATTGAAGTTAAGTGATTCCTCTTTAATCATTCAACATGTCTATGTGTTGTTTGATTAAATGTGTTTCTTATCTTCTCTTTAACATGCTCGGCTAATTTACTTAGTGTTTGCTTAGATTTGAAAGAAACCTAGTTAATTATTGATCATCGTCTCTTGTTTAATTAGTGTATCGTGTGAGGGTTAGGAAAACTAGCTTTATTCTTAATGTACAAGAATTTTCGCGCGAATATCAAGCTCGGATAGAACTTATGCACGCACCATCTATAAGTTCTTGGACCGTTTTGGACTCTAGGTTGTTTAGACCTTGATCTAGGAAAAACAATAAGCACAATGATAATAATAAGCACAACGTAATAACATAAAGAATATTATTATTATCAATAAGGTTCTTCGTCATCATCTCTAACAACTACTATAACAAACACATAACCCCAATTCTACATGATCAAGTGTAGAACGTGTTAGCTACACTAACAAGGAATCATAAGATCCTTAAGGTTAAACAAAACTAATAACCAGGCGTTTTCTACCCAAAACCCACGCCTGGTTTTCTCACACACACACACTTTTGGTGTTTTACATCTTGACACACTAATAATCGATCCCTGTATCTCTTTATATACTAGAGATACTAGGGTTACACAAAAAGATAACTATTAGCAATAGAGAATATTTAGTAAATATTCCTAACATATAATAAATATCTTTTGTATCTTCATATCTTTGTAGTTTTCCTCTTTGTCACAAATAGTCCCTCATGTTTCACATGTTTTGTCTTTATCAACTCAAATATTAGACCCAACAATCTTCCCCTAGTTGATAATGACAAAACCAATAAGCATGAACTTCCCCTGAAGTTAATATGTCATGAAACATGCGACTTCCCCTTACACCATGCATATCATCAAGGATCTTCAAGCTGCAATCTTCAAAATATTCTTCCCCTTTTTGTCATCATCAATTAGGGGACAAAAAGTATGCAACCTTGATCTTCATAACCACAAATCAGCACCATACTTCGAATCTAGTCTTCCAATGTCTTGAATCGCCCTCCATGAATGAACACCAAAACGCTTTCTTTTATAAATGAACCCAAGACAGAAAAATTCCAAATTTTCAGTAAAAATACCAACGAGCAGCTATAAAAACCTTCACCTCGATGGAGCATATAAATGGTTAATCATTTAAAGAATAAGCTTTCCCTGAAATCCATATGTTAACCATTCGAATCTCCAATTCTGTAGGCTTTATATAATGTTGAAGAAAACTAATCATTACCAATTTGATGCTGAAGTAGAAGAAACCAACCTTGTGTTTTATGTCTTGTACTAAAAACGACTTCAAACGTATACTTAACGTATAGGGAGATCGCAATCTCTTGACAATAATCACTGGGCACAATAACGTAACTCCTTCAAGTGTTTGTCAATTCATAGTCACCTGAATGAATGAACAGGTTACCTCCTGTCAAAAGGTATAATAAAACACAACCTTGAAAAATTCCACTTCATCGTCAAATAAGCAACGAATAATCCTCTTCGCCAATAAAAATAAATTCGAGCAATAAATCATTTAAGAACCAAAAACAAAATCAAATCCAAAAATCAAATCTCCTGTGTGTATGTTTCTTCCCCTGTGTCTGTGTTGTGGAACCAACCTGTTCCAAATTTCGTATCTCTTCCCCTTACTTTGATAACCTCATGTCAGTACACCAGTAATCCATGTTCAATATAATCTCATACTGACCCACAAATATAATGCATTTGGCAAGCACATGCAATCTCAACATGCAAGAAAAATAAAACCATAAACACCACAAGTGAGTTGCATATATGTGCCATCAATTTAAATAAGCCACCGTCCCATGTGCAAATCTGATGACCATCCAAAAAGAATAAACCATGCACACTCCAACTAGAGAATAGCACCGACCCATTATGGAGACTAGGAATAAAAATATTATCACATGCAAACATGTCAAGCAGCATTAAAGTAATGCAGCAGCAGAAACTTCGAATAGCAGTACTAATATAAACTAGCAGCATTAAAAACCTCAGCAGTAGAAACTCGAAACGTAGCAGTAGAAACTTACAAAAGCAGTAGTAATTTTCGAAAGCAGTAGTAAGTTTGAATCACTTCAAGAGCAGCACAAACACACGTAAATCAGCAGTACTAACCAACATATAATGAGTAGCAGAAACTTTTCCTCTTATGACCGACATCAGTAACATCAACACAATGCGGAACCATCATACCAAGCGTGTTTCCCATTAACTGGATCAAATATGATCAAGATTGCATCCAGAATCCAATAACTCTTGCATCACAATATATTCATCATAAAATTCAACAACAAGCAGCAGCATTACGCATTAGTTCAATAGTGTTTACTCCAAAATCCTCCATTATACTGAAAAACTAATTACAATGCTCATCACAGCAGCCATGTTGTCATATTATCCAGACAAACCACGATCATCACATCAAACCCTAATTACTCGACATAACTATAATCAACACAATTAGAGTTTTAAATGAAGATCATGAATTGAAAGCACAAAACTAGTAATGATGATCATGATCAGATTTTAATGCATTGAAACTTAAACCAAGCTAACCGATTCCAGGATGATTGATGCTAGCAGATCAGTACATCGAAACCCTTAGAACCCTTTTGATCATGAAAAAGTGATCAATATCAGCAGCAAGTCAGAAAACTAAATTGAATTTCTAAACAAACCCTAAAAATCGAATTTCTTCAACCTTTTCTGCAGCAAACTTGACGAATTTATATCTTTCAAACAAAGGCTCAGACTGAAGATCCCTCCAGTCAGAATATACCTTGATATATAGAGAACCTCCAGTAAAAATATCAGCACGATCCAACGGTTAACAAAAAAGTTATCGCCCTTTGAAAACAGCTCTGCAGAAAGTTGCGTAAATTAAACAAAATTCGATTTTCTTCTTCTTTCTTCGACGAAAAACCTTGTAACATTCCTAGATCGAGAGCCCCCCGCTCTGATACCACCTGATATAACTTATGCACGCACCATCTATAAGTTCTTGGACCGTTTTGGACTCTAGGTTTTTTTAGACCTTGATCTAGGATAAACAATAAGCACAATGATAATAATAAGCATAGCGGAATAACATAAAGAATATTATTATTATCAATAAGGTTCTTCGTCATCATCTCTAACAACTACTATAACAAACACATAACCCCAATTCTACGTGATCAAGTGTAAAACGTGTTAGCTACACTAACAAGGAATCATAAGATCCTTAAGGTTAAACAAAACTAACAACCAGGCATTTTCTACCCAAAACCCACGCCTGGTTTTCTCACACACACACACTCTTTTGGTGTTTTACATCTTGACACACTAATAATCGATCCCTGTATCTCTTTATATACTAGAGATACTAGGGTTACACAAAGAGATAACTATTAACAATACAGAATATTTAGTAAATCTTCCTAACATATAATAAATATGTTAGATATTGCACGTTAAAGATGACGTCTTAGTCATATTTGTTGCACACAAGGTGTTTGATGAAAAGTTTAGTTTATATTTTTAGTGTTAAAATTGAATTAAATTCACTAATTTTTGTACAACAACGCACCATTAATCATTTTATTAATTTAAGATTCAAAAAGTGATGTTCTTTTTATTTTTAAATTTTGTACAAAAATGTGCGCATTGCGTTTTATTGCATTTTTAACTATAAATTTGACCAATATTAAATTCGAATTAGAAAAATTGTAAAACATAAAAGTTATAGATTTTAGATCAATCTTTCCTCAGATTTTAGAATCACTCAAATCATATGTCTTACGAGTGAGATATGACACGTTAAAGATGGCGATTTTATCATATTTGACAATAAAAAATATGACTTAAGAACAACATGGATTATAATGAACAATGACGAACATTGATTAAGACTGATGAACAACACTAATTGATGAATAAGACTAATTTGATTAACAAGACTAACTGATGAACAAAACTTTTTATTGATGAGCAATTTTTGTTATTGATGGACAACACTTATTATTGATGAATGATGACGCTCGATTTATACATATTTTATATAGCGTTATTTGTCGGTTTCTTAGTGATTTCTATGGACTTTCGATACTTAATTGCATGAAAATACATTTCAGGTCCAATCGAGAAAGAATCTCCATAAGCAAGATAAAGTATAAGCATTGGAGTTAAGTCCGAGCTAAATCAAAGAAAAAGTCTAAATAACAAGAAAAGTGCGTCGATCCTCCTCATCAAGTACGCCGGTTACGGGTGGCGTAGTCAGTTCTATATTCTGAGTCAGCTTTAGGAAGTACGGCGATCTCAAGAATAAAGTGCGCTGGTCTTCAATTCAATTAATGACCCTTTGGTGCCAAGAAAAGTATTGAAGCCCGCCGGTGTTCTGAACAATGTTCGCCGGTGTCGTGGAAGAAGCCCGCCGATCATAATGCAAGTGCGGCGTACTTCATAATATGATCAGTCACGACTAGCCCATAAATAGAGCCCCAATCTGCCTCATTCCACACAATCTGATTCCCAATCATTATCAAATCTCTGATAATCATTTCTCAGCCAAATTACATCAATTAGAGTGCGCAAGTGAAGAAGAACTTAGTATATGTTGAAGTGTGTCCTCTGTTGGTATAATTGATTGCTAGTTATGGTAGCTAAATCATTGTAATCAATTCAGGGCGTATGTCTATCTTTACATTCGAATCAATCACTGTAAGCATGATTACCATAGCCATGTTAGGCCAAAACTCTTTATGGTTGCTTGGATATGCTAATATAATAAAGTGATTTGGTTATGATATGATCTCGTTTGATTTCTTGTTTATGTTGTGACCTTACTGAATTTGAAACTCTTTTCCATTGTTTATCACCTTGTGGTTTTACTGTTAATTGGCAAAGGTCGAAAGAACCTGTTAACATTATATAATTATCAAAACATGTCTATGTGCTTTGATCAATTGGTTGGATAAATCCGCTTTTGTTAAAGTCATAAAAAATTGAGTTTAAACATCGTAATTGTCCCTTTGAACTTGTGAAAACATATTCATTGGACAAGTAAACATAAATCTTGAATCAAAACGGTTAATTTGTGAAAACGTCATTTTGACAAAAATAGCCACTTTGTGAATTGAACCTATTACACCATTTGAGATCATCATCATTAATCTACCACTGAGTTATTGAAACTGTCCAAGTAATAATATTCGTCCCATATTTGAATTCAACCAAGTTTTAGTTATTTTTCATAATTGCTTATAACGCCTTCCTAAATCATTCCTAAGAAGTTAATTGATATATAGAATAATCTCAGTCCCTGTGGAACGATCTGGTCTTGCCTAAACTCTTTACTATAAACGAGGGTTATACTTTTACCCGTGTGTTTTGAATTAAGAGAAAACGGAAGAACTAGTTATATATAAATTTAAAGCTTTTGAGACACATCAATGAACAATTTTTTTTAGTGATGAACAACATGTAGATTAATGTTGTCTTGTTCATTAGTTACTCTTGTTAATTAGTTAGTGTTATTCATCAATTCATCAACAAGACTGATGAATTTATGAACAAGACTAACTGATAAACACTTATAAATAACATGTAGATTAATGTTGTTTTGTTCATCAATTAGTTATTCCTATTCATCAGTAGTTAGTCTTATTCATCAGTTAATATTGTTCATCAATTCATCAGTCTTGAACAAGATTAATTGATAAATAACACTAACTGATAAACAATACTAACTAATGAAAAAGATTAACTGATGAACAAAAGGTCATCTTTAACGTGTAATATCTCACTCATATAACATCGAATTTGAGTTAATAAAAAGCATGAGTAAAGTTTGACCTAAAATCTATAACTTTTATATTTTAAAATTGTTTTAATTCGAATTTAATATTAGTCTTATTTATGGTCACAAATGCAATAAAATACAATACGTATATTAAAAAAAAAAATAACAATTAAAAAACATTACTTTTTGAATCTTACATTAATAAAATGATTAATGATGAGTTGTGGGACAAAAATTAGTGTATTTAAAGCAATTTTAATACTAAAAATCTAAACTAGATATTTCATCAAATACCTTTCGTGCAACAAATATGAGTAAAATGTCATCTTTAACGTGTGATATCTTACTCTATAATATCGAACTTGAGTGATTGAAAAACCTGTGTAAAGAGTGACCCAAAATCTATAACTTTCATGTTTTAAGTTTTTCACGATTCAACATTTATAAGGGTAACAAATAGGGCCGAAAATGCCAAAAAATAAGAAAATCAAGACCCATTTGGTCACACCCCGCTAAAAGCGAAAACACGAGGTGCAACGAATTGTAACATCATATAAAATAGTAGAACAACACTACATTTGATTTAAGAAATAAGTTTACAATGTTACATAAAGATTTTCATATAATACTAAATAATGAAAACAAAAGTCTTAATCTTATCAAATTTAAAGTCTTTAGAAAATGTCTTGGCCAGGTCAACTCGTTCTTTGAAATGAGAACAATGTGTGACTTCAATATGCAAGTGCTTTCAAAATACTACTATCGATCACCTGAAAATAATACTCGAAAATGTCAACATAAAGTTGGTGAGCTCGTAGGTGTGAAATAAGTATAAACCAGTTTTGTTGTGCAAAGTAGTATAGGTAGGACATATGTGTAAATATAAGTGCAGAGCAAGAAGTATAAATGTTATCCACATCATGTGGGCTAACCACCATGTTGGGATCGTTCCTAACACGTAAATGGAACAACATTTACGGGATTACATTATTTATCTTGTTAAGCCGAAACACATGGACTAGTTATGAAACATTGTGATAGTTAAGCATGTGTTTCATTTTCTCCAAGGCTATATATACCCCTCCATACATATATACCCCTCCATACTTCCATGAAGGGGTGAGGCTAAGTGTGTAACTTTCATTTTCTCTATTATCAATAAACACATAGTTATCGTTTCTCTCTCTACTCTCTCTCTCTCTCTAACTATGGATATGTTATACTTCCATCATCCCCAACCTCCTGAATCACAATATCAACCTAAAACACGATCCTACAAGTGGCACCAGAGCTAAGGTTGTTAATTTTTGGTTGATTTTGTGGTTTTCATCTTGTCAAAAACATCTTTTTTTCTGTTATAACCATGTGTCTTTACTGCTTCTACATACTTTATAGTTTGACAGATTTTATAAATAATATTTGTATCATATGGTCAAAAAGTCCCAATCTTTCACTATCAGTTTCATACATCTGTTTTCTTGTGGTCTTTTTTTTCAGCCTCGTTAACAGTTTATGGAAACCATCACCTTTGTAACTTATTTTGTACCAAATTCGTGAAGACTTTTGTGGTCAAAAAGTGGTCAATAACCGTAGTCAAAACATGGTCAGAAAACTGGTCGGAAGAGTGGTCAGAAAACTAGTCGGAAAACTTCTACATGCTTCAACGACTACTCAGTATTCCCTTGCTTGTATAAGCGTGAGTAATACTTCGACTATGGACAAATCTTCTAACTTGTACAAGTTAGATAGATATTATTGCATTTACCCAAGGGTTTATCGCAATTGGACATATCGCATTTGGCCTTATCGCAATTGGACAAGTCAAACTTGTCGCACTTGGACAAGTCAAACTTATCGCACTTGGTATTAAAACCAGTTATCAAATTTGTTAAAGAAGAAGATGAAAAGAAGGTGTTTGACCAAGACCATTAACCACAATCAAAATACCAAACTCAATGTTGACTACAGTTTCAAACCATCTTCAGTCAAGACCTCAGATTTACAACATCATTAGTCCAAAAGGAAACAAAGGTAAACAAAATGAAAAGTAGAACAGATTCTACACGAAAACAAATCCAGAATCTAATCTAAACCTGTCTCCATCTCATGTCTACAACATCTCCTTCAAACGACAACAACAACAATATACAACTACTCTTCAACCAAGACTCGAAACTAATAAGTAACAAATCACAAGATCTCAGTTTTCTCCTTTTGGTATCAATTACTCGTCAAAAGACAAGAGCCAAAAACGAGACTTATACCATCATCGATCTAAAGGGTGAAACTGAAAATCAAATTAAATCAAGATCTCAGTTGATTCTTTTCGTATGGCACAAACTCTTCCATAGATCTTTAAAGATCAAAATACGAAAAGAACATAACCATCATTGATCCTTTTGAAGCTTAGCTTCTTGTTTATATCCGGACATAAAGATTGACTAATAACAAATATGTTATAATCAATCTTTGATTCGTTCTTTGAAAACAAAAACACACGAAAAACCAACTCTTCATAGATCCTTTGTGAAGCTTAGCTTCTTTTAAATATCCGAATGATTTAAAGAAAGATCTATAACAATAATGTTATAAACCTTCCTTTTATTCGTTTAGCAAAATCAAGAACGATATGTAAAAAAATCACTTACCCGTGACCTCTAATATGTGAAGATCTTAAAGCGATAAAAAGAAAACTTATACGGGGTTTGTTGATTAACAAGAAAGGAAGATTAGTGGAGCCTTGTTTTCTACACGGTAGTTATGTTATTCTGAATCTATTCTGTGATTAAGATTCAAAAGAGGCTGTGTTTCCTTAGATATTATCGATGGTGGCTGAAATCTTGAGAGAAAAAGTGATGGGGGCGGAGTTGATTGGTGGTTGTTGTGATTAGGGTTAGATAATGTGAGAGTTTTTAGGGTTAGCATAATTAATACCGATTTGTGGTGGATCGGGTTTATGTTTGTATCGGGTATAATGACGATATTGGTGAATCAATTTTTTGGCTGAGCTTTGGACTGAATCGTATAAATATATTAATGGGCTGGAAAATGTTGTGGTTTGGGCTGAACAGTATAACTGATTTTATGGCTTGGGCTCTTTGATTCAAAATGATGATCAAATAACAAGGATTGAAAAGTGATTATTCAAATGTATTTTTCATACATAGAGTTAATTTTTGATAAAAAAGAGGGGTATTTTGGTGTTACAAATTTTTCACGGGGATAAATTTTTGACAAGATCGGGAAAAACCATTATCAAATTCATTAAACCGTCAAAAGGCTAGTTTTGCGTGTTTAACCGCAAGAAATGACTACGAGGTTTATTCTTTATTATTTATTTGAGGTTGAAGTGAAATTTCACGGGTACATGTACTTAGTATCTGAAGATATCGGGGTTGGTTGGATGCATGATTCTTCAAGATCCTTTTTCGAGCTTTTAACCGTTAGAATGATTAAGACTTGATTTGTCTAGTTATACCTGATGTAAGGAGTTACGTTGTTGTGCTCACAGTGTATAACTATCACTTTTAAGGAGTTACGTTGTAGTGCTCAAGTGTCACAAAAAGCCGTGGATAATTCAAGAGAAGTTCATATACAGTTAAGGATGGTTGGATGGGTATATGATTCTACCTTTATTGAAATTCTCAATATTGGTTCTTAGTCAGACAATAGTGCAAGATTAAGCCACAAGTTCGGGTTATTTTACTTCAGTCTCAAGTTCGTCATAATGGGTTTTCTCCATCAGTAGTCACTACAAAGAGCCGTCAGAATGATAATGGGGTCGGTAAAAAGTTAGCTGAGAGGAATATAAAAGAGTATAGATGTTATCAGCAGTTGATTCTCACCAGATATTTTTAAGGTTAACAGAGATTTATGGTTCTCACACTTGTTTGATTAATTGGACATACGGGGATACGCTGCCTCTGTTTTCCATCGTAAACATAGTGTGTCTGCTTCCGATTTCGCGAAGACATCGTGGGGAAGAGAGTGGATATTCTTTGTACTTTTTTTGACTTTTTTGCGGAAACACTTTTTCTCTATAAGTATCTGCAATCAGGGGGAAGAAATGTGCACATCGGGGACGCATAACAGGTTCACGTGATCGAGCTTACAACGTTATGACTACCGGAGAGACATCCGCAGAGATGATTAGTGGTTCAGTTTTGTGATTTTGGTGTAATCGTTTCAACTTTCGCGAGTTGAGAAGTGTGAAGTAGCCTACATATGTGAGAAAATCTTGTTGATTTCTTGCATGTTACCCCCGAACGGAGTTTCCGCATTGAGTATAATTGTGATTAATTGACTAGTCAGATTTGCTTTGTGTGTTTTACGATGTTAACTACAAATTGCGCTGCGTACTTAAAACTTCAAAAGTTAGAAGACATGTTAACTACATCAAAGTTTCGAATCTGCTGAAGACGGTTGTCAGTTTGGGGGGAAGCTAATTCAGAAACTTCGCTAAAAAGAAGTGTACAAAGAAGCCGCTAAAGACATGCAGCATGAATTAGGGGGAAGTTAATCCAGTTCATGCATATTACATCATTTGCCTACAAGTGAAGAAAAGTTCTCAAGCCGAGGTACAAGATGAAGACAAAGAGCGTCAACTGCAGTCATCCTCAGCATTTGAAGAGCTTATGAAGACTTTATTTTACTTATATTTGTACTTGTAGGAAATGTTGTAAGTAATCCCTTATGTCATCCCATTGGGGGAAGATTGTTGGGATCGCTCCTAACACGTAAATAGAACTACATTTACGGGATTACATTGGTTATCTTGTTAAGCCAAAACACATGGACTAGTTATGTAATATTGTGATAGTTAAGCATGTGTAAGGCTATATATACCCCTCCATACTTTCATGGAAGGGTGATACTAAGTGTGTAACTTTCATTTTCTCTTTTATCAATAAACACATAATTATCCCTTCTCTCTCTACTTTCTCTCTCTCTATGGATATGTTATATTTCCATCATCCCCGACCTCCCGAATCACAATATCAACCTAAAACACGATCCTACACACCACCTGGTAAATGTTATGTTTCAACCAAATGATCCACAAATAACATTCTTCATCTACGATTCCTCATCTCCGAAATGATAATGTTATGTGTCTGACCACCTCGTGGTCAATGTTATATGATTCAACCACCATTCTTCATCTCCGAAATGATAATGTTATGTATCGACACTCATGCACACAATCACATAGACATACATGTCCGAAAATAAATAATATGATTTTAGCACAGCGAAAGAAATAATGAAATTGAAATCAATGTTGAGTATTACTTTCCCCTAATAAATAGAAGTAAAAGTGGGGCCACGAGTACTAACCTTAAAGCAGATGAGATAATGAAACAAGTGCAAGCAAATAATCGAAAGAATCGCAAGCTACTCCTTCTTCAATGGATCTACATGAATTTATATCATATATTACATATACGTTCATTTAATGATCATAACTGATTCTCAAATACTTATAGTTATTCATTAATGGGATTAGGGCTTCATTACTGATATTAGGTTAACATATGATTAAGAGTGTCCGTATTAATGTTTTGTTGGATCTTTATAGCTCTAGACTTGTCAGTTCTAATCTAGAACGAATAATAACAAAGGTGGAATATTCAACAAAGAATCAATTGTTATTATCAACAAGGTTTTACAATCTCCCACATACTTCAATTCTACTTGATCAAGGTAGAACGTGTTACACACCTTGTAACAGGGATCAAGACTTGAACTTGAAGCGTAAAACAAACACTAAACCCTAGTCTAGGCGTTTACAAAACCTACACCTAGACACACACACTTTAGTAATCGACTACATTATAATTCTGTGCACACATAAAACATACGCCCCATGTCTCTTTATATAATAGAGATATTAGGGTTTACAAAGACTCATAATTGTATTAGGAAACAAATCTTCCTAACTTTTATTCTTTATCTTTTAAGTCCTTGTAGTTTCATCTTGCTTCATTCTTCTTTTATTGTTTTGTATTTATCAACTCAATATAAATCCCAACAATCTTCCCCTAGTTGATAATTACAAAACATTCTTCTTTGATCTTCCAGGAATGAAACAATCTTCCCCTTAAGCTCAACTCGTGAACTTACATAACATGCTATACCACCAAGGATCTACAAGTTTCAAAACTTTTATGTACTTCTTCTTTCCCTTTTTGTTATTATCCACTAGGGGATGCTAAGTAGATGCAACTTTGATCTTCACAACCACAAATCAATATCACACTTCTAATCCAGCCTTCCAATGTCTCGAATTTACCCTCCATGAAGAACACTAAAATGCTTACTAAAAATGAACTCAAGACAATAGAAACTTAAATTAGCAGTAGTAATAACGATATAGCAGTTGTATAAACCTTCCCCTCAAATGGTGCATGTAAATGATTAAACACTCTATAATATGCTTCCCCTGAAATCCATGTGTTAACCATTTCTTGAATCTCCAATTCTGAAGGCTTCTTGTAATGATCACTATTGAAGAAAACTAAGTATAGCGAATTTGATGATGAAGTAAAACAACTCAAACTTGTGTCTTATGTCTTGCACTATCCACGTGACTTTGAACTTATACTAAAAACCAAATATATAAGTAGACCGCAAACTCTTGACAAAATCCTCATCTTCAATGAGACACTGAGCACTACAATGTAACTCCTTTAAGTGATAGCAAATCCCTATTGCTAGATTTGACAAGTCATTGTCATAACATTAAAGCACGAACAAGTTATCTTTAAACGTTGTAAGCCGTTTAAGATATGATAAGAACACGCATCCAAGTAATTCCACTTCAATCTTCAAATAAATGATAAACAATCTTCTTCTTAACCAATTCATCCAAGTAAAACAAATAGGAGCCGTTTAAATGTTGAAGAACATTTAAACCAATAATAAAACTTGTGTGTGTTATTCGACATCTCATAAACCATCCGAGAACCTTAACCATGTACTATCCGATATAAAACGATGCTAAAAACCATCTTGTATTCCCCTTACTTCTCGGAACTCATGCCCATAAAATTGCTTCAAACGAGCAGCGAATAAAGTAGCAGTACTAAAAAATACGAGCAGTACTAACGGGCAGTACTAAGTGAAATGCAGCAGTACTAAACAAACTTCAAACAGTATTAACAAAGTGCAAGCAGTACTAATGTTGTTGAAAGTAGCATTAACTGTCAAAGATAGCATCACTAAAATCCCTTTAGAAGTATTAATCGACCAAGCATTAAAAACCAAAGCAGTACTAACTTGTTTTTAAGGACCAGCTGTATAGCAGTATTAACAAGCATAACAAGCAGCACTAACTCATGTGAATCGACCAATAAACACGTGTCGTCGATACCACGTAACATACCCACAAACAAGCAAATATAAACAACAGCAACAAGTCGACTTTCATTCGCCATCATTAACAAACGAGCTGCAACACAACATAACAACTTCTTCATTCAAACACCCTATCTTTTTAGCCCTTGAATCCAAAACCACAGTACGCAACAATTGATACAAATAATGTTCTAAAAAAACATTATTTATATCTTTCGATTACTTCACGTTTTGAGGATGATAAAATGTGAAATCACGTTACGTTAAAATTAACGTAAACAAGTTTTTAATCGGAAGATCCCTTTTCTACGCAAATCACTCTAGAACAAATTTACAACTTGACAAATGATCAAAGAAGTGAATTTGTGTTTTGAGACTTCACATTTTAATGGGACAAAACATTTTTTTCAAAAATAACACATGACAAATTATTTTTGAAATATTAAGAAATGTTTTAATGGAAAAATATGTTTGAAAATCACAACAGCTATTTTTCCCCCCAAAATCAGCTCCAACCCTCCCCAAATAAGTTTTCACCAGAAAAGACAAAATTTGGAGCGTCCTAGTCTAGGACGGCTCCACGGTTCCACTAAATTTAGTGGAGCCGTGGCATGTTTAGTGGAGCCGTCCGTACTATTTTTTCTATAACGTTCAAATTTTCTTTGCCTATAAATACCAACCCCTTTCACAGATTTTAGGCATCCTTACACACACAAAACTTTCTGAGTTGAATACTCTCTTCAAACTTTCTTTCTTAGATCATTTAGGTTAGTTTTTCTTTTGTTCAAGAGTGATCCAATCATCCTTCAAGTGATCCTCTTCATTCCTCTTCACTTGCAAGAGAAGAACACAAGTATCCAAGTTGATACAAGGTGTTATCATTCCTCTTCATTATCAAGAGAAGAACACAAGTGTCCAAGTTGATACAAGGTGTTATCATTCCTCTTCATTAGCAAGAGAAGAACTCAAGGTATTCAAGACGATACAAGAGTTGTAGTTGTTAGGTTTTGTAACACTTGTTACATCCTTGTTGTATCTTAGCATACATCAAGATTATCTTTCTTTGGTGAGAGTGTGAGTGAAGATCATTTTGATCTTAAGAGATAGTGAAGATCTCTTAAAGCCATCGGGCTTGTGTGTGAGTGATCAAAGGATCTAGAGTAGTTAGATTAAGTAGAGTGAAGTGAGAGTTGATCTTTGTGATCGTGTTGAGATCGTGGTGATCTCTTGAAGCCATTAGGCTTGTGTGTTTGGTCACGTGGACCTTGGTAGATTGGTGCTAGCTAAGATTAGCACTCGACATTTAGCTTAGTGTCGGTAATAGGATAAGTGACGTGTACGGTTTTCTCCGCCTGAAGGGAGGTTGTTGACATAGTGCTTGAAACTCTCGAGTGTGGTACTCGGGGAGTGGAGTAGGGCGAAGAAGAGCTTTGTAGCCGAACCACTATAAATCCTTTGTCTCGGTTTGATCTTTCCAACTCTACTCTTTACTTTCATTATTTTATATTAGTTAGTTTAGTGTGTAGTTCATATTGGTGTTGATTGATTACACATAGAGTTCGAATCAAAGTTTCCAATAGCCAACTTTTAAAACAAGATTTTTAAAAGAATTTTAAACCGGTAAACTATTCAACCCCCCTTCTAGTTTCCCACAGCAACAATTCATCATGTAAACCAGGTTGATTGATGCGCGTGATGTGTCGTTGCGGTTTAGCAGTTTTAATGCCTACTCAAGTTTTAAATTTATATTTAGCCGACTTATCAATAACACACACACTTAACGAGCAGTGTACCCGGTCAGTATGAAGATAATGGTAAGTAGAGTGTCGATCACTAAGAGTGGAACGTATTATCTAGTTATTCTAATCAGTATTTTAATATCCTAACGCAAGGGGGTTTCAGCCTGAGAGACTGGCACGATTTGTTGCAATTTAAATAATAAAATAAACCAATAGGCACGAATCAGCAAGTAGCACACACGTACACAGATAGATACTAGAGATAATAAGAGGGCTGTCCTTATGATTAAGTAGTTTGTCACTTGTTTTATTGATAGCTTTATATGAAGTGTATGTAGTTAATCCTTTCTCGTTGGTCCTATTCTTATCGGCGAGTAAACCCTTAATGATTACTTATGTCTAAAAGTTATTCCTAAGTGATCAATTTAGAAACAACCGTGGGAGCCACATTATGTCCCGCAGTCAAATGCCCGCAAGCCACTAATAAACACAGAGGTTATCAATGCACTAATAAGTAGTAACCAAAGACATCAACATATAAACTTTAATTAATGGGAAAGCAAGTATTAAAGGGAGTGCAATCTTTCCGTTGTCACATTACACAAGCCACCAATCCTGATGAATTAAAGTTTGCTAACACAATAAAACAAAACTACTTAATGAATTAAATACATGCAGCACCTTCTTACAGCTCTTGTATCTTTGATTTGGGTGTGTCTTGTGCTGCCTCCTTGACTGAATTCGTCCTTAGTTCCTACTGTTCGGTCTTCGGTGTTAGGGTTTTGGAACTCTTAAATTCGTCTGGTCTACGGGGTATTTATAGTTTCTGTCTGAGGGAAGATGCGGCGCATCTACTAAGTAGATGCGGCGTATGTACTTAACTTCGCGTGGGGTCCAAGATTATAATATTCAGGAATATTCGTACACCGCCAGAAGATGCGGCGTAACCCTTTATTAGATGCGGCGCATGTCCTCTTGTATCTTGGATCGTATCTGGTGATATCTTGATAGAGATGCGGCGCATGTCGAGAGTGAGATGCGGCGCATCTGGAGCAGAATTGACTTGATCTTGTCCATGTCAGTAGACTTTCGCTTTATGCACGTTTTTCTCCATTATTAGTCCAAAATCGCTAAGTTTCACCAAATGCTTGTTTTTACCTGAGAATTACAAAAGTAAACGATTAAGTATCAATCCTCATACATAATATAGTAAAACAAGTCAAATTAATAGGATAAATGATAGTAATAAAATGTACTTATTTGAGTTCATCAAATATCCCCCCACTTGAACTTTACTTGTCCCCAAGTAAACCTTAGAATTTCATTTATGAAAATGTATCCTAAAAGATGTTAGGATTTATTTTTATATTTAAGCATGTATTCGTTTATTTCATAATCACACAACTAAACACTTAACGAATTAGAAGTAAAATAAAATAAGTCGATAAAATCAAATCTAATCGTTTAACTGTCCAGTCGCGACGAATATTCTATCATAAGCTTGGCAAATATACACATCTCCACCACTAAAGCTAAGGAATAACAAGTCTAAAGCGGTAAAAAGGGTTTTTAGGCTTAAGGGTTAATTATTCTCTTTCACTATCGATCTCAAATTCCAGAAAAGGCGACAAAATCACAAATACATGATCGAATCCACGAACACGATACTTGCAATTGCTCAAATCCTTAACTCGAATAGGCTAAAGATAGGTCCAAACTTCACCAATAATAATATATCAAAAAGGGCGACAAAATCATAAATACATAGCCGAATCCACGACTACGATACTTAAGATTGCTCAAATCCCTAATCTCAATAAATCAAAGGTTTGGTTGGATAACGAATAATATAGGGTATGGATAACATTTGGGATATAAATTGGTGTAAAAATAAAAATAAACAAAACAAAACAAATAAATTAAAATCCTAAGTGTGGTTAATCACTATCCCAACCATCCCATGAATAAGACTCATATCATTGAATAACTCATGCTTTAACACTTGAAACACACGCTTTAGGTAGACACGAATTATACTCAACAAAATCTTAATCAAAGAATAAACCTTAATTGGCGTTCCCATAACTGCCAATTCCCATTCAATCCATAGATATAATACAACAAATAGTGGTGATATCGACCACTTACATAACTTTACATAAGTTGGCTTAAAATAAACATCCAACTTTTCTTTCTTTCTTTTTCTTTTCTTATTTTTTTTTCGATTTTTTTTTTTTTTTTTTTTTTTTATTTTTTATTTTTTTTATTTTTTTTTTAATAGATGTGTAAAATTTCACCACATCACTATAACTTTCTTTCCGGATAATTTTTATTCTTGCTTTTCATACTTCAGAAATAATGGTAATAGTGAAAGTAGTAAACACACGAAAAATAAACTCAAAGATATACAATATTTACTTTCACTCCAATTGCATTGTGCAATTTCCCGACCTAACCATAGATAATGAATTACGCACGCGAACACAGGTAATGTAAGGAAACACACTTTGCCTACAGCAATTAACCAACCACGGATTCTAATCTACAGGGTAGGCTAAGGTGTAAGGGTGTAACGAAACATTTTAAACATAGGTGTAAGAAACGAAAGGAATGGCTCTGAGGGTTTTTCTAGGGGTATCTTACTCTAAAAATGAGAGTAACAAAAGGGTTTATACGGGGGTTAACTAACCAGTGTAGTTAGCTAATAACACATAACATATAAAGGCTATTTGGTGTAATCCTAAAATTTTACCAATTTAGAAAAGTCATTCCAATTATATAAATAATACTCATTATGGTGGTCTCGAATAGTATACAAGCCAAGTTCTAAAGTTTACAAGTCACCGGCACACTCATAGATTTGTGAATTTTGAAAAATCACAATTTTTGAAAATAACGTCATGTGTGCAGTTATGTAACTTAGATCTTAAACAAAAACATGCTAAAATTTTTTTAAGTTTGATATATTAAGCACATTTTAAGCATAATTTTTGAAAAAGTTTAGGACAAGTAATTGTTAAGTGTTCTAATTCTCCAATCCCCCCACTTAAGTTAAACAACGTCCTCGTTGTTTGTATAAAAGGTTAAAAACTGGAAAATAAAAGAATTAGAACGAGAAAAACTCCCCTGAGATTTGCTCGGTATGATCCTCCATTAGTATAAGAGCAAAAATCAACTTCCATGTGGATTAGAACGTTAAAGCTTCATACTTGATGTATCCACAGGAAATCCAGGAAACTATAATACCACCAACACTTTAAAACACACCTAAGATAAGAAAGGTTCAAACTTGCATAATACATTAGTAGTTAGGAAAAATAAAACAAAAAATGAAAACTGAAAATCATCAGGTCAGTCGATGCGCCGTATCTTATTGAAGAAGATACGCCGTATCGAGCCTGGAATTAATACGGATCAGGATAAAGATGCGCCGCATCCTTAACCAGGGATGCGCCGCATTAAAATAAACTGATAAATAGTTTTAAAGTCGAAAATAAAAATGCAGAAAAATAAAATAAGATATGACCATTTGCAGGAGATGCGTCGCATCTCAGAATTGAGATGCGCCGTATCTTCGTGCGGCCTGGACTGAAAATAAAACAAAGTAAAGGATAGGATGCGTCGCATCTGTTTAAGCATATACGGCGCATGTAGTAACCAAACAGACTGTTAACAGTCTGTTGTAAAATGACTCGTTCCACGGTCTAATCTCGTATGTCCTCTCGTACTCTCATGCTGAACTTAATGCCAGTCTTCACCAAACATAACAAGAAATATAAACTGAAACATTGAATATAAACATAAGAATAGCGATTAGTACAATCCAAAAAGTAATATAAGTAATGTGCGAAGAAACGTGTCCATAATGAAAATGCAAAGAGTGGTCAAGCTGTGGGCTGGTCGGGAGTCACGTCATCTGATTGGGCCCCAGAAGTACTAGCTTCGTCAGTCCTGCGGCGAACCCTGCGCTCGTATCTGATAATCCCTCTGACATAAGCACCGTCTGGGAGGTTGTGGCTGACCCCATTAAGAGCCATCAACCTACTGACACCGTCGACCAACCAACTCGTATCTCTCCTCACTCCAGCGAGCTCAACTCTCTGTGCCTCGAGAGCCTCTCTCAATGACCTAACCTCTAGCTCCACTCTCTCGACTCTCTGTCCAATAGTGCGTGGAGCTGGTGCTGGAGCGTGTATCTCCTCCTGAGCTGGAGCAGCAGCCGGGGCTGCCTGAGCATCCCCCTGCTCTGGCTCAGCAGGCCTAGGTGGTCCTAGTGGTGCCCAGAAGTACCCATCTATCATCTCTGCACATATCCCAAGCCTAGTCGCAAGGTAGTCCGCATCTATAGCAGGTAATCTAGCAACATCAACCGGAAGATCATCGGGAATCTCATCACCTAATACCCCAAAGTGCCTAGCAAGACGAGAGACAAAGTGACCCCCAGTCATTTGGCTCCTACCATCTCTCCCTGGAGCAACTCTGTGTAAATAATGTGCTAAGAAGTGAGGGATGTTCACCACAACTCCCCCGTCCATGCTCCGTAAGAGAAAAAGATCTAAAGTAGTCACCTTCTCAGGGGATTGTCCCCTTCCGGCAATAGTCAGGGCAATCAGACGATGACAGAGCCTCCTCATCGGCTCTCTAATCAGTGTGTATGAGGGAGTGGTGGTGGTAGAGTCACCCCCAGATGAGATCTCAGCCCAATAATCTCCCAACTCCCCACGATCTGAAACAGCTCTCAAACTGTTAGCCCAATAATCTGTAAAACCTGGAGATGCCATCTCTGCTGTAGTATGCAACCCAAAAGCTAGTATAAACTGCCCCATAGACATCCTTCTCTCAAAACCACCCAGTCTAAATACCAGAGTGTCGAATGTGTCGAGACCGAGATCAGTCTCCCTATAGTGTATAGTGCAGAAAAACTCCAGCATCAAAACCTTAATCAACGGTTCTTCAATCCTAAACAGCCTTTCCCAGGTGTAAGACCTGAATAAAACCTGTCCCTCCTGATCTTTGTGTATCATCTCAAACCTAGTTCTTAACCCCTCAGCAGCGTTACCCTCGTCAATATTCTCGATGCTGTCAAAATCCAAAACTGGAACACTGAATACCTTCCTCTGATAAAACTTTCTAAGCCTAGTCATGTAATCATCAACAGCACCCTGTGCTAGTCCCATTGTTTCAAAACGAAGCCACGGGTGTCTACGTGCAGGCTCAGGTATCGCCATCTGAAATAAATATTCACAGTAAGTAAGCAGTCTGCAACATAGGTAGATACGGCGCATTGGATTAAATCAATGCGGCGTATCTGTATAAAGTATAAGAGATGCGATGCAAGACAATAGATACGGCGTATGAAGATGCGTCGTATCTAGATTAATCAATACGGCGTATCTAAAATTTTATTAATTTTGAAATAGGTCGTTACGCCGCATTAATAAACCCAGATGCGCCGCATCTAAAAGCATATCAGTATAAAATAAAGGGGCAGGCACGTTTATCGAGAATCCGTATCCGTGACGTAAACTACCACTAAATATCACAGTTTTATATCCTCTTTATATTAGTTCAAATATCTCATTCCACCACTACTAATTCGCCTTCCCGCTAAATATTCAAAATCGAACCAAAAACCTTAATTTTCGGTTAAATCAGATTAGGTTGTGAGTTCAACTATTTATGCAAATTAAATACGGGGGAAACCATCTAGAGCAAATCCTAATCATATCTCTATATCATTCGAGCACGAATCGATTCAATCATATAAACCCTAATTTTCGTTCTAAACAAGATTAAATCGAAATTGAGTAATTACCTTAATTTGATGATTAGGAGAAAGATTCTAGATCGGATTAGAGGTGGATTAAAGAAGAATGATCGGGATTCGAGTATAATTTTAGTGCGTGTTCTTAACTGTGTGTATTTATGCGGCGTATTCCCGTCGTATTTATAGGGCGACACGATGCGCCGTATTAGAAAATTGGGATGCGCCGTATCTATTTAATTCCGTTGACTAGTCAATAAGTCCTAGTTGGTCAGGGATACGGCGCTTTGGATATTTAGATCCGCCGTATCTCTATGTTAGTTAACGAAATTTAAATGAAGAACGTACCTTGGCCTCCGCAACACAGTTCCTTATACATCAAATTTGGGTAAAAACGGCACACCATATAGATGAATTCAAAATAAGAGTAATAGGCATAAACGTTTCATTAATAATCGTAATCTTATTGTTTAGTGGATAAGGATTTATTCCGAGGTTAGGAACAAATATCGTTTTTGAGCATACAAAATTAAGATTACGAATTGAATCAGACGTATAATAAGGATAATAAAACTGAGATCATAGTGTAGAGAACTTTCCTTTGGGCAGTTGAATTATCGGAGAGTTTACCTGGGATTCTATTTCAAGAATTAAAGAAGTTCAATGTTACCAGTACTGAGTTTTCCTCCACTCGTGTCGTCTAATGTTCGGTCACTTCAGCTAGCGTCTCTTGGTTTGGTTCAGAATGTAATCCTTCTTGGTGATGCTTGAGTCATCATTTATCCTGAAAATAAACAACTTGCACAAGAGAGTAGCGGACCGATCAAGGTAAATATCAAAAATCAACTATATTTATCAAATTATATTCGTCGTATTAACAAAAGTTAATGCGCCGTATTTTCGTTACGTTTAAAAATAAAAGATTTTTGATTCAGAAAGATGCGCCGTATCGACAGAGATCGATACGCCGTATCTGTTTAATAATTCGCAAACTGTTTTTAATTAAAATAATAGATACGCCGTATCTGCGAAAGCAGATGCGTCGTATGGCGTGAATGTTTAGAAAAAAAATTTTTTTTATCAAAAACAGATACGCCGTATCTGCGAAAGCAGATGCGTCGTATTACTTTATCGCTTAGAAAAATTTTCTTATTAAAAACAGATACGCTGTATCTTGGGGAAAAGATGCGTCGTATCGAATTAATTAAACGCGTTGTATTAAAAAAAAAATTAAACGCAATACGCCGTATCTGAGAGATCAGATGCGCCGTATCGTTTGATTTAGCACAGTACAACGATTGCAGAACAGAAAAATACGAAAAATAAAAACAAAAATTTAACACACAAACAAAAATAAACACACAAAAATAAAAAGAAAACAATTAACACACAATACAACAAATATGCAAAATAGTACAATGATGCAATTAATCTAAATAAAAGAAAAAACTAATTAAAATACTAATCAAATTAACAGATAATAACAATTCACTCCCCGGCAACGGCGCCAAAAACTTGATGCGCGTGATGTGTCGTTGCGGTTTAGCAGTTTTAATGCCTACTCAAGTTTTAAATTTATATTTAGCCGACTTATCAATAACACACACACTTAACGAGCAGTGTACCCGGTCAGTATGAAGATAATGGTAAGTAGAGTGTCGATCACTAAGAGTGGAACGTATTATCTAGTTATTCTAATCAGTATTTTAATATCCTAACGCAAGGGGGTTTCAGCCTGAGAGACTGGCACGATTTGTTGCAATTTAAATAATAAAATAAACCAATAGGCACGAATCAGCAAGTAGCACACACGTACACAGATAGATACTAGAGACAATAAGAGGGCTGTCCTTATGATTAAGTAGTTTGTCACTTGTTTTATTGATAGCTTTATATGAAGTGTATGTAGTTAATCCTTTCTCGTTGGTCCTATTCTTATCGGCGAGTAAACCCTTAATGATTACTTATGTCTAAAAGTTATTCCTAAGTGATCAATTTAGAAACAACCGTGGGAGCCACATTATGTCCCGCAGTCAAATGCCCGCAAGCCACTAATAAACACAGAGGTTATCAATGCACTAATAAGTAGTAACCAAAGACATCAACATATAAACTTTAATTAATGGGAAAGCAAGTATTAAAGGGAGTGCAATCTTTCCGTTGTCACATTACACAAGCCACCAATCCTGATGAATTAAAGTTTGCTAACACAATAAAACAAAACTACTTAATGAATTAAATACATGCAGCACCTTCTTACAGCTCTTGTATCTTTGATTTGGGTGTGTCTTGTGCTGCCTCCTTGACTGAATTCGTCCTTAGTTCCTACTGTTCGGTCTTCGGTGTTAGGGTTTTGGAACTCTTAAATTCGTCTGGTCTACGGGGTATTTATAGTTTCTGTCTGAGGGAAGATGCGGCGCATCTACTAAGTAGATGCGGCGTATGTACTTAACTTCGCGTGGGGTCCAAGATTATAATATTCAGGAATATTCGTACACCGCCAGAAGATGCGGCGTAACCCTTTATTAGATGCGGCGCATGTCCTCTTGTATCTTGGATCGTATCTGGTGATATCTTGATAGAGATGCGGCGCATGTCGAGAGTGAGATGCGGCGCATCTGGAGCAGAATTGACTTGATCTTGTCCATGTCAGTAGACTTTCGCTTTATGCACGTTTTGCTCCATTATTAGTCCAAAATCGCTAAGTTTCACCAAATGCTTGTTTTTACCTGAGAATTACAAAAGTAAACGATTAAGTATCAATCCTCATACATAATATAGTAAAACAAGTCAAATTAATAGGATAAATGATAGTAATAAAATGTACTTATTTGAGTTCATCAAAACCCTAACGAATCCCAGTAGTAAATAATATGAAAAGAAAGCCAGCAAGTAGCTCGATTGGGTTTATATACGTTAAGATTCAATTAGAAACTATATCTCATGCAGTAGATGATAATCAATCAATCAGTACGAGGTAGCAATAATGTCCTTAAATAATTCCACCGACCTATGATATAGCACAACCAATGAGTAATCAGTTTGTAATAATGAAACAAATTAAATACCATCAAACCAATTGAACAATATATTAATCAACCGACCAACGATCTGAATTGGTACGAGGTTAATATATGAATTGATAAGCAGCAACATGCGAAAGTCGATAACCCTTATGAATATACCAAGTATTTATTTCACCAACCCATGATCACAATAATGATCAATCAATCATGAGGTATGATAGATTGATAGCGTTATGTAAAACACGACAAACATAATTAGTGATTGAACCATACGAATAAGACCTTGTTGTCGTATAGAAACCTTTATTGAATATAATCTAGTTACAACAGTAGAGAACAAATCACAACAAAGGTCATCATTCATAAAACCCTAAAAACCCTTAAAAATTCGACTTGCTTCAACCTTTTTCTACAGCAGACTTCGAAAATTTATATCTTTTAATTGACAGCTCAGACTGAAGATCCCTCCAGTGAGAATGTTCCTTGAAGTATGAAGAACCTCCAGTAAAATTTTTGTTAAGATCCAACGGTTAACGAATGATATATAGCCTTTTTAAAACAGCACTGCAGAAAGTTACGAAAATAAAACCAAAGTCAATTTTGTTCTTCTTTCTTCGACTAGAACCTTGTACAATCCCTAGATCACGAGCTCCCTGAGCTCTGATACCACCTTATGTATCGTTATAGCTCTAGACTTCTTAGGTCTAATCTAGGACAAATAATAACAAAGGCGGAATATTCAACAAATAATCAATGAATTGTTATTATCAACGAGGTTTTACAATCTCCTACACACTTCAATTCTACTTGATCAAGGTAGAACGTGTTACACACCTTGTAACAGGGATCAAGACTTGACCTTGAAGCGTAAAACAAACACTAAACCCTAGTCTAGGCATTTACAAAACCTACGCCTAGACACACACACTTTAGTAATCGACTACATTATAATTCTGTGCACACATAAAACATACGCCCTATGTCTCTTTATAAAATAGAGATATTAGGGTTTACAAAGACTCATAATTGTATTAGGAAACAAATCTTCCTAACTTTTATTCTTTATCTTTTGATGAGTGTGTAAATACTCATCATTTTTATACCCATTTAGCCTAGAAAATGACCAAAAACACCCAAATATTACTGCAGATATCCTTGTTTTGTGTTTTTATTTGTTTCAGGTACAAAGGATTGAAAACGGAGCGAAAATGGGCATTTTTGGATCGACTCGACAACAATTGTGCAAATTGATCAAAAGTCAAAGTCAAAAGTCAAATTCAACTCCAAAATTACCAAAATGACACAATTGATCCTTGGAATTAATTTTCAATATTGGCAGCCTTGGTCCTTGGATTTTCAGCTTATTACAACAATGGTCCTTCAAGTTTAATTATTTAAGCTTTAAACCTTATAAGCCATTTTTTATCCTAAACTATAAACCCAACCACAAATCCAACCGGCCCACACACCTTTCCTTTAATAACCCAAGACCTGACCCAACTTTTATTATAATAACCTCGGTCAAAATACCCAGTCAACCCCCACCTTCCCTTATCCCTCCCGTACACCATCACCATCACCAAAACCATTTCCCCAGACCAACAATTTTGTCCCCCCATGCTTTCTCTTACACACGCTACTTTCCCCCTCCAAAGTACAAGCTTTTCACGTGTTACCCCAAGCCACGCTGGCAATCCAAGCGAGACTAATTGGGCGCCAAAGATCAATTAAAGGCCAAGATGACTTCTCTTTTAATCCAAAGGTTGGGATTAACTCCCAAGAAGCACAAGGAGCTATTTGAAGTAGTTTTCCCTCACAGAAGAAACACAAGAGGAGAGACCTTTAGTTCGGATTTTTGAGTATAAATAGATTAGGTTTTTCTTTGTTGTACCTAGGTTTTAATTTAGCTTTAATTTAGGTATTTTTCTTTTTTTATTGTTATTGTTGTTTATTTTTTTTTCCAGCATTGTATTTTGAATTCAGTTAATGAAAACTTAATTTTTCTTGTTTTTACATTGTGGTCAACAATAGTCAACTGCTTATCTTTTTGTGCTTATTTTCTTATTCTCAGCTTATTTAACATCAGTTTGGTTGTTTAATGTTAGATAGATAGGTAGTTAGATCCTATCCTTGTTTTTCACCTTAAATAGCTTTAGAATAAAAAACAGTCACTTATGCCAATGCTTATTTAGTGCTTATTTAGGAGTTGAGAGTTGCTTTGTAGTGATTATATAAGTTAGTTAGACAGAAGAGATCAGATTTATGGCTTAAATTGTTTGCTTTTAGTGTTTACCTCAATTCAGTCAATACATAGGACTTTTTGGATCAAGGTTTCAAAACGGGTAAATGTGAGTTGTAACTGTTCATTTGCACTTAAGTTTAAGGTTTATCTAGCTTAATTAGCTTAGCATAAGCTGGTTTTTATTGCCTTTAAGTTAGTTTCATAGGGTAAGCAATTTATAGATAATCTCCCTAGTTTTAAAGCCAATATGACAGATAGCTTATTCCTTAAGATAAGCAGTTTGTTTTTGTATATTTTTGGTTCATTAGAGTGTGTTAAAGGTTTTCAAAAGAGTTGAACCCATGTCAATGGAATTTGGGTAGTTTCTTGGTTACATCAGTCAACTATGCATCAGTATGCATATTTTAGTTTTTCTGAGTTCAGTCGATTTTCTCTGATTTTTAATTTGTTCATGTTAAGTTAGTATTTGCTAATTTTTATCTCAGTTATAATTGTACTGCTTATCTATCATTCCCTATTTTTTTCTAGATTTTTAGATTTTTTTAAAAGTGCTTTTTGAGCCCTTAAAAAGACCTGATATTGCCCTGCTCCTCAAGTATATCAGCAGACTCTTATGGTCTTGTGGCTTATTTTGTGCTTATTTGATGCCCTCTTGTGCTTATTATTAGTATTCCTAGCTTATTGGTGACTTGTCTTTGTGTTTTTCCATTTTTAGCTTTTGGTATTAGCTTGTAATAGTTTATTCAGCCCTGGCTTCTTTCATATAGCTTGTTTCTATCTTTGTTTAAACTGTCAGCCATTTTGGCCTATAATCTAGCTTATTTTTAAGTTTTCAGAAATAATTGTAGTTCTCAAAATTGCTTTTTATCTTTACCTTGATCAGTTTCCAAAAGAAAATCAACAAAAAAAATAGATACCAAAAATGTGCATGACTGGGGGTCGAACCCCAGACCTCATGCTCAGCACCACGCACCACCTTCCAGCTGCCCTTGGGACTTTTTCATTATATGTTTGCACCATTTATTTCTTAACCATGTTTTCTAATTAAGCAGTTCGTTCTTATTTGCTTTTTCTCCCAGCTTATTGAAATAAGCTGGGACTTCCTTTTTATTTTTCTTAGCTTCTTCATAGCTTAAAGTATTTTTGTGAAAATTTTCAGATTTTTCTATTGTCGTTTAGTATTTTTAGTTATTTAATTTCTTTTAATCTGTTTTTAATTCGTATTAAATGAAATATAATTCAGAAAATTATAATTCTTTTTTTTAAAAAAATTTTCTTTTGTCATTTAGCACGTAGGAAAATTATTTTGGAATTCGTAGGGTTATTTTTCATAGATGATTACGTTCTTACTCGTTATTAGTTTACGATTTACGTTTTTTAATTTTCGTTTTATTAGGTATTAAAACCCAAGCAAACCCTAGTTCTTTCAAGCATTTTAATACCGAACCAAAAACGATATTCTCAATTTCATACCTCGTTGGGACCTCGACCCGGGTACACACTTATCCGGTATATTACAATCGCGTATCGCGTCGAGCCGTCGCGAGTTGACCTTTCTTCGTGAGAGGTTTGACTTGTGACGCGTTTCGCACGTTATCAAAAATGGCGCCGCTGCCGGGGAGGTGTGTTGCGACAATATCGTTACGGTTTGACGATTAGTGACTTGAAGACCTTTTCTCGTGAAGTTATCGTTTTCTTCGTAAATATTTTCTTAAAAAACCCAAAAAGATTTTCTTTTCAAAATTTATTTTTCCTTTTTCTTTTGTGTTTTTCAAAATGTTTCAAAAATCCCAAAAACATTCTTCTTATCCCTCTTATCCGTTTAATTCTTTCTCCCGTACCCTCTAAACGTTTAATTCTATCTTCTTAATCCTCTTTATGTTTAATTCTGATGGAATCATTAATTCCTTGCGTCGGATGTGGAGAGCCGCTTTTCGGTTTACCGTGTCGTTGGTGTACGTGTGAACGATGTGGTAATGATATTCGGAACGGAAGTTGTTTGTTTTGCAGTTCAAGGAATTCATTTGCTTATGATCCAAATCTAAATTCTTTCAATGAACCGCCCAATTTTTCCGACCTCCCTCCACAATCCCAGCCATCTCCAATCAATCAGCATAATTACTTTAATTGTGGAGATCCGTCGGGGGATGATTCACAATGTGAGCGATGTTTCTGCAAAGGATGTAGGTTTACCCATGGACTTTGCATGTGTTGCACTTCTGAAATTGAAAATACATTCAATTATTCAAATTTTGAAAACGATTTCAACCACCTTCCTCAGAATACTTTCGAGCAAGAACCATGCTATCAAAGTTTCAATGATACATCGTTCCAAAATGCTCTAAATATTCCTTGTGCAAATCATGGGGGTCTTCATGACGATTATCAATGTCAACCGTGGGATCAAGAACCAAATCCTTGGTATAATACTCCCGGTTTTGACAATGTCCAACCCCCACAGCATTCTATCAGTCATCCTCATGAAAAATCTATGGCATAATCGCTAGCCGAAGAACGAGCAACGGAAACGCGTGCCAAATTTCTCAAGGCTGCCATTCTCGATGAAGATGATGAGGATACTATTCAAATAAAGGAATATTATGAGAATTCTTCAACTGCAATCACACCTGTCCAAAAAAGGCAGGAAGACAAAAGTATTGCAGAATTGCTAGCAGAAGAGCAAATGGAACGTATAAAAGCCATTTATGCTAGCAATATTGATGAGGAGGACGACGAGGAGAGTGTTATTCCTTTTAGTGAAATTATTTCTCAACTCCCTCAGTCTATTGCAATCACATCCATCTTACAGTCTATGGACTCCGAGGACTCTCTCATTATGGGGGATGAGCATTTTAGCACCATTCCTGAAAAGGAATCGGACGAATTCATAAAGTCTAGTGCTGAGAACCTTTTCCCGATCCCAAGTGAGTCTGAGGATATATCCTACAGTGAATGTGATTGGTCTTATTGTGATGATGATCCTCTTGACATTTCTGAGGATACTTCTGGGATCTTCTCTAACCCTCTTTTCAAATCAAATGATGATTTTTCCTCTAGTGATGACGAATCACTTTCTGATGAGGACGTTTCAAATGAAAGTCTCGAAGTCTATTCAAATTCTCTTTTTGAATTTGATGACGAGTACTTTTCTAGCAATAATCCTCTCTTTGATGAAGAGTTAGAGAACGATGAGGTCAAGGACTCTGTTAGTCCTAAACTTGATAATATGACCTCAATTCTTGATCCCGAGATTCATGAGGACATTCTTTCTCCGACATATGTGACCTTGCCGTTTGAGGATCGCCATTATATTGACGTCACATATGTCGTTCGAGTTTTTCTACCTTTCCTCTCTTACAAGGTAGATTGTCCTTTTATTCACTCGTTTGGGAGTGAAGACAAAGTTTTTGACCCCGGCATCCCCAATTATCATTCTTTTGAGCCGGGTGTATCTCATCGGAGTGGAACTTTCATGTACTTCAATGTTTATCCAAACATTTCGAATGAAAGTCCGATGGAGATTTTCTTTTCCACATGCTTCCCCAAGAACAAATGAATTCGGGGTCGAGTCAAGCTAGTGACTCGGTTAACAAAAACATTAGCATCACATGGGTGACAACCCATGTTTTTGACTTCTTTCTATTTTCTGACACTAAGTGTGGGGGGATGCCTCTACTGTGCTTTGTTTGTGTGTTGTTTGCTCTTGTTTTGTTAGGAACATGTTTTTATTAAATATACAAGTGTTGTTCATTTAAGAATGTTGCACGATATGGACTTTAAGTTAGCAATGAAGGACCGGTCCATAAGAAGTCCATGGGCCGGCCCTCCTCTTATTTTTCCTTCTAGAAGATAACATGTAAATGTTGCCCTATCCAAAAGCCTATAAATAGAAGGCATGGGGCATCATATTTTGTGTTGGTTTTTCATTCATATTGCGAAAGCTCTGCTCGTGTAACATTTGATTAAATGAAAGCCTTCCTTTACTTCTTATTCTTATCTTATTCTCTCTAGCTTATTAGCTTATTTACTTATCTCATTTAGCGTAGCATAATATAGAGGAGTAGTACGAGTTTTACTTTGGTTTTACGTGTGTGTGGTTGAAATATTAGTGACCTACAAGTGGTATCATTCGCCAAAGGTAGTTAAGTTTAGTGTTTTAAGAGTAGATTTAATCGTTAACACATTTGTTTTCATAGGTTTACGTAAGTTTTTGGTCATTTGTTGCGTTAAAAGTGTGAAAAACGTGAGTTTTGCAAATCGTTGCTTATTCCTTTTCATCAAATTTTTGTGTTTTAAGGATAAAGTTGTAAACTTTGGTGCAAATTTGGTGTTTTAATCGATATTATTCATCAGTTGTACGATTTTCATCATTATCCAACGATTTGGGTTGAATTTCGAAGGAAAAGGGTTTCTCGCAATTGGTCTGCAAAAATTCAAGGGTTTCTCGCATTTGGTAAAAAAGGGTTTCTCGGAATTGCTAGTTTAAGGGTTTCTCGCAATTGGACTGAACAAGGGTTTCTCGCAATTCATCAACTTCATCGGATTTGGTACTCGGTGTTTCCTCCTTTGTATAAAGTTGTGAGACTACCTCGACTTGGAATTATTCTCATCTTTTGTATAAAAGTTTGAGAACGTGATCGAAATTGTAATTTTGAAAAATCTTTCGAAATTGCTTGATCTTTCGCAATTCAGAGTTATCTCTCGCAATTGCTAAGTTCTCTCGCAATTGAGATTATTTCTCGCAATTACAATTTTCTCTCGCATTTGGTGAATCTCTCGGAATTACTCATATCTTTCGCAATTGGACAATCTCTTTCGCAATTCAGAATCTCTCGCAATTCAAACAGTGTTTCTCGCAATTGGACTAAGAACATTAAGTAAACTTAAATAATCAAATATCATAACTCTTATAACACATCTTAATTATCTAAAGATCCAACATAATGTCTCAACCACCTCACTTCAATTACTACTATCAGCTACAGCAACATCCACAACAACAACAATATCATCCTCAGTATCAACAACAACAAGCATTCGTGCAACAGCATCAATTTCTCTCTCCACCACAAGTATCCCCACAACAAATCATGCAACAGAATCAACAACTGCAGAATTATTCATCCTACTCCAAAGAACCTCATTGGTTTAACAAGATGTGTGAGGCAATTAGTAGTCAGCAATCACATCATGAAGCTGGAAGTCAAGAAACTCCACCAATGCTAACTCCGGGTAACTACGTGCAATGGGCTAGTAGATTCCTCAGATTCGTTGAACTCAAAAAACCTCATGGTCAATACCTCAAGAAAGTCATTGAAGAAGGACCCTATCCTATTCCAGCTACTGTTGTTCCAGCAACTTCAGAGCGAGAAGAAACAACCACTCCCACTCCGGTTGCCAACTACACAACTGAGCAAACATTACAACAAGAAGCAAACCAATTGGCAATGTCTTTCATACTTCAAGGAATTCCCAATCCTATCTATCGAAGTATTGATGCTCAAAAGACAGCCAAAGATATGTGGGAACATGTTCATCTTCTCATGGAAGGAACAGAGTTGAACCAGGAAGATCTTGAGTCAAAATTGTATATGGAGTACACTCACTTCATCATGGAACCAGGGGAAACCATTGAATCTTACTACCACCGTTTCACCAACATTATCAATGACCTTGATCGTCATGATATAAAGTTACCAAAGATTGCTATCAACTCCAAATTCCTTGGATGTCTTGGTCCTGAATTGCAGAAGTATGCAACTTTTGTAAGACAGACAAAGAAAATTGGTGATGTCAAATATGGACTCATGTATGATTTCCTCCGACAACATCAATCAGAAGTGGATAAAGAAATTGCAGCACGAGGAGGTTTCACACCCGCACCAACATCAAACTCACTTGCCCTCGTTGCTCAATCCAACTTCTCTTTATCACACCAGGAATTTGGCCAATCATCTTTTCAACCAAGTCTTCCACCCCAACCTCAAAATCAAATCATTCCTTATGAAGCACCACAACAATACTCTGATAACCAGATGGTTCCATACAACAACACCGATTCAATGCTATACTCAAATGCAGATTATGATGAAGAAGAGGATGCTTTCAACTCTCTTAATGAAGCATTTGGATTGATTGCTAACGCATTTGGCAGATTCACCAAATCCAACAACCGTCTTCGTTCATCTTCAAATACCAGGAATCAGGCAGTTGTTAATGATGGCAGAGTAGAAATTCAAAACAGGTCTTCAGGCAGATATGGTTTGGGAAATCGTGGATATGGTACTCAAAGGATTCAGTCAGGAGGAAATAGGTTTAATATTGCAGGGGCAAACAGAAACAATATGGGGAATAATCAGAGAGGAAATTCGACTGTTGGGAATGTTCAGAGAGGCATTGCAAATACATCTATCACATGTTACAACTGTGGGGGGAACGGTCACATGGCAAATGCTTGTCCGAAACCACGAACAATGGGCAGTGCTTATCACAAAGAGGCTCTTCTGATGGCACTCAAAGATGAAAAAGCTGCTGGAAGGTTGACTCAGAATGATCAAAGTTTTATGGCTAATGTGGAATCAGATGATGAAATGGAAGATCTTGAGGCAAATGCTGCAGTCATGCTTATGGCTAATATGCAAGAAGTGAACACGTCCGAGTCAGGCCCGGTCTATGATACTGATGGTCTTTCTCAGGTACCTGATCCTACATGTCTCATCCATGAAATTGCATTACCAGCTGCATCTTCATCTACAAATGAAACGTTTGATCAACATGATTCATTCTCATCACCATCCGATGATCAAATCAACACGGTTATATCATTTGATGATGATAATACCGTTGTTTCATTTGATGATCTCATTGATAATGACAATTGTGATCATCTTGATCAAACAGATCCTTTGACTGATCAAGATTCGGAATTACAGGCCTTGTTATTGACCACCCAGTCACAAATAGAAAAATGCAATGACATCAATCAGAAGCTCAAAGATAAAATTGCATTGTTAACAAAGGATAATGAGTGCTACCAACTACAACTTTCTGGATATCTAAAACAAGATAAACGTGAAAAAGGTTTTGAAATGGCTTTTCAAAAAGAATATGTAAAGGTTCAAAATTTAGAAAGTCAAGTTCGTGAGCTAACCGTTGCCAAAGCTGATCTTTTATCTCAAAAAGAAAAGGATCAATTTGAATTCAAAAAACAAATTGATGCTTTAAATTCTGAGTTGTTAGAAACTCAATCTGAGCTTTCTACATCTCAGAAGGATCTTCTTGAAGAAAAGCAAGCCACTAGGAAACGTGTTGACTCATATCTTGATCAAATTCTGGATTTGGAAACCAAACTCAAAGAATTTCAAAATGTTGTGTATAAAACGGGTAATTCTGTAACACAAATTCAAAAACTGACTGTGAAACCAAGTCCTAAAGGAGTAAGTTTTGCACTTGGAAGTGACACACCCCGTAATTCACACAAAGCACTCAAAGACAATCCTAAGTTATACGATGCAACATTTTTGTTAGATGATACCTTTCAACGTGTTGTTATGTATTCTGTTGATGAAGAAACTGATTTTCTGGCACAAAAGATTGAGGGTCGATCTAATTCACAAAAAGAGTTTTCAAACGTACATTATGATTATAATGCACTACCTCATTTGAGCAAATCATTTGTCCCTCCTAAGGACCATCCAGAACAAACGTTAACATACACAAACATAAGTGCTCCTTCGTCTACAACTTCTGTTCCCACGACAGCTGTACACTTCAAAGATTGTCTGACAGAGGATCATGCTGATCCACAGATGCCTCCAAAATGTCGGGTTCTTCAATATTTTAAGACATTTATGGACGACATTTCTCGTTTGGAGAATGAGATTGAGTTTAGTTCTCAAATTCCTATCTCTTCTTTTCTTTCTCATGTTCAAAAAGAAAAGAAAGAGATTCTCCAAAAGAAAATTCTTCCTCATGTCAGAAATCTGAAGCAATGCGCAACAAAATGGGAAGAGGAGTTATACACAGAGGTAGCATCTATGCAAACCATTTTCAAAGCTAAAGATGACAAAATTCAACGTCAAAAACATCAAAGGAAATTTTTAGCAAAAGAAAATGATCGACTCTTGGAAAAAGTTTTGTGTTATGACGTAGTGTCTGTGATTATGAATTCGCTCTATGAATCGGGTAATGCTTTACTTGTGAATGATCATGCTGTGGATAGTAATATGTTGCGTATGGAGATTGATAATCTAGTACATGAGAGTGAGATTCTTCGACAAATCAACAATGATGTGGAAAACAAAGTTTTTAATCTTCAAACAAGGCTTGACTGGTGTCAAAAACAGAGTGCTGAATTTCAACTTAAGTTTCAACATCTGATAGAATCTTTATCATTTCAAAACTGTCATGTTCCTGAAAATTTTAAGGAAACTAAAGCTTTCTTAAAAATTAAACTGTTTGAAAATGAAAAGGACCTAGATGAAATTCTTCAAAACAGAAATGACACAATTCGCCTAAACAGAAAATTAGATTCTCAAAATCAAGAATTTCAACACATCATTGTTGACCTGAAGAAGAAAATCAGAGTTTTAGATAACGGCAAAGCTAATATTCATAAGATTGCCCCAAGGATGTATGTAGTAGACAAAACAATTACCCAAGCATCAGACTCAACCACTAATGCAAACACTTCTACTTCCACAGGACTAGATACTATCTCTAAGGCTAGTAGTTCAAAGACTCCCAAGAAACAACAGAAGAGGAGAGTCAAGAAGTCTAGGAATGGATCATCTAAGTCTTCAGAAGTTCAAGAAAGTAGTTTGAATAACACAGATGTAATGTCAGGAATAGAATCGACCTTAGAAAAGTCTAATTCTAGGAATGATGTAACAAATGTTGAAACTTTGAATGATAATGTTAATGTTTTGGTTGATGCAAGCTGTATTATTTGTCATGCTAGTATATTATCTGGTGATCATCAAAACTGCGTTGCTAAAACTTTGTTGAAACGTAAAAAGAAACGAACTAGTGGCTCTTCCTCTAGGCTCAAAAATGTTGCCAAGTCCATTTTAGGGAAACCACCACTAGTTGTTTCTGAAAATACCGTTGAAACACCCATAGCCAAACCTAAGACAACTAAATCACCTAGTGCATTCATTAGGAAAAAGGCTGAGACTAGTTGGACATGGCAACGTTGGTTACAGAACACTGCAAGCTTTTAATGGATTCCTAAAATACTTAAATCTTGTGTTTCTAACCCAACGGGTCCAACCGTTATCAATTCTCCACCTGTTTCCAATATTTGTGATGCAGGTGATTCAAATTGTTCTCTGGATTGTTGATAGCGGGTGCTCCCGACACATGACCGGCAACCTCAAGCTTCTCACAAACTTTATCGCAAAGTTCATTGGAACGGTCAGATTCGGGAATGATCACTTCGCAGCAATAATGGGCTATGGAGATTACATTAATGGGAACATCGAAATCAGCCGTGTGTATTATGTTGAAGGCATTGGTCATAATTTATTCTCCGTGGGACAATTCTGCGATGGAGACTTGGAAGTAGCATTCAGGGAGAAAACTTGCTTTATTCGTGATCTTCAAGGCAATGACCTCATGAAAGGGAAACGCGGAACCAGTCTGTATACTATCTCCCTTGAAGGCATGACGGCTTCTACTCCTATTTGTTTACTCTCCAAGGCTCATCCCACAAAGGCTTGGTTATGGCACAAAAGATTGTCTCATCTCAATTTCAAAACCATCACTGACCTTGCCAAGAAGAAATTAGTTGACGGTTTACCAAAATTCAGATATGCCAAGGATCACTTGTGTTCTGCGTGTGAACAAGGGAAAAGTCACCGTGCTCATTTTCCTCCCAAAACAGAACACAGCACAGACCATGTCCTACAACTGCTTCATATGGATTTGTGTGGTCCGATGCGAGTTCAGAGTATTAACGGGAAGAAGTATATTCTGGTAATAGTAGATGACTACTCAAGATGGACTTGGGTCTATTTCCTTCGGACTAAAGATCAAGTTCCTTCTATCCTCATCACGTTTCTCACAAAGATTCAAGTTCAAGTCCGCAACACCGTCCGCATCATCAGAACAGACAACGGGAATGAATTTAAGAATCAAATCATTCGAGAATTCACTGAGAAACATGGAATTGTTCATCAGACTTCCATAGCTCGCACTCCAAAACAAAATGGAGTAGTTGAAAGACGAAACCGTATGCTCGTGGAAGCAGCTCGAACTATGTTGATCAATGCTCAATTACCGGATTATCTTTGGGCTGAAGCTGTCAATACTGCTTGTTATACTCAGAATCGTGCCATGATCAACAAAAGACACAACAAAACACCATATGAGCTTATACAAGGAAGAAAACCAAACATCAACTATTTTCACGTCTTTGGAGCACTGTGTTACCCGAAGAATGATAGAGATGATCTTGGTAAACTAAAGGCTAAAGCAGATATTGGGATATTCGTTGGCTACTGTGAAAATTCTAAGGGATATAGAATTTGGAATCGTCGGACCGGGGAAATTCAAGAGACTATACACACAAATTTTGATGAACTCACTGAAATGGCTTCTGAGCAAGACCGCTTAGAACCCGAACATAACCGTTTAAACTTCCCAGAATCTTCGGCTGCACCTTTACCTTTTAACAGGAAAGATCTGGAAGATTTGTTTGCACCAATGTTTGATGAAGTTTGTGTTAGTAGTGCATCAGATGCTTCCACCAGTTCCGCTGCTCAAAATGTCCAAAATCAAGCACCTTATCAATCTGCAACTACTACTACAGTAGTTGATAACAATGCACCTCAACCTGAACCCTCATCACCAACGGTTCAAACACCTCCACCTGCAGTAGAAGATTCTTCCCCCACTTCTAACCAAGTTCCCGCACCTTCAGATTATGACGGGAATGCATTCTTCAATCCATTTGCTCCACCACCAACCATTCCAGAACCAGGAGAATCATCCTCGAGCAATATGGACCCGTCAGATCACCATAACAACATTCAACATTTTCCATCCACCCACAAATGGACAAGAGATCATCCTTTGGTAAACATAATTGGAAATCCTAACAATCCAGTCATCACAAGACAGAAACTTCACTCAGATAGTGAACACTGCATGTATGCACTCACTGTCTGTCAATCTGAACCTAAAAACATCAAAGAAGCCCTTACATACGACAACTGGATTGAATCTATGCAAGAAGAATTGGAACAATTCAAACGTTTGGAAGTTTGGGAATTAGTTGAAAGACCAGATGGAGTTTATGTTGTTGGATTGAAATGGATTTGGAAAATCAAGCTCGGTGCAGATGGTACAGTGATTCGTAACAAGACCCGACTGGTAGCAAAAGGATACAGCCAAGAAGAGGGTATTGAATTCGAGGAATCGTTTGCTCCCGTAGCTTGGATTGAGGCAGTTCGAATGTTTCTGGCATACGCAGCCCACAAGAACATCACCGTCTATCAGATGGATGTGAAGACGGCATTTCTCAATGGACAACTCCGAGAAGAGGTGTACGTGTCACAACCAGAAGGCTTCGTGGACCCAGATCATCCAAACCATGTATATCGGCTTAAGAAAGCCCTTTACGGCCTTAAACAAGCCCCGAGGGCATGGTATGATAAACTGTCTGCATTTCTCCTTGCTAATCATTTTACCATTGGAACTGTTGACCCGACTTTATTTATACAAACACACGGGGAAGACATTCTCATTGTTCAAATTTATGTGGATGATATTATTTTTGGCTCAACCAATAAAAAATATTCAAACGCCTTTTCTAAATTGATGAAACAAAACTTTGAGATGTCTATGATGGGTGAACTTAATTTCTTTCTAGGATTGCAAGTTCATCAATCACCCCGTGGTATATTTCTAAGTCAGTCAAAATATGCTCAGGAAATCCTGGAAAAGCATGGTATGACCAGCTGTGACACCTATAATACCCCAATGTCCTCCTCATCCCCGAAGCTAGATGCTGACATACATGGGACACCCATTGATCCTACGAAGTATCGTAGTATGATTGGTTCGATCATGTATCTCACAGCTAGCAGACCGGATGTTGTATTTGCCACATATCTCTGCTCCCGATATCAGTCTAGACCAACTGAACGGCATTTAACAGCCGTTAAAAGAATCCTTAGCTACATAAAGGGAACCATTAATTTGGGGATCTGGTATCCAAAGGATTCTGGGTTTGAACTTGTTGCATTTTCAGACGCTGACCATGCAGGGTGCTTAGACACAAGGAAAAGTACATCCGGAGGAACACAGTTTTTGGGTGACAAGCTAGTCTCCTGGCAGTCAAAGAAGCAAGATTGTACCTCCCTGTCTTCAACAGAATCTGAGTATGTAGCCATGTCTGCCTGTTGTGCTCAAGTCATCTGGATGAGATCACAACTGATGGACTACGGTTACATATTCAACAAGATTCCGATGTATTGCGACTCCAAGAGTGCCATTGCCATTTCATGCAACACAGTACAGCATTCGAAGTCCAAGCATATTGATCTCCGGTACCATTTCATCAAGGAACACGTGGAAAAGGGTACTGTTGAATTATACTTTGTGGGAACTGAACACCAACTGGCGGATCTGTTCACAAAAGCCTTGCCTCATGCAAGATTTGTGGATCTGGTTCACCGGATTGGTATGAGATGTTTGACGCCAAATGATTTAGAAAAATTTCTCAAAAACAACTAAACAAAGTCAAACATCAAAACTATCTTTGTAAATATCTAAAAAAAAGTGTGTGCAAGTACAAACCCTTATTCAACATTTTGTTCAACCATCTTTATTTATTTTTGAACAAATGTTGAGGGGGAGACACAAAATTTCACAAATTTTTTAAAAATTTGTACTTGCATGTTTTCTGCAACACTATTGCTTCGTATTGGTTATGATGGTATATCCTAAGGCTTATTTGCTAAATGCTTAGGACTTTGATGGTAACCACACAAAAAAAAAAAAAAAAAAAAAAAATCTTTAAGGACCATAAGTGATAAATATTGAAATTGTTTGGTTAGGATTAATTATGCAAAATATTAAGGTTAAGGGACTAATTGTGAGAATAGGATAAAAGTTAAAAGTAAATGAATTTAATGCACTGTGATATTCATTTACTTTCACTGCAAATCCTGTCTCTCGCATTTACTTCTATTCAACAAACCAATCGACGGCTATTATTAATTCCGATCATCCATTCAAGTTTCAACAAATCTGTGAGTGTTTTCATGAATATTAAGTGATTATAACAATTGGTTTTCATGGAATTAGAGATCCAACGGTGGATTTTGTGTATAATGCATAATCGAAATTCTAGGTCTTGCGTAGATTTGGGGATTTTTTATCCTATGTGTTTGGAACGATTCTGAATGTACTTCTATACTTAGAACATGATTGTTAAACACATATGCATGCTTAATCATAACAGAAATCCATATGAATGTATATTCTTGATTTTAGGGTTTATGTTCATAATTTGGGGAAAAACGAGTATGAATGTTTTGGTGTAATTAGAGAGTTATAGTGTTGTTGTTATGATGTGAATTAAACATATGTTGCCTCAGATTGAACCCAGAAACACTCATTAATCGATAATTGATATTTAGGGTTTATGAAGAACATGATGCACAAGCAGTTTGATTTTAGAGATTGTGTGGTTAAAACTTGTTATAACTTGGACAAAATGCGAAAAATAGCTAAGTAAACCTATTGCAATTAGCATGATATCTTGAATCTGTGTTAAAATGAAAAATATTGGTGAAAAATCGTCATCTAAAGGGTTTCGGAATTTCTTGTATAAGATATTCTCGAATTTACAATTGCTTTCGCAATTGCCATTTGCTTTCGCAATTGGTGGTTGCTATCGCAAATGGTAAATGCTCTCGCAATTGTACAACTTTTCTCGCAATTGGAATTTCTCTCACATTTGAAAATTTTTCTCGCAATTGGAATTTCTCTCGCATTTGAAAAGTTTTCTCGCAATTGGATTTTCTCTCGCATTTGACAATTTTTCTCGCAATTGGACTTTCTCTCGCATTTGACAATTTTTCTCGCAATTGGTATTTTCTCTTGCAATTGGTAATTTCTCTCGCATTTGTCAAAGTTTCTCGCATTTGACAACTGCCTTCGAAATTACAAATTTCCAAAGAAATTACAAAATTCCTTAAGTCTTGTCAAATTAAAGAGAAGGTTTATTATGCAAATTAAAATGATCAATTCATAGATTAAAGATTGCATAAGTCATGTTAATAAAGGATGTTAGGTGTAAACACTTAGTCTCAACTAATGCTAACACATATATCCTGCAAATTGGTTTCATAATGCTGTTTCAGATTATCCACAATGTCTTCACAACAACAACAACAACCACTTCCATTAATCACCAAAGCTGAATTATTTCCACAAGGATTCACAGCTAAGTATGGCAAGAACAATTCAAGAGTTGTCTTTGACAACATCAAGTGTGCTGAACCAAGTTGTCGCATTGTTATTGAAATCCTCAAAAGACACGAATGCCGTAGTATTTTGGAAGATTCAGATAGCATTCCTGAGTTATACATCCATCAGATGTGGAGTACTCTCAAACCTGATGACAGCAACAAATTCTTCACATGCACTCTTGACAGAAAACAAGTCAAAGTCACACCAGCACATCTACGTGAAGCTTTGTCTCTACCCAATCCACCGGATATCTCACGACGATACTGGCCTTCACCCACTGAACAAGACATTCTCAACTTTCTCATTGGCATTGGATATGATGTAGATCCCGATCTTCCACTCAACATTATCTCAAATATCAATGCCAAGTCCATTCCTCAACCATGGAGAGCAATGTACTACATTCTGATTCGATCAGTATCTGGAAGAGACAGTGGCCACGAACATCCAAGACTTTCTCATGCTCAACTCTTCTGGGGAATTGTTACCAAACATGACCTTGATTTTGCTGCTATCATCTGGGAAGATCTTATGTTTCAAATGCATGGTCAGCATAGAAAACCATTAACTAAAATTCCATTTGTCCGCTACACTAAGTTGCTGATTAGTCTTCTACTTGATAAACATCATGATATTTCTAATCGACCCGAAGATAGAGAAAGACATGTGATTAAGATGGACACGGATTTCAAATCAGTATACTTTCCTAAGGACAACACTCACAAACAAGGTCTTAAGCTGTTTGATGTTCTACTCACTGATGAGGTCAAGGAAACTCCTGCTTACGAAGACTACATTCAGGCTTATGAAAAGAAGCTTGTCGGCATCACTAAAATGACTGAGGGAACAGGTTCATCCAAGACTCGTTCCAAAAGTAGTAGAGCTAGTAAAACTGGAAGTGCATCAAGTGCTCCAAAGAAACAACCCCCAAGCAAGAGGAGAGTCATTAAGACTGCTCCAAAACCAAAAGTTGAAGACATTGGTATTCGTGATGAATCCTCTGAATCCTATGAAGACATTGAACCAGAATTAGAAATACTTAATGAGCAAGAAGCTGAGTTTCAAACACAGCTTGACATGGAGAATGCTGCTAAGGCAAGTATTAAGCAAAAGAAAATTGATGAAGAACGAAGAGCAGATCTACAGAAGAGAGTAATGAGGGAATTGGAAGAAAAGAAGAAGGAAGAGATTGCTAAGGGAGCTGGAGGATCAGGAGTCACACCAGCACCAGTTTCATCCCCTAATCCGGTTAATCAACCCGGTAACTCTAAAACTTCCACAGCTCAGCCAGATACGGTTAATCAACCCGATATGGCTACATCTACAGTTCCCCCTCCTCAATCAAGCTCGGTTAATCAACCCGACTTGGATAATCAACAAAAATCTGAATCAGAAAAGATAGTCTTCACAGAAAATGAAATTTCAGATTCAATGTTTGATGACATCCCACATCAAGAGGAAGAACATCACCAAGATAACACTGGGGAATGGGAGATTCTGAGGAAGAGAAGGAAATTACTGGATTAAAGACTACTGAAGCTGCTAATGAGCTGGAGGAACTTGCTGAAACAGAAAGGAAAAGGAAAGAAGAAGAGGAAAGGAAACAAAAGGAGGATGAAGAAGCTGATAACTACATTATCTCTCCACTTCATGATCCTATGAATAAGTCTCCTCCACAACAAACACGTGATCAGACTCCTCCCATTCCTTCTCCCAAACCTATCACACCTCCTAACTCACCTCCCAAGCATCCAACTCCTCCAGTATCACCGAACAACTCTTCAAAACCTCCATCTTCATCTCACAAGGATCCTACTCCTCCAAATTCTTCATCATCTATACCTTCACTCACTCCATCACCATCAAGGTCACCATCACACAAAGGCAAAGCAACATTGGCAGAAAGAATCAGAAAAGTCATGAAAGGAAAACCTGTAAGAAAAATCGCCAAAGTCACAAGAGTTGAAGTTCTCTCACCTTTATCCAGACATATTAAGAAAGCAGCCAAGCTTGCTCAAGCAAGAAAAGAGAGCAAGTTGCAAGAACAAATGTCAGAAATGAAGAACCTTATCAAGGATCTGTCAGAACAAGTCAAGGAGATGCAGGAAACAAAGCAGAATATGGATGAGTTTCTTACTTTTGATATTGAAGATCATATCAAAAGTAAAACAAGACATTATGTCAAACAATTTACTGCTGATCTTCAGAAGAATATTAACGAGAATGTCAATACTCAACTTGATGTCAAGGTCAAAGAAGCAATCATCTCAAATTCTGGCTTCAAGCAACTCAAAGACTTCACCACTGAAGAAATCAAATTTGAACTTCTCAACAAACTCCATGCTATGATGTCTCCTTCTCCTGAAGATATCAGTCTCATAAAGTCTATTGAAGCACACACTGAGAAGGTTTCTTGCAAAGTTACTGCTGATAAGGGTAAAAGAATTCGTGATGACGACAATGAGGATCAAGATCCAAATCCCACACAGAAGAAACAAAAGAATGGGAGTGGATCTGGTATTCACATTCAGGAGCCAACAGAACAGAAAACATCTTCACCATCTCCAAATCGTCAAGAATCTGGTCCAAAGGAAACTGAGCATCACTTTGAACACTTCATTAATGATGACATCGAGTTTCAACCTCAAGATGATCCACCTCAATCACCTCCAAAACCAGCAAAATCTAAACCTTCCAGCAGTAAGAAAGCTTCTGAAGAACCAGCTGTGGTTACATGGTTAGATACTGACGAAGACTTACAAGGAAACGACTGGTTCGACCATCTTGCAAAGGCTCAAATCAACGACGACGAAGCTTCAAAAATAGAAGATAGCACGTTTGAATACACTCAGAAAGTCAAACATGCATTCAACATTGAGAAGATGACAAAAAGAGAGCTTCGTAGAGTTAAAAATGATGCCTTCACTCTTTTAAAAGATAAATCTGCAAGTGCTGCTGAGTTGGAATATCATCTGGAGAACATTGCTAGGGCATTATCCAAAGACTTCGATTGGACAAATCCAGATGTATACAGGGAAGGTGGTCTTGACAGTAAGAAACGTCCATACATCACTGACTGGACAAAACCACTTCCTGTGATACGACCATATCATGGAATGTCAGAAATTCCATTCGCATTCTTCTTCAATCAAGATCTGGAACTACTCGTACATGGGGCTTCCAGTAAAGTCAAATATGCTACCTCAATCACATTCACTCCTGCTGCGAACTACACCAATCCTGCCATTGAGGAAGAAGCTAGACACCGTAAACTCTTCATCAACAAACGGGCAAAATATGATCGTGACGCTGAACTTGGAATTCACCACTGGTTTGACAAACGCAAGTCGTGGTACAAGTACAAGCTTGGCCTCATGGCATCTCGTGAAAAGGTGTTCAGTGATCTTCGTATCAAGGCAGTGCTTGATGCTAAGGGTTCACAAAAGCTTGGCTACACATTCATTTCTGAGATCTCTGTTCGCAGACAAGATGATCTTATTTACACGTTCAATGAAGCAGATTTTCCGGAACTCAATCTCAACGACATTGAAGATTTGTATTTGATGAAAGTACAAGGGAAGCTGAATCATCTCAATCCTACTCTTCTGTATGCATTTAGCACGGCTATCTGTCACTTCATCAGAAGAACGGTTATCAAAGAACGTGTAGAGGATCTTCAGCTTGGAGTTGAAAGCTATCAGATGAAGCTGAATCTTGAGGAACCAATGTTTACTCTTACTGACAACAAGGAGCCTCAGTACTTACTCAAAAATGACCCTGTCTTCGGATTCGTCTACAGAAGTGCCACAAACACTAACCGTTTCATGCCTCATAAGGAGATTCACAAGTTCTGTGACGACACTCTAAAGAATGTTCGAGATGGGTTAGTCACACGGGTTCAGGATCAAATATTGAAGAAGCACAAGAAATGGAATCATCATCAGCTTAGACAAGTTAAGAATTTTATCTGGTCAATCGAAGAAAGGCTCTACCGAAGGGATCAAATGAGGAGATTGGAAACATATGTTGGTGGTCGTCCTCCAATTGCCATCAGATTATTCCAGAGAACTGATCCACAATTCTCCACTTTTGGCAAAGGCGGTTAATTGTAAGAATTTGATTTCAATATTCATTATTCATTCAAAATTCTTACTTATATATGACTGTAATATGACAACGGCTTGTGCACACATAACAGTGTACAACCCGAACCCCAAAGAAAGGACACTGAGGTACGCTTCAGTGCCTCAATCCTGAAAAAGGAGCGAAAGCTTCTTACTTATGAGCAGAATTAAAACAAGAATGTTTTCTAAAGTTTTTCCAAACATTCTGCTTATAAGGACAAATATTCCCTTGTTAAGGGGGAGTATTTGAAAAAAAATATATAATCTTTGTTCAAAGAAAATTAAATGTTCTTGAAATTCTTCCCTAAAACTCAAAAACAACATATTTTAATCATAAACGTTTTTCCAAAAACATCATGAGTATGCTATTTTTGAGGGGGAGAAGTAAAAGATGATTAAAATATGGAGTCTCATTTGCTGGAATCTCGTGTGCTCAAACTCAGAATTGACCCTCGAATTGACGATAGGAAAAGTCAGTAGTCGAAAGGACATGTCCCGGACGGGTAATAATTTCAAGCCAGTTTATCTGGTGATGTAAGCGTGTCTCGCAAAGGACGTGTCTGAGTAGAATGTACCAATTTCGAGCGATAATCTTTGAATCTGATCTGGACGGGTAATAATTTCAAGCCAGTGTAACTGGTGATGTAAGCGTGTCTCGCAACGATCAGGTTCATTGAAAGTCTATCAATTCTAAAGTGCCAACTCTTCCCGGCATGTGCAAATTTCAAAATATTACTTATGCACACATGTTAAGGGGGAGTCTTTCTGAAAATCATCAAACTCTCAAGGTGTCAACAAAATGTCTTTACAAATTATCGACATTTTGAGAGATTTTCAATGGTTTTGGTTTTATGGCATCATTAGGATAGTCATGGAGTTATAAGGTGACTAAGGTTAGGGAAAACCGTCCTATGATCCGCCAGAGCCGGAGGGATCTACCCAAGGACAATACCAATAGTTTAGAACTAGAAAGTCCTAGGTATGATATAAAAAGGAGAAAATGAATGAACGGAGAAAGAAGGGGTTGAAGAATTAAAAAGAAAAGCAAAGAAAAGAGTAAAAAGAAATAGCCCTCCATTTGTTCAACCTTAGGGCAGACACCGGGTTCAATTCATAATCTACTGGTTGATGAGCATCACCGGTATTAAAGACTAAAAGACGTCATGGACCCAGTGACGCACTAATAAACCTTCTAAGCCACTCAAGTGTCTCTCAAAAGACATTTGTTTCATTCACACGGAGAACCCTTCATAATCTATCGACCTCTCATTACGAGAATGTTGATATTGAAAAGGAGGCAATCTGCTCCACGCCTCCGATGACCAAACAATGTGCACTAATTGAGTCTAGAGCCATGAGATTCATAAAAGATCTCTTAGGTACACTTAGTATTACTCTGCTGTTCTACATCATGGGAAGCAGTTGTAAATTTAAGAAAGTGTCCTTCGCAGATCCTAGCAATCTGCCGAGAACATTCATGAGAAAAGTCACAATTTGTGATTATCAATGATTGAATGGAAATCCTGCCAGAACAACATCAAACAACTCTGACAGCAGGTCACTTCGGTAACTCCTTGTGGGTTACGCTGAGTGTTTGCTCCAAACGGTCTACAGTCGTGGGGTGATCTCCAGCGACTCACTGAATCGTGGGTGCACTTCGGTGTGTCCGTGTTATCCCTTTCGGGGGAATCCGGTTCAGAACGGTCTGGGTTAGGATTTGAGAAAGTCTTCACAATATGCTATTGATGATCTCAAGTCTGAGCCTGTAAGTACCGGTTGGTTCGTGCTGCTGATGCTGCTGCTGCTGCTGCTGAGGAGCTGGAGTTCGACCATCAAGACTCCATCATGTTCATATCTTAAAGAAATGTTCTCTCAAAGACTCAGTTACATCAAAAGTTCAACATATGCTACAGTAAAGTCAAAAGTTCAAGCACTTCAATCTTTCTCAAGTCTTAAGATTGAAAAGTAAGAACATGTTGCAGAAAACAAGTCAAAGATATATGAACATGATGGAGAAGACGAGAAGACGTTGGAGATTGGCAGATCGAGACAACATCATATCATCATTATGCAAGAACAAAGAAACAAAGATTATAAAGACGTCAGAAGCCAATGAAGCAAAGATGACGTCTAGCAACATTGATGATCAAGACTTAGGAGGAGATTGTTAGGAACATGTTTTTATTAAATATACAAGTCTTGTTCATTTAAGAATGTTGCACGATATGGACTTTAAGTTAGCAATGAAGGACCGGTCCATAAGAAGTCCATGGGCCGGCCCTCCTCTTATTTTTCCTTCTAGAAGATAACATGTAAATGTTGCCCTATCCAAAATCCTATAAATAGAAGGCATGGGGCATCATATTTTGTGTTGGTTTTTCATTCATATTGCGAAAGCTCTGCTCGTGTAACATTTGATTAAATGAAAGCCTTCCTTTACTTCTTATTCTTATCTTATTCTCTCTAGCTTATTAGCTTATTTACTTATCTCATTTAGCGTAGCATAATATAGAGTAGTAGTACGAGTTTTTACTTTGGTTTTACGTGTGTGTGGTTGAAATATTAGTGACCTACATGTTTGCAGGTTTCCCTTAGATCGTGATGATTGATGCGCCTATTTTCAATCCAGCTGCCCAATATCCGATCTTTTTGCTAACGATTATCTAGGGATATCTTTTTAATCCTTTTTGTGAAAAATGGAGATTTCTGTTCCACACTTGGCTGTTAGTATTACCTTTTTACGTTCTAAGTTTCGGCATAATAGCCGGTACTTTGAATATTGAGGGCAATATTCAATTCTAAGTGTGGGGGGGGGGGGGGGGAATTCTCTCGAATTTTGTCACATATGTACCTTCTAGTGCCCTAGTACCCCCGTTTTTTACCAAAATTTTAAAATTTTTGTCGTTTTTAGATAAGAAATTGCAATAAAAAAGTAGTGTTTAGTCTTGATTAGGTTAGAACAAAGAGAATCCCGACTCTGCCAGAGTGTTGATCTGTCTACTTCCTTAACGATTAGACTAAGGTTTTACGATATGTGCAAATGAAAATGCTAAACCTAGAGTAGTTGGTTCTCTTTAGAGCTTATACAAGTAATCTATGGCTTTTCCTCCCAGGAGCTCCTTATCTGATTAAATACGTGCTGTTTTCAAACGTTTGAACGTTAAAATCATGTTGTTATGCAAAACAAATTTTTATACAATTTTGATATAGAGTCCGAGTTCAACTTTTTATTTTAATTTTTGTGAAAGCATATATATATATATATATATATATATATATATATATATATATATATATATATATATATATATATATATATATATAAAAGTGAAAAAATGGAAAAATGAAAAGATGCAAAAGAAAAAAAAAATGAAAAAGAAAAATAAGAAAATGGAATGATATTGCAAAATGCAATAAATTTTGATTTTGCAAAAATGTATGTGTTAATAAATGTAGGAAAATTGCTTTCTCTTAAATTTAAATCGGAAGTTGAACTTGGATTCATCAATTTTGTATAAAAGTTAAACGGTAATTTAGTAGATTGTTGATTTCAAAAGCCCGAAAGCTCCGGTATTATTCTCTGTGAGGTGTCAAAAGCCTGGTCACCTAAAACCAACTGGTTTGGGATGTGCCGAGAAGAAAGCCGTTACATGGAGTGATCTCGTCTTTGAGTCTCTAATCTCTAAATGATCGTTTGTTGCTATTTATTTAAGTATGTAATACTAGCGTAGTGGGAATATCCAAAATCTTTGAAATCGAAATTCCGCTGATTCCTGTACTATTCTCTGTGGGGTGTCAAAAGCCTGGTCACCTAAAACCAACTGGTTTGGTATGTGCCGAGAAGAAAGCCGCTACATGGAAAAGGCCCTTTACGATCCTTAGATTTTCGAGGTTCCCGGTAAATTAGTATTTGACTTAAACAAATAACAACCATAATAAATGTCGATTTTTACGGTCAAAATTTTGAAAATAAGCACAGTCACCTAACTTGAATAAATAGGGGTGGAAACGAGCCGAGCCGCTCGTGAAAAGCTCGGGATCGGATCGGTAAAAAGCTCGAACGAGCCGAGCCTAAACGAGCTCGAGCCTAAGTTTGGGCTCATTTAATAATCGAGCTCGAGCTCGAGCTCTATAAAAAAAGCTCGAATAGGCTCGCGAGCCTAAACGAGCCCTAGGAATATATACGTATATATATTGTCTATACGTATAAACGAGCTCGAGCCTTATGTAATTAACGAGCCGAGCTCCATTTTTAACTTTGTTTTCTTTAAAAATCATACAAATTAGTCGAGCCCGAGCTCGAGCTCAAATATTAGGCTCGAAACGAGCTCGAGCTCGAGCTCGAGCTTTCTAGAATATAAACGAGCCGAGCTCGAGCTCTGGCAGGCTCGGGCTCGGCTCAGCTCGTTTCCACCCTATGAATAAATATGGGAGTGAAAAGTTAAGTCTCGGCTTACATAGATTATTAGTATAAGTAGTGTTAGCATTTTACAAAAACGTTTGCACATTGAGTTTAAGCTTAGTTGGGAGTATAAAAATAGGATGACGATATCAATTCCCTGGAGACACCCATTTTGTGTGAATCCCATTCCATGATACCATTTTTGAAAATCAAGCATGTTATCTATTTTTGTTTTAGTTTAAATTTCTCGCAATTAATAAAAAGTCGAAACGGGGTATGCTTGGTATTTTTTTGATCCTTTCATTACTTCATATGATCGGATTGCTAGGGACTAGCAATAGTTTAGTGTGGGGGATTGATGAGTGTGTAAATACTCATCATTTTTATACCCATTTAGACTAGAAAACGACCAAAAACACCCAAATATTACTGCAGATATCCTTGTTTTGTGTTTTTATTTGTTTCAGGTACAAAGGATTGAAAACGGAGCGAAAACGGGCATTTTTGGATCGACTTGACAACAATTGTGCAAATTGATCAAAAGTCAAAGTCAAAAGTCAAAGTCAACTCCAAAATTACCAAAATGACACAATTGATCCTTGGAATTAATTTTCAATATTGGCAGCCTTAGTCCTTGGATTTTCAGCTTATTACAACAATGGTCCTTCAAGTTTAATTATTTAAGCTTTAAACCTTATAAGCCATTTTTTATCCTAAACTATAAACCCAACCACAAATCCAACCGGCCCACACACCTTTCCTTTAATAAACCCAAGACCTGACCCAACTTTTATTATAATAACCTCGGTCAAAATACCTAGTCAACCCCCACCTTCCCTTATCCCTCCCGTACACCATCACCATCACCAAAACCATTTCCCCAGACCAACAATTTTGTCCCCCCATGCTTTCTCTTACACACGCTACTTTCCCCCTCCAAAGTACAAGCTTTTCACGTGTTACCCCAAGCCACGCTGGCAATCCAAGCGAGACTAATTGGGCGCCAAAGATCAATTAAAGGCCAAGATGACTTCTCTTTTAATCCAAAGGTTGGGATTAACTCCCAAGAAGCACAAGGAGCTATTTGAAGTAGTTTTCCCTCACAGAAGAAACACAAGAGGAGAGACCTTTAGTTCGGATTTTTGAGTATAAATAGATTAGGTTTTTCTTTGTTGTACCTAGGTTTTAATTTAGCTTTAATTTAGGTATTTTTCTTTTTTTATTGTTATTGTTGTTTATTTTTTTTCCAGCATTGTATTTTGAATTCAGTTAATGAAAACTTAATTTTTCTTGTTTTTACATTGTGGTCAACAATAGTCAACTGCTTATCTTTTTGTGCTTATTTTCTTATTCTCAGCTTATTTAACATCAGTTTGGTTGTTTAATGTTAGATAGATAGGTAGTTAGATCCTATCCTTGTTTTTCACCTTAAATAGCTTTAGAATAAAAAACAGTCACTTATGCCAATGCTTATTTAGTGCTTATTTAGGAGTTGAGAGTTGCTTTGTAGTGATTATATAAGTTAGTTAGACAGAAGAGATCAGATTTATGGCTTAAATTGTTTGCTTTTAGTGTTTACCTCAATTCAGTCAATACATAGGACTTTTTGGATCAAGGTTTCAAAACGGGTAAATGTGAGTTGTAACTGTTCATTTGCACTTAAGTTTAAGGTTTATCTAGCTTAATTAGCTTAGCATAAGCTGGTTTTTATTGCCTTTAAGTTAGTTTCATAGGGTAAGCAATTTATAGATAATCTCCCTAGTTTTAAAGCCAATATGACAGATAGCTTATTCCTTAAGATAAGCAGTTTGTTTTTGTATATTTTTGGTTCATTAGAGTGTGTTAAAGGTTTTCAAAAGAGTTGAACCCATGTCAATGGAATTTGGGTAGTTTCTTGGTTACATCAGTCAACTATGCATCAGTATGCATATTTTAGTTTTTCTGAGTTCAGTCGATTTTCTCTGATTTTTAATTTGTTCATGTTAAGTTAGTATTTGCTAATTTTTATCTCAGTTATAATTGTACTGCTTATCTATCATTCCCTATTTTTTTCTAGATTTTTAGATTTTTTTAAAAGTGCTTTTTGAGCCCTTAAAAAGACCTGATATTGCCCTGCTCCTCAAGTATATCAGCAGACTCTTATGGTCTTGTGGCTTATTTTGTGCTTATTTGATGCCCTCTTGTGCTTATTATAAGTATTCCTAGCTTATTGGTGACTTGTCTTTGTGTTTTTCCATTTTTAGCTTTTGGTATTAGCTTGTAATAGTTTATTCAGCCCTGGCTTCTTTCATATAGCTTGTTTCTATCTTTGTTTAAACTGTCAGCCATTTTGGCCTATAATCTAGCTTATTTTTAAGTTTTCAGAAATAATTGTAGTTCTCAAAATTGCTTTTTATCTTTACCTTGATTAGTTTCCAAAAGAAAATCAACAAAAAAAATAGATACCATAAATGTGCATGACTGGGGGTCGAACCCCAGACCTCATGCTCAGCACCACGCACCACCTTCCAGCTGCCCTTGGGACTTTTTCATTATATGTTTGCACCATTTATTTGTTAACCATGTTTTCTAATTAAGCAGTTCGTTCTTATTTGCTTTTTCCCAGCTTATTGAAATAAGCTGGGACTTCCTTTTTATTTTTCTTAGCTTCTTCATAGCTTAAAGTATTTTTGTGAAAATTTTCAGATTTTTCTATTGTCGTTTAGTGTTTTTAGTTATTTAATTTCTTTTAATCTGTTTTTAATTCGTATTATATGAAATATAATTCCGAAAATTATAATTCTTTTTTTTTAAATTTTCTTTTGTCATTTAGCACGTAGGAAAATTATTTTGGCATTCGTAGGGTTATTTTTCATAGATGATTACGTTTTTACTCGTTATTAGTTTTCGGTTTACATTTTTTAATTTTCGTTTTATTAGGTATTAAAACCCAAGCAAACCCTAGTTCTTTCAAGCATTTTAATACCGAACCAAAAACGATATCCTCAATTTCACACCTCGTTGGGACCTCGACCCGGGTACACGCTTATCCGGTATATTACAATCGCGTATCGCTTCGAGCCGTCGCGAGTTGACCTTTCTTCGTGAGAGGTTTGACTTGTGACGCGTTTCGCGTGTTATCACTTTTATTCTTTATCTTTTAAGTCCTTGTAGTTTCATCTTGCTTCATTCTTCTTTTATTCTTTTGTATTTATCAACTTAATATAAATCCCAACATGTTTCAAATATAATTTAGGTTAAAACACATTGAATGGGTTTAGGTTAAATCAAAAACCCTAACTTGTGTTATATTTCAGATTTTATCACATTCTGGTCTAATATTCTTATTATTTTTATGACACATCAAATAAGCTTCTAAGGTTATATAAATTTTACCAGAGGTATCTATATGTTTCTAGTACTTCCGCTAATTTTTTCAGATTTTATTACTAATTGCAAGTACCATTTGAAAAATCATTTTCCCAAAACTATCCAGAAAGTGCACTTCAGGCATACCCCGAAAGTTCGCATTTATTTAACCCATTTAAACCTTTCAGAAAATTCACCAAAAATTCCAGGAGGTCATATACATCTTAAAAAATCTCACTATATAATTATAGCTCCTAATTCCCTATGGTTTGAAAACTAAAAATCAAAAACTCCAACTAATTTTTAGACTCAATTTCTCAGATTTGACAACTAATCTTCCAAAAATCTAAAGACTGTCTTCCTGACCTCCAATGACCATGAAATTTGATATACATAAAATACACTTCACGAACTCAGTTTTAGACTAAAAAATTATATGAAAACACGTTGGCATCATCAGTTTAGACCCCGTTCAATCCGACCTAAATTCTGGACAGCTTGTTCATAAAATCATAAACTACAAATGTAAACCCCTCATTAATATTTTAGGGTTTCCAATTAGATTCGATTAATATACCAGTTCATATATACTTTTAAGACTTAGGTTACACATGTTTTCAATACCTTTAACCAGCTCACAACACACACACTATATCACAATTTAACGAGGCAACAAGGCAAGAAAACATCACACTTTTTCTAGTAGTGTAAAATCATAGATTCGAAACCCGAAACCCTTTCCAATCCCACGTTAATTATACACTAGGGTTTTCCAGATTTGTAAGCCACATTAATGCATGTTTAATGGTCATATTAGGGTTTATAAATGACATGTTTTAGGACTAATTCGAATAGATAAAGGAAGCAAGCATTTGATACACACATAAACAAGTTCTATAATTTTATGTGACATATACTTCTTATATTCATTTTAACGAGACAAGCACATAGTAGCATGATCATAGCAATTAGGTCTAGCATGTTTAGAATATGATTTCATGTATTCCTATATGAATTATCCTAAACCGTTTAGGTCAGAATTATGAAGGACAAGGAGTACCTTATGGCAAATCAAAAAGTGGATCAAAGGAAGGAACGAAACAAGAACAGCCTATAACATGACCTTAACGATTTGCATAGCATGATTATAGTTAGGTTTAACATAGTTTTAGGTTTCTTATATACTTAATGAATCCTGGTGACCAATATATAACGACATAGGATGGTTTTCATGGTACCATGTTTAGACAATATATGCATATTAACGAGGCATGATTAGGGCTGGTAATTTCAATTAGGTCGGCATGAGGAGAAACTGATTGACATCAACAGAAATACACCCAGTTCGACATACTTCTTATAAATATGAACCTATATTCTTAATGATTCAACAACAACCTTTTAGGGCTGGAATAATCGAGACAAAAGAACAAGGACAAAATGATTGAAACAAGCTACTACACAAACTCAATTGATCACCAAAGGGGCTGCTACGATCTAGAAACCAGGCTGCTATACATCGACTTAAACCCTTGGAGAGAAAAAAAACAATGAGTTTGGGGCTTTGTTAAAGTTTCGGTGTAGAGAAAACAAAAGAGGAGCCGATTATATGTTTTGAGGAAGGAAAAAGAAGAGCGTGTACTTGTATATGGAATGTCGTATGATGATGGAAGAAAAAATAAAACATGCAATATTCTGATTATGTTAAACGATATAGTTTTATCCTTTGTCTTCAGATAACGTGTGAATCAAAAAGGTAATGTCACAACTCGTAATTTTAGGTCATTTTCCCAACCCGATAATTTACTATTCATGAGTTACTATTCATCAATCACTATTCACTGATCACTATTCATCATTTCACTATTCATCATTTTTGAAGTCAGTTTGAGACTTTAAGAAGTCTTCAAAAATTTTACTATTCACATGACACTATTCATTTTCGGAGGGAAATCACTATTCATGGGCATCATTCATCATGTTGTAAACCAGGTTTACGGGTATTCAAATGCGCGTAACCAGTTAGGTTTAGCTGCGTATTCATGCATCATCAGTAAAGGCACATCATACAGACTAGAGTAGTCTGCATATCATCAATAACATCATTACCATATCAGTTCATGCATGAGTTTGTGTGATTTTCATTAACGTATGCTTAATTGTTTAATTAACGTTACCACTCAGTCATTTCTACTAATATTATACCCATTACTCCTGAAAATGATCCTAATACATTTTCAAGCTAATTATAATGATACAGAGATTATATTATTACTTTACCCGGTGTTTTTAAAACAATCGCTATACTTTTCGTTTGACGCTTATAACTCCGTCGGTTTACGAAATTTCAATCCGATAATCATTCTAACACCCGATTCTTGCAAGGAACATGATTTTACAATTTTTACAACTTCTTCGTATCTCATTTCACCTCGTCACGAGTTATTTCTAGTTAACTCGATACCCGATAACACTCAATGTATACACTAATCATCCAATATCTAAATAAATGGGAGACAAGTATCTTAATTAACATCAAATCCCTCTCATAGTACCCACATGTGCCGCCCCCCCTAACCCCCCATTTAGCTAAATACTTCCAAATCTCATTAATGAATTAGTACACATTTTATTTCATCTCCACTAACACAAACACATAACACATAAACCATTAGCTAATAAAAAGATCCAAACCCTCCCACCCCATCTCCTATGTTCGGCCAAACCAAGAACACCACCCAAAATCCATAGATTTTTCAAGATCAAGTCATAATCATACTCCATTTACCTTCCTAGTTATGGATTTGTGATCAAACCTCAAGTTTATTACTCATTTCTTACCAAAACTCATCAAATCATCAAGTAAGTTTCAAGAACATGTTTTGATCATCTATTACTTTCATTTGATTCATATGTACATGTATTTTCAAGTTATATTAATTATCCATGCAAGTTACTTATGTTTTACATACCACTTTTGAACATAAACTCTCTTAATCACTAGATCTATAAGTTTCACTAATGATCTCATGAAAACCACCAAGGTTGGTGATGTTTAGGACCCCATGACACCCTAAGAAGGTGTATGGTAGGATTTTCGAACTTGTGGAGTTGATTTGAGTTAGTATGATCAAGTTTAGAACCAAGGAAGTGAGTTTTTAACAATCTAAAATAGCTACTGTCCAAAAACGTGTAAACTGGAAAACTCAGTAACTTTTGGTGTATTTTGCCTTCATATTCAGAAATTTCTTTCAAAAATGAAACCGTGGCCGCAAGAATCACTAAAAACCGACTTATAACGAAGGAGATATGATTTTTCAAAGTTAGACGACGAAAACTAATTTTCTGAAAATTTAGTTGCTGATCGCCGAGATTCAAAGGACAAAACGAGGTGTTAGACGTGATCTAGATGACCCGACCTACTGAGATTATGTTAGTTCATGTTTATACGAAGCCGTGGATGTAAAGAACGTAGAAAACGAGCTTATAACGGCCGAGTTATTCACGTTTGAAGCCCGACGTACCATGTTTATTTTGACAGCCACTATTAGAAAGTGTTTTAAGTATAAAAACTAGTGTTTTTGCGAAACATAACATTGTTAGCCGATTTTCTAATTGATCGAGACGTGTACAATCGAAAGTTAAATGAAACGATATTTATACATTGTTACAAGGTTTTCAAAAACGTCGAGTTTGATCAACTAACACGTAACGTGCAATATTTCGCGACTAGTTTCACGAAGCCAATTTGGACATATTTTCACAAGTTAAAAAAAATATTAAATTGCGATGAAAACGCTACATTTTGCCGATAGAACACCCAACGAGGATCGTGGAGTACCGTTTCAACATGTTTACGCGAAAAGTAGTTTATAACTTAACGAGACGTCAAAAGTGTATTTTTCGTCGATAAACGTTATTTTCAAAACTAACAAGTGGTATCGTTAACATACGTAATTGCATGTGTTGCATTGTATCATTGCTTACATTGGATCACATCATTCATAATAGGTCGTGGTTAGAGACCGAGCTTTATCTCATCACATCCATCATTGTCATTGTTGCTATATCATATCAGGTGAGTTTTCATAGCCCGTTTTAAATTGTTTATTGATTTCTAAACTCTCGGGGGAGAATACATTGCACCATTTTTATATGCGGACCAAAGTATACAAACTCATTACATTGCTTAAGTTACATCATTGCCCAGATTAAAGTCCCCTTTATTATCATGAACCGTTAATTGTTAGCAAGCGAGAGTGAGTGAATAGATCTATTGAGGGTGACTCCTCCGTTCGGGTTGGTAGCGCCAACTTGTCAAACGAACGCATTTCATTTCTGTCATATTAGAGTGATTGGCAAACCCTCAGTTGGGGCATTTCATTCAGTCTAGCTTCGGGGTCATGAGCTTAAGAGCTAATGTATCATTTTTATGTGGCATTGTTTTATCATACACTTTATACTTGTGGTATCCGTACAATATTTCATTTACATAAACCTATGATCTCACCAACATTTTTGTTGACCATTTTTAGCAATGTATTTTCAGGTAATTAAGGTATCGCATGTTGGCTTGCATATGGACATCATGGAGTCGCGGAGTCGACGCATCTCACTTTATATTTTATGCACTTATCCATCGTTTGAATTGTATGAACCTGTTTTATGAAAACTTATTTCACATTTTGGGACCTAGCTTTATAACTCTGAATGTTTTTAAATAATCAAACGATGTATTTTCTAAACGACACTTTAGGTCGTTCAATATAACTGCAACTTTGGTGCTATGACCAGTCGTGCCCCTGAATGACTTATTCCGCTGCAAGTCACGAAATTTAGGGGTGTGACAGGTAAGCACAAATTTCGGTTCTTATCATGTTAAAAAAAATGTGTGAGGGTTTATGCATAAAGGTGTGTCATTTTTTTAGGCTAGGATAAGGATTAGGAATGTTTAGATTATTTAGTTAAGTATAGATTAGGATTAATATCATTAATGTGTATTTTATTTCATAGAGTATAGCTTTTATATACTTATTTATTTAAATAATTTAGGGTTTTCCAAATAAATGATTAAAATGTTAATCCACATTTTAGAAGTCAAATGTCGGGTCATTGGTCAACGTTGACTAACCTGATTTGGTGACGGTTCTCACAGTATCACCCCGTTAGAGAGAATTTCGTCCTGAAATTCAATCGATCCTACCATTAAGAATTTTGTTATCGAATATGTATGGGGTATTTGGTTTTCGCACAATCAGTGCATTCTCAGGTAAACTCGTGTCCATTGTTCGAACTTCAACAATCTTCTATAATCGAATTCTTAGTGCGTATAGATTATTTAACGTCCCGAATGAGCATTTTGGTTGGTTTCCCAGTTTGAAGTCAGTCATCAAACCTTAAATTTCATGGACTGATAATCAGTTAATCATCGGTATGCATTTCTTAAGGCTCAACACATTTTAACCACCAAGATTTTGAGGATAATCTAACAAGGAAAGGATGTTCTTGTAAGTGTGTCAGGATGAAAAGTTCACAAATGAAGCTGCTAACCTAGATCCAACGAGACGACCTAGTTAGTTATATTTGAGTGAACTACACCAGTTGCTCTATGCAAATGAATAAATGCTTAAATGAAGAGCCCAATGAAGGTCAAAGTTATAATGAAGGACTAGAAATTGAACCAGTGCACCAATCTTGTGACAAAACTTATACACCAAAATTTAAATACTACTAATGGAATATGAGATCCAATTGCAACTATCGAGTGATTAGATTTGATGGTGTAAGCATAATTTTGGGGGGTTTCCCCGAAACAAAACAAGAAGTAGGTATCAACAACTTAAATTGGTGAGAATAGTGAAGAAAGTCACGGGTACTTAAAGTAAGTGGATCGTATTGAGAAAATTTGGCGAAGGCGATGAAGAAGAAGTTTTTGTCCATGAGGTTACACAGATAAGCTTGAGGAAGGTGTTCAAAATTTGATGTTACGAAATAATTCAATTATGATGTACGTAAAGAATTTTCACCAAGTTATCAAGTATCTGTCATGGGAGGAAAGATCAGTCGCTTTATCTTTGTAGTTCCTAAACGAAATGTATAAGCAGTAGAAACAGCTAAAGTTGTTGGTAAGAATAAAAACAAGTCGCTTGAAATTAAACCAGATGAATACAATAGTGGAAAAGGGGTGAGTAACGGATCCAGAAGTCCAAAGGTCGTTTCCATATTAGATAGGAAGGAGAATATGACTTCTTGCACAAGATGAAAAATGAATAGCATAGGATGATGTAGAGTTGGCACGAACACTTGTTACAAGTGCAGGAGATCAGATCACTTAGCTTTTGGTTGCACCAAACAATTAACTTATGAATATTATGTTTCTTGTGGCTACACTAAAGTCTATGTATTGATCAAAAGGAAACGGCGATGATATGTGTTGATATCAGAAAGGTCAAGATGACAAAAAGAATGAAGAATCTAAGGCAACAAAGATGAGCTTTTTAAATGACTGATGAGGAATCAAGGAAGCGCATGGTGTTGTATTTGGTACATTTCTCATCAATGACATACTTGCTCATGATCAATGTTTTCTGTCTTCTGCTTCATACTACCGCACGAATCGTAGATTTAAGAAACTAGATAGAACGCTAGTTGTAGAATTCGTGGATGGGGAACAATTGGTCATAATAAGTTGTCGGATAATGTCTATTTTTGTATAATTTATACAAATGTAGTCTTTCGTCTTTTTGTTGGGATTAAAATTATAATATTTGCTTTCCGTTATTTAGTCGGGTTGTGATTAATTAAAGTGTTTGCATACATTATAAATGTATATATTTTTATTTTTAAGGTTTAAATAATATTTCAATTAGTTTAATTATAATATAATGTTTAAGTTATAAATATTTATTTTTAAACGATGTTTTCTACGTGTGTATTAAGTTGTCAATATAAATGGTTATCGTTTTAAATTTCCAGTTTTAACCAGTCACGTTAGAATAATCTTAACCATTATTAATCCGTCTTAATCATTTTATCAAGCATACCGGCCTTACAAGTTTACAAGTTATTGGTTTTCATATTGGGCCAACTAGCCCGATTAGTCAAATTTACCAAAGTGTTTAGTCAATGTTTACTTATACATTGGGTCAAATAATAAGCCTATTAGCAAGTTTTAAATTTAGCCCGTTAACAAGTTATAAGTTAAGCCCAATAGGTTTACATATGTTAGGCAGGTTTATTAGCCAAGAATTGAGGCAAGAATAGTATGTGATAGAAAGATTTATTAAAGTTGTATCTATGAATAAAAGGACGATTATTGTCTATGAAGATCGTAGATGTTGAGATTTAAGGATAATATATGTTATGAAGGTTACCTAATGGGTTAAGAAATGTTGTTTAGCTTATTAGGCATATGTGATATTTGCAAAGAATGAAAAAGAAAAAGATCTTGGAGGTGCTTATCATGAAGGGATGTTCTATTGTAGTCAGTGATGAGTTATTAGGGACAACACGTGATCGAATGGATACTTCAGAGATACAAGCACTGATAAGGTAATAGCAAGAGTTGCTAGAAAAGGTGGTTCGTACGTTCCTAGTACTTTTCTTGAGCCGTGTAGTACGCAATGATTAAGTTAGAATGGATCCTGAAGGTACAAAGAGTTTGTTGTATATTTTAACACATCAAGAGGGTCCTAGTTGTATATTGATGTAACAACAGAAAATCATCGATTATACATAAAGGCAATAAAAGAAAATAAGAAGAGGTTTCCAACTCGCGCCATGGATTTGGCTGTCGTAGACTTATTTTGAAATTATGAATTCACCTCGTATGGTACTTGGTGTCTTATTTATACCGACCACGAAGGTCTTACGCACCTATTTCATGGGAAAAGTCTCATACTGAAACGAATAAAGTGAATGAGGTTAATAAAGATTTACGAAGGTGATATCTTCTATCAACCCGGAAAAGTAAATGTAGTTGCTATCTTCATGAGCCGAAAAGAAAGAGAAGTATTAATTAGAGTCCGAACAATAAGGATAGACATTACTACGAGTCTCATAGTTGATATAAGAGGAATGTTGAAGTGAAATCGTGTAGTTGGGCATGTATGACTAGTTGAAGTTAAGGATCATTGAATCAAATGGTTCAAGGATAGAATCTGAATATTAATGTTTGGTTATGCTCGAAAATTATTATTAGGTAAAGCTCATGAATTCAAGTGTTCAACTCATCTAGACAGTGCCAAGATGTATAATGACTTGAAATTGTTGTATAAGTGGTCTGAAAATGAATAAATCGATCAAATACTATGTCGAGAGATGTTTGACTTGATTACGAGGGAATGCTTAGACATCAAAATCCTTACGGTAACTTACCATCTATTGATATCCAAATATAGAAGTGATATTGTATCGAAGAGTGACTAAGTTGTATTAAACTCATGAAAAGAGCACAATGTAAATGAGCCAATGAGTAATCGTACACAGATTATCAAATTCAACACTTCTTTACCAATAAGAGGTTCTTATCAAGTAGAATAAGTTAGGAAAGTTTTACATGATAGAAAGTGTTATATCGTGTTATCTTATTACTGGTAGTCTCAAATAAAAGTGTATTCAGGCTTGCTTATAGAGTGACAGGTATGGGGAGATGAGGCATATGACCTAATGGTATAGTGTTAGGAATATAAATATTTATATGAAAGACTCGGTCACCCCGAGTATCTATTAGCATTAAGTTAGCTCGTAGGCTTATTAGTATTAGTTTAGTTATCGTAATACTAGTTTAGTCATAACAGTATTTGTGGAATTGGGTCGGGTCTTTACCCAATGTTAGCTCACTCCACAACCCATGTGGGGCGTTTTATGTGTAACTATAAATACCCTTTCCCACACAAGGGAAAGGGGTGGATGTTCATTTGATTTCAAGCTAATATATTACATTTTCTCTCACTAGAATATCCCACACTCTCTTTCTCCCTCTAGGTAATTCGGCTAACACTCTAATCTAACCTTGTGTTATGATATCCAATATCTAACAATTGGTATCAGAGCTCATGGTTTGATTAGCTAGATTGTGTGTGCGTTTTCTTGGTTAGTTTTGATCAAAAGTTTGGTTTTTTAAGGTTTATAGTCTTATTCTTGACTTTCTTTGATTCTCGCGTTTGTGGTGTTAAAGTTAGTGTTTTTAGTGTTGTTATAACCTTCTAAGATAAAGTGGTGCAAAAGAAACCAAGCAAAAATGTTCTAAAGGGTGATTTGTAGGTGATTTTAGGTGAAAATACCTTCTGCGATTTGAGTCTCGTAGTGAATTTCTTGTTTGCGATTTGAGTCCTACGATTTGATAGTGACATTTTTGTCTGTTGCAATTTGTTGTCTAGCTATTGCGATTTAAGGGCTGCGATTTGAGGGTTGTGATTTGCGCACTTGAGACTTGACTCCTGCGATTTGAGTCCTGCGATTTGAGGGCTGCGATTTGAGGTTTCACTGCTACGATTTGAGCTTTGAATTTTCAATGTTGCGATTTGACTAGTTTCTTCACTGCGATTTGCTCCTGATTCTTCATTGAGATTTGCTCAAAGTGCATTCATTACTTTGTACTCAAACCATTACGTAAACTCAATTCAACCAAACCTAATTACAACTTAACTTAACTTAACAATGATTCACCAAATCCAACAAACAATCATTCCTTTTAACATAAAATCACTAATCATTGTATCGATCCAACAATTATCATAACACGTCCAATTTATCATTATCTCACGGTTTCTTCTGGATTTTGTAAAATCCCGCGAATGTAACGATTTCTCGGTTTAAATCATAGATTTGTAAAATCCCGTGCACGTTTACACAATGTCTTCTAATTCAGATTCCTTCATATATGAGGTACTCAAATTGTACGACACGAATGATAAACATAAGACTTCCAACCCTTTACAACAATTAAACATGTTTGATTCTGATAATGCTAATATGGAATCGTCGTGCTCGAATTCTCAAGAGAATGAGTTTCATCAGCCACTAATATTGCCTAATGCAAAGGAAAGTTGCATTGAATGTTTTCGATTACTTCACTCACATCTCAAGGTTCTCTTTGAACAACCTGGATATTTGGGAGGATACAAACGTGCATTCGCATCACTCTTTGGTCAAGATGTTCAGACTTTCACAGTCAAAATGATTCTGCATTTAGATCAACTTGAACAACAACTTGACAAAGGAGAATTTTTTGAAGGTAGATCCATGGCTGCCTTTTGGGTGATCAACAACCAACTCCAAGTGTTCATTGAATCGCAATTCACTGAGGATTATGATTATGACAGTCAAATGATGAAAAGGTGTTTTGCTAATTACACTGGAATCGAGGTTGACATGTTCAGAGTTACACTACTCCAACTCATGGGTAATGTTAAGGAGTTCATTAATGAAAGGGCGCAGCATCAACAATGCAGTGACACTATGTTTGATAAGCAGGATACAAACGACAGTTTTGGGACTTATACCACACTTGACATGGATACAGATCACAGACCAGAAAATGACCAAGTTCCGTCTGCTGAGGTACATGTCACTGATCAATACAATGTGCTCTCTGATGAACGACTGCATACTGATCAAGTTATGCCCACTTATGACACATATTTGTTGGAAAAGACTAATAGCAATACCATTTCTAATTGAACAAATATGAATCATAAAGGGGGAGAAAGTGAACAGGATGATGTTGAACATGATGATGAGTCAAGTTCTTTGTCTACGGCTGAGACTTTTAAATCAAATGATGTGGTTGATAAAGAAGTTTTTAATTAAAACTTTCTAACAGATTTTTACAGCTTGAAAAACATTGTATTTCACTTGAAATCGTAATGCAACAAAAGGAAGAAAGTTTTCAAACTAACCTACCATGTAAAAATCCAGAACTCCCTGATTTCCGTGAATTCTTTATGATAAATGATTTGAAAGCTCAGCTAGAAGCCAAAAACTTAACGATCAACAACCTGAAAAACGTATTGCTGAGATGTGTGATATGTGTAATGAAGTTAAGGCTAAACATGACAGTGATGTTATTGCAACAAAAAATACTGAATTGGAACATAAAGTGGCTAAATTACTTAATGAAAATGAGACTTTGAAAAAGCATTGTAAAAACCTGAGTGATTCCATCAAAGAAACGAGAACTAGGGCTTCAAAACACACAACGTCTTTGATTGCTAAAAATGATGAATTCAAAGCTCAACTTCAAGAGAAAGGTTTCACAATTACTGCCTTAAAGAACGAGTTAAGGAAATTAAATGGAAATGGTGTGAACACTAAGTTTGCAAAACCATCAACCTTGGGAACACTAGTTTCACAACCTCTTAGAAACCAAACAGTTGTTAGACAACCAACTGCGTTTAGATCTGAACGACCAAAATCTTCTAAACCGAGGTGTGCAACCCAAGTTGATGCGAAACAAGTTTTGTCAAAACCAGTCACTTCACAATCTAGACCAAATGATCAGATAGTTAATGTTCGTTCTAAGGCTCAATCTCATAAGTCTAAAGCAAAGGAAGTAAATGCTCATGCTAAGGTTCTATCCCTTAAGACTAGAAACCACAACAAGCCCGTAGAACCAAAGAGTCATACTCAGAAACCTGGTAGGCAGATTGCTGTAGGACTAAGAACTTCTCTCAACAAGCATTCTACTGTGTATGAGAAATCTAACACTCCTAGATCTTGCCTTAGGTGGTTACCGACGGGTAGAATTTTTAAGATGGTTGGTCTTAGATGGATACCTATTAGTACAGATTGCATTACAAAGTTTGACTTTGAAACTCCAAAAGGTCTGGATACCGATATCACTAACCCATATAAAACTAAGCAAAATCGTCATGTTAGTGCAGGGAATCCTTACTTAAGTGCAGGTACATCGACCATTTCCTTCAAGGAAAAACTCAGAGTTTGGCGGCCAAAAGGACTGAAATCTCCGAATTTAGGGGTTCAGGAAACTCAACATTGATGTACATGCATAATGACTTCTGAACAAATCAGCTCAGGACTCGTGCAGCAACGATCTATCTTGGGAAGAATATCGGTGGTTATTCTTCATGTATCCTTTGTACATATCTCATACTTTACATATAAATTAAAAATCATTTAATCTACAAGAAGTCATAAAAAAAATAGCTTGTTCTAGGCATGTCTTCTGCTTATCGATAACATTTACGGTCCTAGAAATGTCATTCAATAATGACACAGGTCTTTAAATGAAGCTCGTGCAGGAGTTTAAATGAATTGTTAAAACATGTCATGTCGGCTTGCAGTTACTTCAGACTGCAACCCGTTCTTCATTATGGGGAAAGCTCGTCGCCAAAAAGACGGTTGTTCCTCTCACTGGGTGAAGTTCACCCGGGCATGGATTACTTTACATCCATGTTTCCTCGAAATGATGTACATTTCAGTGCATTATTTATCGTTTTAGAAGAGAAGTCTTCTTTACAATCACAAATTCTTTCTCGTCTATGATTCTTCAAGAAAGTATTTGTGTTTCCCATGATGGTTTAATGTTATTATCATATCATTTGGTCTGGAACTTTCATAAATTTTTCATACTCAATCAACGACTATAGCACTCTGATTTGTAATCAGGTCATTGATTGAGGGGGAGAGTATGTTTTTCATAATTTATGGCATTCTTAGGACTACTTTATCTCTTTGTGTGTTATGTGCTAGGATAGGGGTGTATGTGCAATTTGCTGACTGTCTCCTTGTCTTTCATAAGTTAGAGGACCTTTCGTGCATTTACTATATCTTGAATTATGTCCTATGGTAACTTATATCTCAAAAGGATTAGAAACTCAAAAGAGAGGGACCAAATCTGCCCTAAGGTTGAAAGACGTGCCTTTGGTATAAGTAGTCACATTGCGATTTGACTTGGTCAAATCTCAAAAAAATCTGGTCAAACTTGGCTATATTTGTCTCCCTCTCTAGCAAATCGCAACCTCTCATTCGACCCTCTCATTCTTTTGTGCCTGATTGTTCTTGTGCTTAGCTGCTCATGTCGAATCATCAACCGTCCATTGGTTAGTGTTTGATTATCCTAGTTGTTGCTGGGTTTGATCATATATCTTGTGTTGTTACCTTGCTTTGTGCCATATTGCCTATCCTATTTGTTTCGTATTATCCATTGATCTTTGTGGCATAAGTTGACTTGTAAAAGTCAAAATCAAGTGTGTGTTGTTGTTTGTATATGATAAGTTAGTGCTTTGTAATTTAGGTTTCCCCTTGCTACGTTTATGTTCGCGATTTGGATATCTTGGTGTAGTGGTTAGGGGTAATATCTATTATGATCGATTTGTGAGGATACTTCCTGGTTGCGATTTGCCCATAATGTTCTTGGTTGCGTTTTGACCATATGTTCCTGATTGTGTTTTGACCTGTTGTGCTTGGTTGCGATTTGGCGTCTCATTCTTGAATGCGATTTGATCATTTAATTTAAGTTGCGATTTGGAGGTTAATCTTTGTGGTTGCGTTTTGATTATTTAATGTCTGGTTGCATTTTGAATATATTTTCCTGCCTGCGATTTGACTGTCCCATGTTGCGATTTGATTATAATATTGCTCTATACAGTTCAAATCGCAGTATCTGCGATTTGAATATCGTGAATATTTTATCCTTTGCGTTTTGACTGTTGAGTGGCATGGGTGCGATTTGATTATAATATTGCGTGTTTCAGGTCAAATCGCAATGTCTGCGATTTGCTTTGGCAATAATTTTATAATCAAATTGTAGGACCCCAAGTGTTGCGATTTGCTCGTACCTGGTTGCGATTTGAATAATATATTGTTAAAACTGGCCAAATCACAAGCTTTGCGATTTGAGGTTGAAAAATCTATATATTCAATGTGCAGGGCCCACATGTCAAATATTTAATTCTTGCGATTTGATCCACTGCTTGATTGTTGCGTTTTGAATAGTCTGCGATTTGATTATTTGACTGCTTGCGATTTGGCTGTTGCGATTTGTGTTATTGTGAGTTGGCCATATATCAGTTTAAATTTTGTCTAATCACAATCCTTGCTTATTATAAACTATGAGTATTCAATTATCAAATCATTTTCAAATTGTTACTGATTGAGATTTAATGGGTGCATCTTGCTTCTAAACAATGATCTAACATCGAGCATTTGCTCTTGTCTAACATTGTATGTGTATATATGCTTCCTTGTGAATGTAATTGTGCAGATACAATGGTCGATGTTAATTTCGATGTTCATGCTAAAGAAGCACCAGTTGTTCCACCTCCCATTCGTTCAGATGAACAGATCTTGCCTCGTAGAAGATGGGTCTCTATTGGAAAAAGCAACTGCTACTTAGATATGGATAAGTCTCAACCCAATCCTGTCTACAAAATCGCGGTGGACATTCTTAAGCAAACCACATTCTTCAGTGCGTTTACGGCTAGCTCAGCTATTCCAGCTATCTACATTCAGCAGTTCTGGAACACAGTGAGCTATGATAAAGATATTGGATGCTACCGTTGTCAGCTGGATGAACAATGGTTTGATCTTACCAAAGACACCATCAGAGACGCATTACAAATCACACCGGTCATTGTGAACAAGCCATTTACTCCAACACCACCACCTGATGATCTTATCAACTTCGTCAATGATCTGGCTACCCCATAATAGTCAACACGTTATATGCAGTTGTCACTAATGATATGTATCAGCCATGGAGGGCAATCATCACTATCATCAACATGTGACTCACAGGAAAAACCTTAGGGTATGAAAGACCGGGGAATTGTTAAGAGCTCCAATGCTACAGATTCTATGGGGAATTGTTAAAAGGACCAACATTGATTTTGCTGAAAGGATCTGGGAGGAATTCACTCACTTCATTCACACTTTCACTGAGGACAAGAAAAAACTGGCATTGCATAAAGCTAGTAAGAAAACGGTCAACAAACTTGTGATTCCAAGTATCAGGTACACAAAGAGGATAATTCATCATCTTCAATGCCAGCACAAGTTCCATCCAAGATCTGACTCTCCTCTCCACTTACCATCTGATGAACATGTGCTGGGAAATCTCAATTCTCGGCAAAGGGAACCAAGCAAGAGTTCTTTGGGATGAATATACCTGAAGCTCTCATCACAAATGACATTCGTAATGCTCCTTATTATCAGGATTATTTGAATAAAGTGGCTGCGTATCAAAGGTATCTTGCTGATGAACTAGTTGGTGATGCTGGACCCTTGGCACCTAAACCTCAGAAGCCAACCAAGCATAGCAAGACAAAATCCAAGACCACCAAACCCATATATGATGCTCTACCCAAGAAGAGAAATGAGGCATCCCCTGCTGATGATGCTCCTAGTGATGCTAAGAAACCCAAAAAGAGTGTTGCGGGTAAGAAACAGGGGTCTAAAAGACGAAGACTGAAAGATCAATTTGTGAATGAAGAAGTTTCCATGCCTGAGCCTATTCTGCAAGAAGAGGAAGTTAACAGTCAAAAGGCTGTAGAAGCCAGTTTGAATGAACAAGAGAAGTTGCCGGGACACTCTACCAAAGGTGTGATCACCAGAGAACCTAATACAGGGAGACCTCAACCATTGGCGGAAGTGGAAGGTAAAGGAAAAGGAATTGCCACTGACGAAGAGGTTGCTCAGACACTTTTGGATATCTCTTCTCCAGCATCAAAGACAACCACAAAATTCATTCTCAAGAGACGAACCTCTGAAACCGCTAATGATACTGAAGATTCTGAAGCTGCAAGGGAAAAGTCACCCAGTCAAGAGCTTGATCTTGACTCTAGTGATACTGAATTAGAAGAAGCGGGAACTATGGAAGAGAATGTTGGGAAGGGTGAGACACAAGCTAAAGATATTACAGGCCCTGATTCTAGCAAAGTAGAGAAGGAGATATCACCCCATGAGAAGGATTTCACCTCTGATCCACCTCTTGTGAAGTTAAATGATGAGTTCGTGTCCACAACATACCCGAATGTACTAGAGAATCTTAAGCTGAGAGCTGATGAACAGACTTATGTACCTGAGCCAGATAGCTCAACTGGCACCCTTTCTTCGCTCAAGCACTTGGAACCAGACTTCACATACGGAGACCAATTTCTTAAATACAAGCCCACTGATCCTGAAACTGAGAAGACTAACGAAGAGAAGGAGGTTGTGTCAATGGTGTCCATCACTATTGAACAAGACATTTCAGCAGTTCCATCAATGGCAATTCCAACTCCAATGGTAACACCAACATCAGCAACTCACTCATCTGCAGCTACTACAACTGCTATAGCAACCACCACCACGACAACTGCAACTCCTGCACCTCCATCTACCTTCCCAAGCTTGGAGTCACGACTTGATGAAGCTCTTAAGCGTATTGCAGCTCTGGAAGGTCATAATCTACCCAAGGTTGTCAAACATCACAGCACAAGGTTGTCCAAGCTAGAAAATCTCAACATTGAATATAAGGTAAAGACTACGGTAGATGAACACGTTGCCGAAGCAGTGGATTGGGCAATGGAAGCACCCTTGAGAGCTTGCTTCAGAGATCTTCCTGCTATGGATATGAAGGAGATTCTTCTACAACGTATGTATGAGACAAATCTTGACAAAGGCCATGAAGATCACAGAAGATTATACGAAGCTCTGGAATTATCTATTGCTCGTGACAACTCTGACCTACTCATGGATGACCTGGATGAAACTCGTAGAAAGAAAAAGAAAAGCCAGGACAAACACAATACTCCACCTGGGTCTCCTCCTCATCCTCCTCCACCACCTCCACCATCTGGACCATCTAGAGCTGCAGGTTCCTCTGGAGCTTCAGGATCTTCTCAAGCCATACCACCACCTCGACCACCTTCATCATTTGCTAAGGAAGATCCACCAAGACATTCTACCGGTCCAAGTTCATCAAAGACAGTCGCATCTATGGTTTACACAGTTTGGACGACTATTGATTCCAGATTCAAGCCCTCTGTTCCTTCCTTTCCTGAGGATCAGGTCATGAATGAAGAGTCAGAACTTAAACTGGAACCTGATTTTGATGATGAGGATGATATCTCCAATCTGCATATTCCAAAGGTGAACCTGGGGAGAGATTGGTGGAAGTCCTTCTCAGAGGATGACAGATCTGACTCAACTTGGTCTATACCTTCTGATAAGGCAAAGAAAGATTGGTGGCAACCTCTTCCCATAGGAGACAGACCTCCAACACCTGACCCGGCTTGGTTCATCCCTTCTTCTGATTCGCAAGTTCCTGATAGCAACTGGGCTTATGCTATTGTGTCCAGCTATGTGCCTCCTCCGGAAAACTCACTACTTGCACAGACTGGAGACATGGGAGCGTTTATAGACTGGTACTGTAAGAAGCAAGGAATCACCAAACTGACACCTAAAGACTTGGAAGGGCCAGCGTATGAAATTGTCAAAGCCTTTCATCCTGATGTGGTTCATCTTCAGTTCCAGATGGAAGAATGCCACAAGCTTCTGACTGATCAGGTTGACGAGGGAATTCTGATGCGTGGTTTTGCAACCTTACAACAGGTTTTACCTCTCGAGGGATCTCAAGAGGCTTACAACCCCACCAGGCAGTGTACCTGACCGATGTAGTATAGTATAGTGGTAAGTACGGGGGATTGATCGTTCTCCACAGGGAATAGTGTTCGTTAGGTATGAAAAACTATTCTAATAGGTCTAAGGGTGAGAGAAGATTCTTTTTATGTTTTTATATTTTTTTATGAAAGCAAGTAAAATCTCGGGTTTGAAAGAGTGGGCGGAATTAGTTGCTAGTCAACTAACCCAAATTACTACGAATGCAAATAAAATAAAATAACGGAAAATGAAAAGGTTGGTGAAAACTTATGTAGAGAGAAATGTGTTTACTTAGATTTCCTTACTCCCTAACTATCTTTTACCAGTTGATTAGTGTGTATTAGTCGCGTGGATGACGGGTGTATTCCTTAATACCATTCGTGGGGTGGCGTACGTACTTCCCCAACTCTACAAGCTCCTACTTCACTCCTATGTCGAGCCGGCTAGGAAGCTCCTAACATGGGATCACTAGAATTCGCTTGTGCATTAAATACAACCATAAAAACCTTTAGTACGCATTGGTTCATGTTTCTTAAGACGTTCAAGCAAGTTACCGAATAGGAAGTTAGCCAGTTTTCTTAAGCCTAACATAGATGAACAATCATCCAATACAACTAATAACACACTAATAACCAATAATCAATAGCTAGGTTTCATTAGATCTAAGCAAACACAAGATAAATCTAGCCTAGCATGTTAAACAAAAGACAAGAACAAGATAGAATCAAACAACACATAGACATATTGAATGATTAATTGATAACTTATCTTCAATGTAACATGGAAGATCTCAAGGCAAAAAGCCTTGAAAGAGCTGCCAAATTCGTCCTAGGGTTTTCACACACAAAGTTCCCCAATAAGTTCCACACTAATGACAAAAAATTAGAAAACTATATATAGACTTTCAGATCTGACGGCGTCACGTTATGGAGTGTGACGCCGTCACCTCGCCGCTTTTAGGGTTCCCGGATGACCTTCTTGACGCCGTCCCTCTTTAGCTCTCTAAAATCCGTTCTGGCTTATCAAGGCTTGACGCCGTCAGATTATGAACGTGACGCCGTCCCTCTTTGAATTATAACGTGACGACCTTGATCAAATTAAAGCGTGACGCCGTCAGAATTTCCATGCAATTTCTCTGGCTTATCATGAGTAAATTTCACATCCACCACTTTTGCCAAGCCATGACGCCGTCCAGGGTTAATCCTGACGCCGTCAAAGGTAACTTCCAGCATGATTTTGAGACTTTGTCGTTTTCTTCACTTTTATGCTCCAAAAACGTCCAAAATGCCTCCTTTTCCAGATTTCTTCTCAAAAGTACCTAAAATGACAAAAGGAACGATTTAGGGCATTATTTGATCAAATAAATACGATTTAGGGCTTAAATGACCCCTTAAAAGCGGTACACTTTTCGCTTCATCAAATACCCTTACACTTGAGATTTGCTTGTCCTCAAGCAAATGCGCTTTTATTCTAATCAAAATACAAGTTAGGGGTCATTTAATGCAAACATAAAAGTAATTACAACAAATATTCGTTCCACTTTAATCATAATAAGCACGGAGATTACAAACTAGCACCTCACAAGTAGTGTTTAGATACTCACATCTCTCAAGTGTCATCAAAATAAATCTCATAAATGAAAACGGATAATATCTCTCACTACCTGTCATAGCAAATAGATTACCATAGGCTTGGGAAAGGATCAAAAACCTCCTCCACTAGGCGTAAGCACCTAAGATAAACTATCAAAGAGGGCTTTTACATGGGTTATAACGTTAGGTGTAGGGAAAAGGAAAACACGGTTTTGTTGGATAAGGGATATTTTACTGGTGGCGAGTTAAAGATCTTGATCAATTACATGTACTATACAATGTTGCTAAGCCAAGACTCGACTCAATCTTAAGCTAAACACAAAATAACAAAAACATAAAATAAACATAAAATGAAACGGGATGGTAGTCCGTATGGTTTTTCTATTTTTCTTTTTCTCATTTTTTTTTGTATTTTTCTTGATTTTTCGATTTTTTTTTTTTTTTTTTTTTTTTTTTTTTTTTTTTTTTGCATACACTCTTGCCCTACCATCCAAAATAATACATCATAGGGGCATTGCATCCCCCTTACACTTGAACTTTTACATAACTTTACAAATAACTATTCTAATGACTCGAATTAAGATAATTGAAAAACTTGGATTACTTTTAAAATATTTAGCACATATGGGGGTAATAAATGATGATCTTCCCCATTACTCCATTACACTAGTACTTTACCCATGAGTCCCAATCGTCCCAAAACAATATGTACAAGGATATGACTCGACTTAGCAACCATGTAATCAATTAGATAATTAACTAAGGGTTTAAACAAATGTTGTCACAATAATGCACTAAAGATGAGTGCACACAAGGTAGGCTAAGGCGATTTGGGTGTACATTTTAGTGGGGTGTAACAAATTCTTCCTTTAAGTAAAATGCTTAAAGGTCAAAACGAAAAGATAGGCTCTGAGGGGTGTACTAGGGGTATCGTGTACCAAAAATGAGTACAACGCAAAGGGTGTGGGAGAATTACTTGACCAATGTAGCCAAAGTAATTATAACAAAAACACAGGTGTAAAACAATGGGTTAATCCTAATGCCTCTTATCATGTAGTAAATCTAACTACACGAATGTAGTCTCACTTGTGGCCTCGGAATGGTCCTAACGCAAGTTCTAGAATCTAAGTGCTACCGGTACACACATCATAGCATAAATGCTTTTCCTACCAATTCTAGGGGCGAACCTCACATATTTGGGGGTGGAAAATTTTTTAGTGGTACGGTTTTGTGCTAGTCATATAACTCCTATCCATGAGACGCTCATTAAGATCAAAGTTTCACTCCTAAATGTTGTAAAAAAATTTAAATTTGGCACTAAAATTACCCTAACAGGTATTTATTTCAGTTTTATTACACATCTACTATTAAACAAACAAAAATCAAGCGCAATAGCATTCTCTAATCGTACTTTTACCCCCCCTTACACTTAAGATGAACATTGTCCCCAATGTTCAAATAACAAGATGTAAAAGCATAAAGTAAAAGAATAAAATCAAATACTCCCCTGATTCGTTCGGTGGATAATGAAGTAACACGGTTAGATCTTCTTCCAAAGTAATGTTGAAGCTCCATGACTAATGCATCGCCAAAAGCTTGATCCAAAACATTTCCTTGTCCAAAATAACCTGTTAAACCTGAGAAAACAAACACGAAAACCTGCATAACATCGGCGGGATAAACTCTATATATAAGGATATAATGCTTGTGGAATGATAATTTTGCAGATTCCTGGAGATTATAAGTTAGAGATTTAATAAAAACTTTTTATGAAAACAAAACTTTCAAAAATTTTTTGAAAATTAAACCTGACGCCGTCAGGTTGTAAAGCCTGACGCCGTCAGAAATGATCTGACAGAATTCTCATGTTACGTTTCCGGAAATTTTTTGGAAAAGCCTATATCTTACTTCCTGGAAATCCTGCAAAACATCATTATGACTCGATACAAGCATTTGACTCTAACAAATACTAATATGTATGTTAATTTATTATTATTACGATTCATGTTCATTTGTGTTCTAATAAACTGATTTAGATTTCCCTTACACTTATCTTTTGCAAAATACCTTTATATGTAGTTAAGACGAAGTTAAAAACAAAGGAAAGCATTTTCACAAATTAGTTTTGAACATGAATCAATAAGAATAAAAATTAAACACACATACGGAAACAAATAAAATCAAACAAACAAATAAACAAACACACAAAGCAAATAAAGCTTGGGTTGCCTCCCAAGAAGCGCTTGTTTTTGTTCGAGTCACGAGCCTGACTCTACCCTTATTTAACGGAAATAGGGGAGGTTTTCCCTACACTTAGGATTAAGTGTGGGTGAAAGTAGCGATACACACCCTTAGGGTGGAAATATGCCACGTGAGGAAAGAGTGACGGGTGAATTATATGCTCAAAGGTGCGGGATCCTATCATCATAACCTTACCTAATTCAATTGGGTTAGTGGGCGGATTAAGATTTTCTCCTAGAAAGGGATCATCTTCTATCAACTTCGAGAGACTCCAAGTTAAGAATCCACTTTGACCTAATAAACCCGGTTTAAACCCATAATGATTCTTGTGATCAATCATAAATGGGTGATGTAAGTATGTAAGGTCATGGTTCACTCCTATGTTAGCTTCCTCTCTACAAGGCCTAGAGTCTACTACCTTAATCTTAACATTACCCGGACTACATGGTTTGATGGGTGGATCGGGACCTAATTCAATTCCTAAGTTCACATCTAAGGATGGAAGATTAGGTAACAGTTTTGGTTTAGGCTCCGGTTCATCAAAACTAGGAACTTCCATAGAACTAAAAGAAAGGTTATGACTACAAGTATTCAAACCTATTTCTTCTAGTTTTGTTTCTTCCAAAGGTTATACTTCAATTGGGGTTCCTAAAGTCTCTTCTACTTCTTCCGGGTAAGTCATGGGTGGTGTGTGTGCCTTGAATGATGGTAGGACTTGTGGGGTACTTTGTAGGTTTGTGTTATTTACCTCATCCTTCCTTGTCTCTATATCAATTATACCCACATCATGTGTTCTAGTAGAATCTAACCCAAACATGTTCCTAAGTATCTCAAATCCTTCTCTAGCCATTTCAAGTTCTAAGTCCGATTCATAAGAATCTTCCCCGATAACATGATTACTATGTTCAATTTGCCTAAAGGATTCATCATGTGTTCCTTGAGATTCAAAGTCATTGATCATAAAACCTAGGTCTTTTTGCTTAATATGCTCATGTTCAGCTAAATCCTCCTCAATTGTTTCCTCAAGTTGTGATGTATACGAACCCATTAATTCATTAAACTTATGGTTCACGGTTAGGAGGCTTTCCTCAAAATTTTTCCAAAGGGTCTTATTAAAAGGAGTTGATCCTAACAATGATTGTTTAATAGAAGCCACACATGCACATAATTCATCAAACCTATCAAACTTTATACCCATCTCCTCTTGTATATATCTAAGATCACTTAAAAATTCATTGGAACAACAGGAAGCAAATCTATCCGTGTAAAGTAATTGTTCCTCTATTGTTAATGATCTAAATGGAATTTCATCCGCCATGGTGACAAATGAAAATGGTTTTACAAACAAAGGGCACAAAGAAAAAGATAGACTAAAGAAATCTAATAAAAAGAAAAATAAAAATCTCACTAGAAAGGAATCTAGTGAGTAGACCTAATAAAATAAAAATTCAACCTAAACAATAACTATTCCCCGGCAACGGCGCCAAAAACTTGATGCGTGGTTTTGCAACCTTACAACAGGTTTTACCTCTCGAGGGATCTCAAGAGGCTTACAACCCCACCAGGCAGTGTACCTGACCGATGTAGTATAGTGTAGTGGTAAGTACGGGGGATTGATCGTTCTCCACAGGGAATAGTGTTCGTTAGGTATGAAAAACTATTCTAATAGGTCTAAGGGTGAGAGAAGATTCTTTTTATGTTTTTATATTTTTTTATGAAAGCAAGTAAAATCTCGGGTTTGAAAAAGTGGGCGGAATTAGTTGCTAGTCAACTAACCCAAATTACTACGAATGCAAATAAAATAAAATAACGGAAAACAAAAAGGTTGGTGAAAACTTATGTAGAGAGAAATGTGTTTACTTAGATTTCCTTACTCCCTAACTATCTTTTACCGGTTGATTAGTGTGTATTAGTCGCGTGGATGACGGGTGTATTCCTTAATACCATTCGTGGGGTGGCGTACGTACTTCCCCAACTCTACAAGCTCCTACTTCACTCCTATGTCGAGCCGGCTAGGAAGCTCCTAACATGGGATCACTAGAATTCGCTTGTGCATTAAATACAACCATAAAAACCTTTAGTACGCATTGGTTCATGTTTCTTAAGACGTTCAAGCAAGTTACCGAATAGGAAGTTAGCCAGTTTTCTTAAGCCTAACATAGATGAACAATCATCCAATACAACTAATAACACACTAATAACCAATAATCAATAGCTAGGTTTCATTAGATCTAAGCAAACACAAGATAAATCTAGCCTAGCATGTTAAACAAAAGACAAGAACAAGATAGAATCAAACAACACATAGACATATTGAATGATTAATTGATAACTTATCTTCAATGTAACATGGAAGATCTCAAGGCAAAAAGCCTTGAAAGAGCTGCCAAATTCGTCCTAGGGTTTTCACACACAAAGTTCTCCAATAAGTTCCACACTAATGACAAAAAATTAGAAAACTATATATAGACTTTCAGATCTGACGGCGTCACGTTATGGAGTGTGACGCCGTCACCTCGCCGCTTTTAGGGTTCCCGGATGACCTTCTTGACGCCGTCCCTCTTTAGCTCTCTAAAATCCGTTCTGGCTTATCAAGGCTTGACGCCGTCAGATTATGAACGTGACACCGTCCCTCTTTGAATTATAACGTGACGACCTTGATCAAATTAAAGCGTGACGCCGTCAGAATTTCCATGCAATTTCTCTGGCTTATCATGAGTAAATTTCACATCCACCACTTTTGCCAAGCCATGACGCCGTCCAGGGTTAATCCTGACGCCGTCAAAGGTAACTTCCAGCATGATTTTGAGACTTTGTCGTTTTCTTCACTTTTATGCTCCAAAAACGTCCAAAATGCCTCCTTTTCCAGATTTCTTCTCAAAAGTACCTAAAATGACAAAAGGAACGATTTAGGGCAATATTTGATCAAATAAATACGATTTAGGGCTTAAATGACCCCTTAAAAGCGGTACACTTTTCGCTTCATCAAATTCTCAAGTACAATGTCAGCAAACCACTCCCTCTGGGTGGTCCACCTGGACAGGTCACCATCCAAACAGACTTCTTCTTCAACAAAGATCTGGAGTATCTCACGTTTGGCAGCAAGGAGCATAAACAAGCGTTGTCAATTATTAAGATGAAAGCTGCATATTATCCAGACATCGAGTTAGAGCAAATGGTACCAGATCAGATGTGGAATGAAGAAGAATGCAAGTATGACATATCGGCTTCGTATGGTATATCGCACTGGTGTTTCAAGAGACAACAGTTCTACATTGAATGACTCACTGCTGAAGGTGATCGCAAGGCTGTACGATCTCGCATGCAGATCTTAAGCGTAGTCAGAGTTGAGATCTTCTCAATATATGGCTACGACTAACTGAGGAAGATCGTCCTTCGCCGAGCTGATCTCAAAGAGCATATCATTGCAGAAAGTGACCTCAAACACTTGCACCCTAGTGACTTTGAAGATCTGTACCTATTGAATCTTCAAGGCAAGCTGCACCACCTACCACCTCATGAAAAGAAGACTCTTGCCACTGCCCTCAATCTATGGACCACGGGCTTAGTTATCAGACAACGGGTAGGGGACTTTCAGCTTGGGATTGAGAGTTACCAGACTAAACTCAACCTCACGAGGCCTCGATGGGAAGCAGTTAACATGGAACTCAAGCACGACTACATGGTTCTTGAGTCTCTAAAGGCTATGTTGTTTAGAGATAGGTATGGAGTTCAGATGATCATGTGGCTCGATGAAATCCACAAGTTTGGTGATGGTACTCTACAGCAGATTGAAGAAGCACTGGATTACCAGGTCAAAGAGTACAAGATCAACAAGGTAAAACCGAGGCGGTATACTATGTTCTGGACAAAGAAACATCTGGACATGAACTATGAGTTCATCCGTACCATTCGGAAATGATTGAAGACAAGGAGGATCTTCCGCAATCTGGAAAGTTATGTTGGTGGACGAGTTCGAGAGGGCGATTACAGACTTCTACATAGAACCGAATGAGAATATCTTCCCTGTAATAATTTGTCCCCTTTTGCTGTTGTGTAATTAAGTAATGTAATAAACTTTGTACAGGTTAAGTAGTGATAACTATGTGATGTGTGTGTCGTTTTTACCTCCCTCTTAGCTTGACTGGGAGCAATGTTCCGCCTCATTATCAGTAAATATTAAATCAGACCACATTTTTTCCCCAAAACTTTAAAACTCATTTAAATCTATTGGGATCACTGTAACACCCCAACCCGATAAGGGTAGAAGTATTACGTTATGGTGACATATCAAAGCAAACACAAGCATATGACTTAAATAATACAAATGAATTTCAAAGGTTACAAAGGGAAAATCTGAAATACAAGGTTACAAATGAGAACAACAATAAATTCTAAGTCTAAAAATGTAATCACTTCTAGTCATCTCTAATCCAGAATAGATATCAAAGTATAGTCTTCTAAGTCCAAAGTACTCTCCACTCATAACCCAGCTTCCAACTAAAACCTGCCGCAGGAAAAGAAATGCGGCTGAGCTTAAAAAGCCCAGTGAACAGATATATACAAGCAAAGCAAAAGATAAGGAACGAAGAATATCATATGATGCATTGGGGAAACAGAAGGCATAGACAAATGGTTATCAAATTGTAAGGAAAGGTCAGTAATCTACCACGAGCCCAAACAAATCAAATCAAATATCATAGTAACCATGGAGTAGCTAGCTCCCGAACATGTGAAAGACGTGTATTGCACATAGCATCAGTCACCAAATCAAATCATATCATATCATGTCAAATCCACTAACAAAACAAATCTAGGATGCATCCATACGCCCCTGTAAACAAATCATAGTGGCCAAACATATATATTCTTGAGCTCATAATCATATAACAAAAAGGGACGGTGTGGAACATCACTCAACCACACTAGAGTCATGTCATTGGTGCGTCAATGACACGACCATGTTACCTTCATGGCTAGGAAACAAATTTGGCTCGGGTATCAAACTGAAGGGTTCAAATGTCATATCATATCAAAGTCAAATGTCTAAGTCATCAAAGAGTCATAATCAAAGTCCAAATGTCAAAGGTTCATATCAAAGGTTCAAAGCAAAGGTTCGTATCAAAGGTTCAAAGCAAAGGTTCATATCAAAGGTTCACAATTCTAAGGGAACATAGCAAAGGCATAGATCATGTAAGAAAGCCACAATAAGGAGGCTCAGATCATAGGCATCATAATCAAACCAATATCAAAAGATGTGTACGAATCATGAGAAACCTTAAGAGATAAGGTCAGAATATCTGTACCTTAGACCGCAAGTGCAAACATAACAGAAAACATAAGGATTGGAAGCAACTCCTTCTTCAGCGGATCTACACGAATTCATGATCGTCTTAATAATAACTCATTTTAAATCAGATTACTCATTTTAGTCGTCTTTCCATTTTTAATAACTTTCCTATTATAGTATCTTTCCAAAAATAGTAACTTTCCAGAAATAGTAAGTTTCCTCTTTAAGTAGTTTAACCATTTTAAGAAACTTTCTATTTTTAGCAGGTTTTCCGAATTAGTACGTTTCAGGTAAAACTTCATATAGATCATTTTAGGGTTACTTATCACATATTATAGGTTTATAACTAATTCATAAGAGTTTTATATCACAAATGCAAGTATTCATGCTTAACTTGGTTATTATTCCCATTAGTAGTAACTTAGGGTTTTTAACGTACTTAAACATGTAGTAGTCAAATTAAATACCATATTAGGTTATATAAAGATCATAGGTAGTTCATTTACTGTATTAAACACTTCACTAAAGATTTATTATGATTATGTTGCACATATTAATGATATATAGGCTTTGAGTATGTAATTCACCCTTTTAAGAAAACTCAGCTTTTAGTATCAAAACATGTATCACATTTCCCCATTTTTGAGGTATAGTTGTGCATCTCCTGGAAACTTAGAAAAATTACCCCAGGTAGATACATATGTTGACTACTTTGTGTAATTTTTGTAGAATTTTACAGGTAGTATAACTATAGAAAAAAAAATCATTATCAAAACTAGTCCAGATTCAGTAACAGATTTGAGACTCAAAAAGTTAGCAATTAAGAGACCGTGTTGTGCTACTATAAAAATTCCACCAAAAATCACAGAGACCAAACACATCCTATATTTAAACTCTGGAAAATTAGAGCTAAATATTCCTTACTGATTTTAAATCAAAAATCATATACCAAGGTTGAAATTCGGATTTCTAAATGACAGTTTTGACACTTGAACTTGTAAAATCAGTAAAGGCATTCTCCCGACCTCCAAAAATTACAAGGCTTACATATTCAGAAAGCTCTTTTCGAGAACTTGATTTTAGACTCAAGAATCAATCAAAAACACATTGGTATCACTCCAAAACTTGATTTTTATGTGTGATAATTATTTGTAAATGAGCAGACTTTTGTGATGATATAAGAAGGGATGGGGCGTTTAAGGGGTAAATGGACCAAGCCTTATTTAACTTTAAATCCAAATATTATGTATCAAAGTTTGTGAGAAAATTCGGCCCATACAAGGATCATCTAGGCGTGTACATGACATAAGTTGTAGACTTTTGTATTTTATAGTTACGTATTTAGTTATTCAGATTATAGTGTAAGGTTTCGTAGATTTATATTGTTCTTATGTCATTATGAGAGTTCTTATAGATTCAAGGTTAGAGGGGTAAAATAGGAATTTCAAATGAACAGAAATTTTGGGTTTTACAACTCTTCCCCTCTAAAAGAAAATTTTCGTCCTCGAAAATTGAAGTGAAACGAAATGGAATACCAACGGACCGTGAACGAAAATGTGAATGACTTGTTTCTCATGACTCCATCTTGTTGATCAAAATAGCTTCGGCTTCCTCAGAAAAGACATACCATACTGAATCCAGATCAAAAGAATAATATACCAAACGTAACAGATGATAATCGTATTCTCTCCGAAGAGATACAGGGAATACGTAGGATTTGACGGATATATCGTCTGTGGAATTTGATTAGACAAATCAGATGAGAACTTACCGAATCGCAAAAATATAAGGGTGATAAATATGCTTAACTCTTCAGATTTTCAAATAGTCTCGTCTTCAATATAATCTTTCAAAGGTATTCTCATAGACAGACAGGTCTTGTTTTCTCAGAATCCAAAATCTCATATCTTAATTCATAACAGATCATCATGAACAGATTCATCGAATGTGAGACGTATATATAGCAAAACATAGGTGTACTCCTTCATAGTAACAGATCGAATCCATACAGACTGAAAACAGATTGTTTGATAACATCAAACGGCAGAAAGCTCTACAACAGAACCTAAGATTCTTATCAGAAGCACATAGGTCAGCAACCGCATGTCGAGTATCCAAACGTATCAAGTCTTATATCGGTGAAGGCAGATTAAACGCATAGGCAGAATGAACCTAAAGTCTCACTAACGCAGATAATCTCAAACAGTTATGATAAATTCTAAGGCTCCTAAGGCACTCCTCGAAATATCCTATGGTCACAATAAGTGCACGTTATATGATGTAAGTATTATCACGTTGGCCAGACATCATAATACTAGCATCATATAAATATGCCCTCATGATGACCATACTTTATCTCAAGTCGTGAAATAAGCAACTTATTTTAACCACCTAACAGTCCTTCTACCCCCTAGGGTTGGTCCGAATCAATCATCATTACGAATTCGAAATCAGAGAAACAGAACGTACAAATAACGTAACGGAACCTAATAAGTATCATCAAATGAAGCACGTCGTCAAAAGTGTCAGGTCTTCCACAATTCATCACAATTCTCATATCAAAACCGTCATCCAACATACGCAGAAAGAACACAAAACGGAAATACTAATAGAGAACCCGAATCATTCAAAGGATCTTATCATCAGGTAACGGAAGCTTAAGTGGGTTAAGCAGAAGTGAATACGTCATCAATAACTTCATCCTTCACAGAATCAACTCATCCAACCACAAATGTTTATTCCAAAATCGTCCACTCAGATACATGATTTCGAAATTTCTTCCAAGTCCGAGTAGTCTGTCTACGCTTGTCCATCTGATCATAGGGTGAAAAGGAATCATAAACTTGAGTCTGGTCCCTCAAGCCTTCGGCACCTCTTCTTGGAATTGTGGTGTAGTAACGTGAATCTCTGACATGATTACTGTGCATCCTTCCATCCACAAATCTGCTTCTGCTGTCAATTCATCTTAGTACAACTAAAATGAATAGGGAAGCAAGACTGCATGTCTTCGACAGGTCTTCTAGCACAGTTTAAAATTCGTCAACTCGCTATCATTTTTCCTTCTATGTTCGCAACCATGTTTTTCTTGCAAGTAATGTTTTCCAGGCTTTAAGGTAAACACCGCTGCTATCGACTCCAGGTTGTGTGTTGAACAGTTTGTCTCCTATGGTCTGGTTGTCTTGATGCCCGAACTAAAATCTCCACGTGCTGTATGATGTATAATAGTGTCCCATCTCAGTTTCTCTCTTCTTCTTATATGCTTCTTCCACGGTAACGCCTGTCGCGAACATCTCCTACTACTCTTTTACCAGGTTTCTAGTTCCGATAACTGTCTTCAATCTTGGTCCTTTTGTGGGAAACTCTGTCTCCACAGGATACATGATAGTGTTGTCTACTACGATCTCTGAACGCCAATCAAATTTACTCTTCCAGAACAAAGGGTCATTCTAACTTAATACAGAAATAATCTCCATGTTCCTCTTTCATCTCTGAACACAACACAATGTCATACTATGACAATTTGTCCAAACATTCGCGAAAACATAATTTCATCATATGCATAAGAATAGTTGACATATTAGCCAATACAATTGGCATCATTAAAGCTCATAATGATTATAACGAGTACAAAAGTAGCTTCAGGAATCATCTTAGGGAAACTTCACTCCACTTCACGTCACCTACCTCCTTTTTCACGAATAACACTGAAATACTTCACGGAGGTTACTCTCGGTTAGATAACCCCCTTCTTAGAAGTTCTTATGGTTGATTCCTCAGTCCTTCAAATCTAAATGAGGCCATCTGATACGGAGTTTCAAAGGTAGACCAAATCAGTCATTGATACGCGGAAATGGATAATGATTACGGATAGTGATACGGTTAAATTCACGATGGTCGATACGCCGCTGCATACCTTTCTCTTTCTTCTTCATACCAACAGGAGCATCCAAAGAGAAACACTGAGTTGAACAAAATCATATTCCATCAGCTCCTTCAATCTCTCAACTTCTATGGCACCATGGTTTCGTCAACTGAGATCAGTTCAATGCCAACTCTACTTCCCAAGCAGGAGGGAATCCTAAGAGGTTCATCAGAAAACACCGGAAAAATTTTGTACAACAAAATACTTCCAATGCCAGAGCTTTCCAAGGGTGGATACTAATAGGTGTCAGGAGAAATTTGACAATCAAATGAGATCGGAGTAAGTGTTTCCATAGCAGCATTAATCTTAACAGATTTAAGTGGTTGAGAGTCATCAAAGCAAAAGTAGAATGAAGTATATTGTTAAAGGTCACATATCGGATATGGTAGTCTAAGGTAGCTTTATGAGGAGACAGCCAATCCATAACCAAAAGACTTCAAAATCAAATATATCAAAAGTAAACGGATTCGTAGAACGAATACGGTCATCAAGCCAGACGGATAGTTCATATATCAAGGTCAAGTACATGGTTCATCATAGTGTTGAGATAGATAAGCGAACAGTTCAAGGTGTTGGAATTTTGTTTAGCTTTTTAGCATAAGTGGCAGGTAGGGTGTGTATCATCGGTAATCTGAACATCGTATAACTGTCAAAAGTGAGATGTATGGGATATCAGTTATCAGCATCATCATGCTCAGTTAACAAATCCGTACTGAGATAGTATTTACATCATATCCTTCCAAAGGGACTGATCGGCAAACAAAGTTCATCATTCGAAGGGAGGGAACAATTCTCCATATATTCATGGTTAATAATTACCAGAGTTCTCATAGGAGTAGTAATGGATTATGCAGATTCAAGTAGTATCAGATGATACATTTCATATCCGGCATGAGTAATGAATTCATAGAATGTGTCAAACACATTATGGTTGAATGACCTTCGGGATGGTCGGAGAGGTATCAAATTGTTTATCAAACAAATCAGAGATGGGCATCAGAATTAGGAAGTGAAACTTAAATGGTGTAAGGTATCCATGTAGTTCCCGAGGTATTCCAAACTTACTTAGTTACTAAGCTTAGGTTGCAAAACTTTCTAATCTCCGAATCAAAGTTCTTATAAGACATAGCTAAGGGCAGAGGCACGAATCAGAGTGATGCGGAAGCAATGCTAATTACATAGATGTCCTAGTCTATCCATTCCTCACCGGTTATAACTTATGTTCCTATAGGGATATCCTAAAGCAAATTCTCAAAGGTTGTATTATGAGCGCCTACAGTGGAAACTTAATGGTCCAAACTTCACAGGTCAAGGTTTAATGTACTACAAGTCGCAGCCTGGGCTCTGATACCATAATTGTAACACCCCAACCCGATAAGGGTAGAAGTATCACGTTATGGTGACATATCAAAGCAAACACAAGCATATGACTTAAATAATACAAATGAATTTCAAAGGTTACAAAGGGAAACTCTGAAATACAAGGTTACAAATGAGAACAACAATAAATTCTAAGTCTAAAAATGTAATCACTTCTAGTCATCTCTAATCCAGAATAGCTATCAAAGTATAGTCTTCTAAGTCCAAAGTACTCTCCACTCATAACCCAGCTTCCAACTAAAACCTGCCGCAGGAAAAGAAATGCGGCTGAGCTTAAAAAGCCCAGTGAACAGATATATACAAGCAAAGCAAAAGATAAGGAACGAAGAATATCATATGATGCATTGGGGAAACAGAAGGCATAGACAAATGGTTATCAAATTGTAAGGAAAGGTCAGTAATCTACCACGAGCCCAAACAAATCAAATCAAATATCATAGTAACCATGGAGTAGCTAGCTCCCGAACATGTGAAAGACGTGTATTGCACACAGCATCAGTCACCAAATCAAATCATATCATATCATGTCAAATCCACTAACAAAGCAAATCTAGGATGCATCCATACGCCCCTGTAAACAAATCATAGTGGCCAAACATATATATTCTTGAGCTCATAATCATATAACAAAAAGGGACGGTGTGGAACATCACTCAACCACACTAGAGTCATGCCATTGGTGCGTCAATGACATGCCCATGTTACCTTCATGGCTAGGAAACAAATTTGGCTCGGGTATCAAACTGAAGGGTTCAAATGTCATATCATATCAAAGTCAAATGTCTAAGTCATCAAAGAGTCATAATCAAAGTCCAAATGTCAAAGGTTCATATCAAAGGTTCAAAGCAAAGGTTCGTATCAAAGGTTCAAAGCAAAGGTTCATATCAAAGGTTCACAATTCTAAGGGAACATAGCAAAGGCATAGATCATGTAAGAAAGCCACAATAAGGAGGCTCAGATCATAGGCATCATAATCAAACCAATATCAAAAGATGTGTACGAATCATGAGAAACCTTAAGAGATAAGGTCAGAATATCTGTACCTTAGACCGCAAGTGCAAACATAAAATAAAACATAAGGATTGGAAGCAACTCCTTCTTCAGCGGATCTACACGAATTCATGATCGTCTTAATAATAACTCATTTTAAATCAGATTACTCATTTTAGTCGTCTTTCCATTTTTAGTAACTTTCCTTTTATAGTAGCTTTCCAAAAATAGTAACTTTCCAGAAATAGTAAGTTTCCTCTTTAAGTAGTTTAACCATTTTAAGAAACTTTCTATTTTTAGCAGGTTTTCCGAATTAGTACGTTTCGGGTAAAACTTCATATAGATCATTTTAGGGTTACTTATCACATATTATAGGTTTATAACTAATTCAAAAGAGTTTTATATCACAAATGCAAGTATTCATGCTTAACTTGGTTATTATTCCCATTAGTAGTAACTTAGGGTTTTTAACGTACTTAAACATGTAGTAGTCAAATTAAATACCATATTAGGTTATATAAAGATCATAGGTTGTTCATTTACTGTATTAAACACTTAACGAAAGATTTATTATGATTATGTTTGATGCGTGGTTTTGCAACCTTACAACAGGTTTTACCTCTCGAGGGATCTCAAGAGGCTTACAACCCCACCAGGCAGTGTACCTGACCGATGTAGTATAGTGTAGTGGTAAGTACGGGGGATTGATCGTTCTCCACAGGGAATAGTGTTCGTTAGGTATGAAAAACTATTCTAATAGGTCTAAGGGTGAGAGAAGATTCTTTTTATGTTTTTATATTTTTTTTTATGAAAGCAAGTAAAATCTCGGGTTTGAAAGAGTGGGTGGAATTAGTTGCTAGTCAACTAACCCAAATTACTACGAATGCAAATAAAATAAAATAACAGAAAATGAAAATGTTGGTGGAAACTTATGTGGAGAGAAATGTGTTTACTTAGATTTCCTTACTCCCTAACTATCTTTTACCGGTTGATTAGTGTGTATTAGTTGCGTGGATGACGGGTGTATTCCTTAATACCATTCGTGGGGTGGCGTACGTACTTCCCCAACTCTACAAGCTCCTACTTCACTCCTATGTCGAGCCGGCTAGGAAGCTCCTAACATGGGATCACTAGAATTCGCTTGTGCATTAAATACAACCATAAAAACCTTTAGTACGCATTGGTTCATGTTTCTTAAGACGTTCAAGCAAGTTACCGAATAGGAAGTTAGCCAGTTTTCTTAAGCCTAACATAGATGAACAATCATCCAATACAACTAATAACACACTAATAACCAATAATCAATAGCTAGGTTTTATTAGATCTAAGCAAACACAAGATAAATCTAGCCTAACATGTTAAACAAAAGACAAGAATAAGATAAAATCAAACAACACATAGACATATTGAATGATTAATTGATAACTTATCTTCAATGTAACATGGAAGATCTCAAGGCAAAAAGCCTTGAAAGAGCTGCCAAATTCGTCCTAGGGTTTTCACACACAAAATTCCTCAATAAGTTCCACACTAATGACAAAAAATTAGAAAACTATATATAGACTTTCAGATCTGACGGCGTCACGTTATGGAGTGTGACGCCGTCACCTCGCCGCTTTTAGGGTTCCCGGATGACCTTCTTGACGTCGTCCCTCTTTAGCTCTCTAAAATCCGTTCTGGCTTATCAAGGCTTGACGCCGTCAGATTATGAACGTGACGCCGTCCCTCTTTGAATTATAACGTGACGACCTTGATCAAATTAAAGCGTGACGCCGTCAGAATTTCCATGCAATTTCTCTGGCTTATCATGAGTAAATTTCACATCCACCACTTTTGCCAAGCCATGACGCCGTCCAGGGTTAATCCTGACGCCGTCAAAGGTAATTTCCAGCACAATTTTGAGACTTTGTCGTTTTCTTCACTTTTATGCTCCAAAAACGTCCAAAATGCCTCCTTTTCCAGATTTCTTCTCAAAAGTACCTAAAATGACAAAAGGAACGATTTAGGGCATTATTTGATCAAATAAATACGATTTAGGGCTTAAATGACCCCTTAAAAGCGGTACACTTTTCGCTTCATCAAATACCCTTACACTTGAGATTTGCTTGTCCTCAAGCAAATGCGCTTTTATTCTAATCAAAATACAAGTTAGGGGTCATTTAATGCTAATATAAAAGTAATTACAACAAATATTCGTTCCACTTTAATCATAATAAGCACGGAGATTATAAACTAGCACCTCACAAGTAGTGTTTAGATACTCACATCTCTCAAGTGTCATCAAAATAAATCTCATAAATGAAAACGGATAATATCTCTCACTACCTGTCATAGCAAATAGATTACCATAGGCTTGGGAAAGGATCGAAAACCTCCTCCACTAGGCGTAAGCACCTAAGATAAACTATCAAAGAGGGCTTTTACATGGGTTATAACGTTAGGTGTAGGGAAAAGGAAAACACGGTTTTGTTGGATAAGGGATATTTTACTGGTGGCGAGTTAAAGATCTTGATCAATTACATGTACTATACAATGTTGCTAAGCCAAGACTCGACTCAACTTAAGCTAAAAACAAAATAACAAAAACATAAAATAAACATAAAATAAAACGGGATGGTAGTCCGTATGTTTTTTTTTTTCTATTTTTCTTTTTCTCATTTTTTTTGTATTTTTCTTGATTTTTCAATTTTTTTTTTTTTTTTTTTGTTTTTTTTTTTTTTTTTTTGCATACACTTTTGCCCTACCATCCAAAATAATACATCATAGGGGCGTTGCATCCCCTTACACTTGAACTTTTACATAACTTTACAAAAAACTATTCTAATGACTCGAATTAAGATAATTGAAAAACTTGGAGTACTTTTAAAATATTTAGCACATATGGGGGTAATAAATGATGTTCTTCCCCATTACTCCATTACACTAGTACTTTACCCATGAGTCCCAATCGTCCCAAAACAATATGTACAAGGATATGACTCGACTTAGCAACCATGTAACCAATTAGATAATTAACTTGGGGTTTAAACAAATGTTGTAACAATAATGCACTAAAAATGAGTGCATACAAGGTAGGCTAAGGCGATTTGGGTGTACATTTTAGTGGGGTGTAAACAAATTCTTCCTTTAAGTAAAATGCTTAAAGGTCGAAACGAAAAGATAGGCTCTGAGGGGTGTACTAGGGGTATCGTGTACTAAAAATGAGTACAACGCAAAGGGTGTGGGAGAATTACTTGACCAATGTAGCCAACGTAATTATAACAAAAACACAGGTGTAAAACAATGGGTTAATCCTAATGCCTCTTATCATGTAGTAAATCTAACTACACGAATGTAGTCTCACTTGTGGCTTCGGAATGGTCCTAATGCAAGTTCTAGAATCTAAGTGCTACCGGTACACACATCATAGCATAAATGCTTTTCCTACCAATTCTAGGGGCGAACCTCACATATTTGGGGGTGGAAAATTTTTTAGTGGTACGGTTTTTTGTGCTAGTCATATAACTCCTATTCGTGAGACGCTCATTAAGATCAAAGTTTCACTCCTATATGTTGTAAAAAATTTTAAATTTGGCACTAAAATTACCTTAACAAGTATTTCTCTCAGTTTTATTACACATCTACTTTTAAACAAACAAAAATCAAGCGTAAGAGCATTCTCTAAAATCGTACTTTTACCCCCCCTTACACTTAGGATGAACATTGTCCCCAATGTTCAAATAACAAGATGTAAAAGCATAAAGTAAAAGAATGAAATCAAATACTCCCCTGATTCGCTCGGTGGATAATGAAGTTACACGGTTAAATCTTCTTCCAAAGTAATGTTGAAGCTCCATGACTAATGCATCGCCATAAGCTTGATCCAAAAAAACATTTCCTTGTCCAAAATAACCTGTTAAACCTGAGAAAACAAACACGAAAACCTGCATAACATCGGCGGGATAAAATCTATATATAAGGATATAATGCTTGTGGAATGATAATTTTGCAGATTCCTGGAGATTATAAGTTAGAAGTTTAATAAAAACTTTTTATGAAAACAAAACTTTCAAAAATTTTCAGAAAATTAAACCTGACGCCGTCAGGTTGTAAAGCCTGACGCCGTCAGATATGATCTGACAGAATTCTCATGTTAAGTTTCCGGAAAATTTCTGGAAAAACCTCTACCTTACTTCCTGGAAATCCTGCAAAACATCATTATGACTCGATACAAGCATTTGACTCAAACAAATACGAATATGTATGTTAATTTATTATTATTACGATTCATGTTCATATGTGTTCTAATAAACCGATTTGGATTTCCCTTACACTTATCTTTTGCAAAATACCTTTATATGTAGTTAAGACGAAGTTAAAAACAAGATAAAGCATTTTCACAATTTTAGTTTTGAACATGAATCAATAATAATAAAAATTAAACACACATACGGAAACAAATAAAATCAAACAAACAAATAAACAAACACACAAAGCAAATAAAGCTTGGGTTGCCTCCCAAGAAGCGCTTTTCTTTATTAACGAGTCTTGTAGCTAGACTCAAAGTCCTTCTACCCTATGTAAGTGAGCTCGTCATCGAGGACGTCTTTAGGATTAAGCTTGGATTGAAGTCTCCTATTGGTCCGCTTAGTACGATATATCTTTTCAAACCTCTCTCCATCCGGGTCATACAATGTCATCTTAATATGCCATGACCCATCTCCATCTTTGGGTGGTTTGTCCCAATTCCACTTATGATCATCTTCCTCCACACGTCCACTTATTCATTCCTAGGTTAATTGGCAAAATTCCTAGGAAATCAATCATCTTCCTAAAAACTAGAGAGTCTTCAAATGGATCCAATTCGGTGTCCCTAGCCAAGAGTTGCTCTACCGTATGTGTTCGGTTAACAAAGTCCTCTTCTAGGTAAAATGGGCGTTGGGGTCCTATGAAGTCTCTATCGATCCAAGGTCCATATCTAGATGGTCTCCTATTTGATTCTAACCAATGTGGTGTTGGTTCCTCACTAGTATCATAGGCATGTTTCTTCACATCATAGACTGACCAAGTATCTCCTTCTCCTACCGCTATCTTAGATTCCTTACAATCAATCATAGCACTAGCGGTCGCTAAAAATCCTCTACCTATCAACAAGGGGCATGTAGGGTCGCTAACCATATCAAAGACGTGGAAATCGGCTAAAATGGTTAGTTTTCCAATGTGTACTAACACGTCCTTAACTACTCCAACCGGGTAAGCAACACTTCCATCCGCTAAGCCTATTATCACCTCGGTTTCTTCAAGTTTTCCAAGTTTTAGAGAGGTGTAGAGAGGTAACGGAAGTAGGTTAAGGCTTGATCCAAGATCGGCTAATGTGTCATAAGCCTCCGAATTACCGATCTTGCAAGGTAGAACAAATAAGCCCGGATCATCTAACTTCTTAGGTAGCTTGTTTTGAACAAAGGCGGTCCCTTTTTCGCCTAACTTGAGCTTCTTCTCATCCAACTCATCAACAACCGGACTTTCAAGGTGGAGCTCCTTGAATTCTTCGTCAAGGTTTTGAGTGGGAGGTGTTTCAACTATGACTTGGGTTTGTTTGAAACACGAGCTCATGGAATTGACCGAATAATATTGTGGACAAGAACTAGGAGACGAAACCGACGAAATGGCGTTGACGTTTAGTTTCGGGTTCTTGACCGTGTTGCTAGGGAGTGCTCCCATTTCTCGGTCATTGAGGGCTTTCAACAAGGTGTCAATCTTATCGGTCATCTCGCTTTGTTTTTGTTTGAAATCGGCTTCAAACTTGGCTAAACGAGCTTCTTGAGATGCCATAAATTGAGACATCAATCCTTCAAAGTTATCGGTACTACCATTGCCGGAAGGATTGTTGTTGAAATTACGGTTCGAGTTGGAACCGCTTGATTGGAAACGATTAGGTGGGTTGGAAGAATTGGTTTGTTGTGTGTTTTGGTTTTGTTTCCACCTAAGGTTCGGGTGATTTTTCCATGAGGGGTTGTATGAATCACCGTAATGGTTTGGCTCGGGTTTGAAAGTGTACCACTTGCCTCCCGCTCCGTCGGTACGCGAGGATGCGTAGTCCACAAAAGCTTGTTCGGGGAGTTCCATGCAATCACGAGTGTCGTGGGGACCACTACATAATTCACATGAAGAAGTGATTTTGTTCACTTGGCTTGAAGGTTTAGGAGCCTCGTAGGATTTCATGAGAAACTTGACTTGGTCTTCAAGTTCTATGATCCTACGGTCGGAAGTGCTTGAATTGTTCGAAGGCAAAGATATTGCCTTGACCGTTTTATTCAAATCACGGGGATCACTCCAACTTTCGTTGTCATAAAGAGCAAGATCCTCTAGGAGAGCCCATGATTGTTCCGCACTAAGATCATGTAGCTTACCACCGGACGATTGGTCAATGGTTTGCCTCGTGTAGAGATTGATATGGTCATAGAAGATTTGGATTTGGAGCCAAAGTTCTATGCCATGGTGAGGGACTTTTTGGAGTAAGTCCTTGAATCGAGTCCATGCCTCGTAGAGGGTTTTGCCTCGACGTTGTTGGAACATCAAGATATCATTCCTTAGCTTGGTAGTTCTTCCCGGTGGGAAAAACTGAGCAAGGAAACGAGTAGTGAGATCATCCCAAGAGGTGATGGAACCTGCGGGTTGACGCTCTAGCCATTGACTAGCTTGGTCCCGCAAAGAGAATTGAAAGAGACGCAGTCGGGTCGTCTCTCGAGTGGCAACATCAAGGTCTATAGAATCAACAATTTTGAGAAAGTCCTTGAGATGTTGATTAGGATCTTCAGAACGAAGTCCATGGAATGCGCATCCGCTTTGCACCAACCGGATGGTGTCGGATCGCAAGGGTGTGACATTGGCTCCTTGAGTGAGCTCAATGGTGTTTCGATAGCCATGGTGGCTAGGACGGGAATACTCTCCTAAAGTACGGGCTCTAGGAGGTGGTGGTTGTTGTGGTGGGTTGTTGGGATCGAGGATATTACCACCTTCCATGATGTCGGATGGTAATGGTTACGAACAAAGACACGAAGAAAATAGATAGACTAAAGAAAACCTAGAAAAATAAAATAAAAATCTCACTAGAAAGGAATCTAGTGAGTAGACCTATAAACTAAAAATTCAACCTAAACAATAACTATTCCCCGGCAACGGCGCCAAAAACTTGATGCGTGGTTTTGCAACCTTACAACAGGTTTTACCTCTCGAGGGATCTCAAGAGGCTTACAACCCCACCAGGCAGTGTACCTGACCGATGTAGTATAGTGTAGTGGTAAGTACGAGGGATTGATCGTTCTCCACAGGGAATAGTGTTCGTTAGGTATGAAAAACTATTCTAATAGGTCTAAGGGTGAGAGAAGATTCTTTTTATGTTTTTATATTTTTTTTTATGAAAGCAAGTAAAATCTCGGGTTTGAAAGAGTGGGCGGAATTAGTTGCTAGTCAACTAACCCAAATTACTACGAATGCAAATAAAATAAAATAACAGAAAATGAAAATGTTGGTGGAAACTTATGTGGAGAGAAATGTGTTTACTTAGATTTCCTTACTCCCTAACTATCTTTTACCGGTTGATTAGTGTGTATTAGTTGCGTGGATGACGGGTGTATTCCTTAATACCATTCGTGGGGTGGCGTACGTACTTCCCCAACTCTACAAGCTCCTACTTCACTCCTATGTCGAGCTGGCAAGGAAGCTCCTAACATGGGATCACTAGAATTCGCTTGTGCATTAAATACAACCATAAAAACCTTTAGTACGCATTGGTTCATGTTTCTTAAGACGTTCAAGCAAGTTACCGAATAGGAAGTTAGCCAGTTTTCTTAAGCCTAACATAGATGAACAATCATCCAATACAACTAATAACACACTAATAACCAATAATCAATAGCTAGGTTTCATTAGATCTAAGCAAACACAAGATAAATCTAGCCTAACATGTTAAACAAAAGACAAGAATAAGATAAAATCAAACAACACATAGACATATTGAATGATTAATTGATAACTTATCTTCAATGTAACATGGAAGATCTCAAGGCAAAAAGCCTTGAAAGAGCTGCCAAATTTGTCCTAGGGTTTTCACACACAAACTTCCTCAATAAGTTCCACACTAATGACAAAAAATTAGAAAACTATATATAGACTTTCAGATCTGACGGCGTCACGTTATGGAGTGTGACGCCGTCACCTCGCCGCTTTTAGGGTTCCCGGATGACCTTCTTGACGCCGTCCCTCTTTAGCTCTCTAAAATCCGTTCTGGCTTATCAAGGCTTGACGCCGTCAGATTATGAACGTGACGCCGTCCCTCTTTGAATTATAACGTGACGACCTTGATCAAATTAAAGCGTGACGCCGTCAGAATTTCCATGCAATTTCTCTGGCTTATCATGAGTAAATTTGACATCCACCACTTTTGCCAAGCCATGACGCCGTCCAGGGTTAATCCTGACGCCATCAAAGGTAATTTCCAGCACAATTTTGAGACTTTGTCGTTTTCTTCACTTTTATGCTCCAAAAATGTCCAAAATGCCTCCTTTTCCAGATTTCTTCTCAAAAGTACCTAAAATGACAAAAGGAACGATTTAGGGCATTATTTGATCAAATAAATACGATTTAGGGCTTAAATGACCCCTTAAAAGCGGTACACTTTTCGCTTCATCAATGTTGCACATATTAATGATATATAGGCTTTGATTTAGTAATTCACCCTTTTAAGAAAACTCAGCTTTTAGTATCAAAACATGTATCACATTTCCGGATTTTTGAGGTATACTTGTGCATCTCCTGGAACCTTAGAAAAATTACCCCAGGTAGATACATATGTTGACTACTTTGTGTAATTTTTGTAGAATTTTCTAGGTAGTATAACTATAGAACAAAAATTCATTATCAAAACTAGTCCAGATTCAGTAACAGATTTGAGACTCAAAAAAGTAAGCAATTAAGAGACCATGTTGTGCTACTCTAAAAATTCCACAAAAAATCACAGAGACCAAACACATCATATATTTAAACCCTGTCAAATTAGAGCTAAATATTCCTTACTGATTTTAAATCAAAAATCATATACCAAGGTTGAAATTCGGATTTCTAAATGACAGTTTTGACACTTGAACTTGTAAAATCAGTAAAGGCATTCTCCCGACCTCCAAAAATTACAAGGCTTACATATTCAGAAAGCTCTTTTCGAGAACTTGATTTTAGACTCAAGAATCACTCAAAAACACGTTGGTATCATTAAAATAGACCCCCTTCAATCCGACCCAAAAACTGGACAGCAACTGGTGGGACTAAAACAACCTTAATTCCCAATTAAACCCTAATCGACCCACCATTAATTCTAGGGTTTTATTCCAATATTTATACCATCATTAGTACCTATTAATTACTGATTCAAGAGTGTTTAATGAGGTCATATTCATATTAGTTTTTAGGCGACATGTTATACGTTAGTGAATGGATCCAAAAATGAAGACAACAAAACAAGATGATGCTCGTTACCCTTGGTGTGATCAGATTGAAAGAAAAAAGATCAAGAAGCCGAGAATCACCACAACCTCGAACCTCCTTCGAACCAGAAATAATACCCACGCTTAACCACCAAGTAGAAGCCACAAACAAGCCCCCTTTGCTGTGCTTTTTGATCGAACAGAAAAGAACAAGAAGAAGCAACCGCCATTTTTTTTTGGTGTAGGTTTTTAGGGTTTTTGTGTGTGATAATTATTTGTAAATGAGCAGACTTTTGTGATGATATAAGAAGGGATGGGGCGTTTAAGGGGTAAATGGACCAAGCCTTATTTAACTTTAAATCCAAATATTATGTATCAAAGTTTGTGAGAAAATTCGGCCCATACAAGGATCATCTAGGCGTGTACATGACATAAATTGTAGACTTTTGTATTTTATAGTTAGGTATTTAGTTATTCAGATTATAGTGTAAGGTTTCGTAGATTTATATTGTTCTTATGTCATTATGAGAGTTCTTATAGATTCAAGGTTAGAGGGGTAAAATAGGAATTTCAAATGAACGGAAATTTCGGGTTTTACATCACAAATCTTAAAGGTTTGAAATTTTTGATCAAGGGAGAGAATGTGATTTAAATATGAAATTTGATAAAAAAAAATGTGATGTTTTGGACCTAAATGTAAGCTCTCCTATATGTGTCAAAATCTTTCAAATATCGATGCACATATTGAGGGGGAGCAAATGGTTTGTGATGACAAAATGGTTGTGGTATCTCATGTGAGCGCGAGACTCAGACTTCACCAATGAATTGACGAAACAAAAATAGTCATTAATCTACGAAACATTCTGTGAACTTATCCAGGCCGGGTAATAACTTCAAGCTAGTTTAACTAGTGATGTAAGCGTGTCTCAAATCGGTCATGTTTACTGAAGGTGGATCAATTCAAAAAGTGCGAACTCTACCCAACATGTGCAAATTAATACTAAAAACATCCGAGCACATGTTAAGGGGGAGCAGTTGAAAAGTACAAAACTCTCAAAGTGTCAGCAAAACGTGTTTCATAATCATAAAATACTTTGAGAGATTTTTTTTCAAAGATTTGGTTCACGGCAACATAGGATAGTCATGAAGTTATAAGGTGACTAAGGTTAGGAAAACCGTCCTATGATCTGCCAGACCCGGAGGGATATACCCAATGACAATACCGAATAGTTAGTATTAGAAAGTCCTTGGGTATGATTGAGAAAAAAAGGAATGATATGAGAAAGGAGAAAGAAGGGGTTGAAGAATTAAAAAGAAAAGTAATGTGAAAGGGTGAAAAGAAATAGCCCTCCAATTATTCAACCTTAAGGCAGAAAGCAGGTTCAATTCATATGCTACTGGTTGTTACTAAGGTGACGCCGGTATTGAAGACAAGATGTCATGGACCCAGTGACGCACTGCACTAAACCTTCTAGCCTCTCAAGTTCTCTTAAAAGAACTTGTTTCATTCTCATGGGGAACCCTGCATAATCTATCGACCGCTCATTACGAGTCATGTTGATATTGAAACAGGAGACACCGCTCCAGTCTCCAACTACCAAAAATTGCACTTATCGAGTCTAGAGCTGCGAGATACATCATAAGATCTGATAGGAACACATGATACTTTTACACTAGTAGTTCATCATTAAGGACACCAGACGTACATTTAAGAGTCCTATGTAGATCTTAGCAATCTGCCAGAACATTTATGAGAGAAATTACATATGTAATTCTCAGTGATTGAATGAAAATTCCTGCCAGAGTCAACATCAAATAGCCCTGACAGCAGGTCACTTCGGTAATTCCTTGTGGATTACGCTTAGTGTTCGCGGCGGTCTCAAACGGTCTACAGTCGTGGAGTGATACTACGGTATCCTTCAGCGACTCACCTGAATCGTTGATACACTTCGGTGTATCTATGCAAGCCCTCTCGGGGGTATCTGTTGATCCCAGTTGAGCTTAACGATCTTGTTAATTACTTTAGATATAAACCTAAAGCAATTGGTATAGAAACTGCTTATGAACGATCTATTAATTAGTATGCGGAAACTAGTAATTAATCTTAAGAAGAATAACAATAACACACAATAATTCTCTCAACCTTCACCTCAATATATATTGATATACGGTTACTCAAAAGTAACAGGGTTACAACGAACCTTGAAGTGAATACAAGACAATATGTATGCTAGGACAATCGACTTCTAACCCTAACCCTAGATCCTCCTTTTATACACATAAGGAGTCCTAGTCGGTTACAAAACTTTCTATACAAGAATAATATCTAATCGTATCTTTACCATAAACAAACTATACATATCCAATAAGCAGCAGAATCAAACTCTAGCAGCAGAATCATCTTAGGCTAGCAGCAGTTTGACACTTAGCTTATTTCATTATTCTTCGAATATCATCAACAGCAGAATGAATATACCTAGCAGCAGAATGATTATGCCTAGCAGCAGAATCATACTTAGTATATTTCCCTTAGAACCATGAGCAGCAGAATAAAACACTTAGTAGTAGAATCTTCAAAGTAGCAGCAGTATCATTTAAACCCAACAATCCTCCCCTAAACTTGATATTTTCTCCAAAAATATACAAGTTTCTTCCAAAGCACAAACATACACAAAGAGGATGCTTCCAAACACTTACTACTATGAAGTCTTTGATTTCAGAATCTTCTGATACTTTTCTACCAACTCATACGCTTGATGATCTGACAAAAATGGTCTTTGTAACCTCAATTTTCCATATTCTAGCATCTCAGTGATAACAATAGTATTGTTATTCAAGGGATAATCTTTCTCCACCAGCATATACACACCTACACCTTTCCCAATCAATTCATGTACTCCACATGATTGAAATAGATACCATTTATGAACCTTAGTTGAGTGTAACAAATCTATCCATTTCATTTCTCTTGGATCAGGCTCAAACATGTTCTTCAGGTAGTAGTAGTTTAGTCTTTCAGAAATCACATCTGGTCTTCTATCCCCATACTTCTCCTTATATAATCTCCAGAGCTGAACAATATCATCCCTATCCATGTAATGCAGCATTTGTGAGAATCTAACAAATTTATGACATGCACCATTTGCCCTTTTGATCACCCACCATGCTTCACTACCATTTAGAATATCATGTGTATAGGAGATGATTGGATGTTTAGAGTCCAATGGAACTGCATTTATTATCTCTGGTTCTTCTTGAGGTTTATGAACTGTAAAGTCCATAATCCTTTTCATATCATCTGCAGTCGCCTCTTTAAAGTTATGCTCATCAATGTCTTCTTGCTCTGAGTCACTCATTACCACTGACTTAGTTCTTCTCTTCTTCCTAGCCATCTGTTTTATTCTTCTCCCATATCTCTTTATACCAACAGTAGGTTCAGGCTTTTTCTCTTCAACTACATTCTCTTTCTCTTTCTCAACATCTAACACTTTGGGCATTTTAACAGTTGGCTCAGGATTCATATATGCATTTGGTGCCACTTTGATTCTTGTAAACTCTTTGATCTCAGCATCAGTTAAGGGTTCAAATTTCCTCTCCACTTCCTTCTTAGCAGCTTCAAACTTCTGCTTAACTTCTTCATTTGAGTATGGTTTCAGTTCTTTCAATTTCCAACCCTTCATATTTCTCAGATATTGCTCATGTAAAGTTCTTTGTTGCCTTGCAGTTGGTGGTCTATTCACCTTCTTATTCTTCCTTGCAACCAACAACTTTTTCTTATTTTCCACAATGACTTGTCTAATCCAGTCATTAATACCTTCATCAGTAAAAACATCTTCCAACTCTACTTTCATTTTATTAGAGATTGTTATGAGAAAAAGTTAATTCAAGTGGTTAAAATACATACTGACAATAATGTTGCTGATCTACTTACAAAAAGTTTTGCTATCAAGTCAAAGGGTGAATTATTAGGATACCAAAGGCCCAATTTAGGTTGACCCTTTAGGTACCTAAAAATTCTTTTGACCACTTCCAAGTGTGAGACTTTTGGGGACACTTGAAATCTGGCACAAGCACACACAGAAAACATGATATCTGGCCTTGAAGCAGTCAGATACATCAATGAACCAATCATTGATCTATAAAGATGTACATCAACCTCTTCCCCATCTTCATCCTTGAGCAAAGGTTTGTTGTTGTCCATTGGTGTCTTAGCTGCCTTCACATCAGTAAAACCAAATTTCTTTAACATATCAGCCACATACTTGTCTTGACTGATGAAGATCCCCTCAGCTGTCTGCTTAACCTGAAGCCCCAGAAAGAATGTGAGTTCTCCCATAGAACTCATTTGAAATCTGTTATGCATGAGCTTCTCAAATTCTTCACAGAACACCTTGTTTGTTGACCCAAAAATGATATCATCTACATAAACCTGAACTAGTAGAATATCATTCTTGTTTTTCTTGATGAACAAAGTTTTATCAATGGTTCCCCTTGTGAATCCATTAGATAACAAATACTTAGACAAGGTGTCATACCAAGCTCTAGGAGCTTGATGTAAACCATACAGTGCTTTTTCCACTTTATATACTCTATCTGGAAAGTCAGGATCTTCAAAACCAGGAGGTTACATCATATAAACCTCTTCATCAATCTTTCTATACAAGAAAGCACTTTTCACATCCATTTGGTACACTGGAAAGTTCTTGAATGAGGCAAAAGCCAAAAATAATCTAATAGCCTCTATCCTTGCTACAGGAGCAAAGACCTCATCATAATCTATTCCTTCTTCCTGAGTGTACCCTTGAGCCACTAGTCTTGCTTTGTTTCTCACCACAATTCCTCTTTCATCTCTTTTGCACCTAAACACCCATTTTGTACCAATTGCCCTCTTCCCATTAGGCAAATCAACTAGTGTCTAGACCTCTTGAAGCTTGAACTGCAACAGCTCCTCTTGCATGGCTTCAACCCAACTTGAATCTTTTATAGCTTTGTGAATATTTTTGGGTTCCACTTGTGATAAGAAACAGGCAAATTTGCAATTTTGTATGTCCTTGTGGCTATTTCTTTGATGCAATCATTGAGCAAATAAACCTTGATGGAGTTGATTACTCAGCCCTTTTATTTTACTTCTGGTTTGTACAGTAGATTGTACATCACCAATTATCTGCTCCTTTGGATGGTTCTTATGTATCCTTGTAGTTGGAGTAGGACTGACTTGAATAGAAGGCTCCATATTTGTCAAATCAGCATTTGCTCCAAAAACATCCACAACATCATCATCTGTGTCATAGTAGATTTCCTCCATTTCAGGCATATGAGGAAAGTCAACATCATCATTAGCATCATCATTAAAGTCAGTAGCAGAATTCTTTGGAACAGCAGTAGAACTACGAGGCTTAGCAGCAGAATTGGGAATACTGCTGCTAGGCGTAGCAGCAGAATTATTTGGCTTAGCAGCAGAATTAGAGCTACTGCTGCTAGCTTCATTTCTTGAACTTCCATGCTTTGCTGACCTTTCAACAGTCTTTCCATCATTAGAAGGTTCATCATTACCTTCTGCATCATCCTTTGGTACTTCCTTATGAACAACATCATCATCAGAACTCTTTCCCTCTTTATCTGTTGGAGTGAAGAACTGATTAAACTTCCACTTCTCAATCCAAACAAACTCCTCTGCAGATCCATCCTTCTTTGCTTGTGTACCTGCATTGGGGTTAGTTTGTGTACCTGCAGACATGTTAGTTGTACCTGCAATCATTGGTTGATAATTCATACTCTTGGTTAGGGAATCAATATCAAACAGCCATTCAGGTCCTTTTCAAGCAACACTAGGTGTGGTTTCACTAAACCTAACGTGTAGATTTTCTTCCACATGCATTGTTCTTTGGTTAAATACCCTAAAAGCTTTGCTATTAGTTGAGTATCCAGCAAAGAAACCTTTGTCTGCTTTCTCATCAAACTTGCCTAGTGAATCAATGGTATTTAAGATAGTAACAGGATACCCAAATGGTTTTAAGAAATCTATCATAGGTTTCCTACCATGCAACAATTCATAAGGGGTCTTGTTATGAGGCTTCACTACCTTACTCCTATTTTGCACATAGCAAGCAGTGTTAACTGCTTCAGCCCAAAAAGTAGTGGGTAACTTTGACTCAGACAACATAGTCCTAGCAGCCTTAATTAATGTCCTATTCCTCCTTTCAGCAACACCATTTTGTTGAGGAGTTCTAGCCACACTAAACTGCCTTAAAATACCTTTTTCCTCACAGAACCGATTCATTACATGATTCTTAAATTCAGTTCCATTGTCACATCTGATTACTTTGACCTTATGATTTACTAGATTTTCTATTCTTGTAATGAAGGCCTTAAGAATTCCAGAGGTCTCATCCTTAGTTGCTAAGAAAAACACCCAAGTAAACCTACTGAAATCATCAGTGACAACTAAGCAATACATCTTCTTATTCAAGCTCTTCACAAAAGTTGGTCCAAACAGATCCATATGCAACATATACAAAGGTTCAGAAATAGAGTTCACCACTTTGGACTTACAAGAAGCTCTGTGTTGCTTTCCCATCTGACAAGCAACACAGGTTTCAGAATTTTCAAAAATCTTTGAAGGTAACCCTCGGACAAGGTTGCCTTTTACCAATTTGTTTATAGTTTTGAAATTTAAGTGACCCAATCTTCTATGCCAAAGCTTGGATTCATCAATGGTGGCCTTTGCAAAAAGACAAGTTAAATCTCTTTTGGGAATGATGTTCTTAATGTCCACACTGTATATATTGTTTGTTCTAGGGACTTTAAATAGTACTTCAGAATCATGAGGTAACTTAAAGTCGGGAGACAAAACAAGACAGTCAGTGTCTGTAAAAAGAACAAAATTCTTTTTGTCACACATTTGTGAGACACTAAAAAGATTGAACTTAAGTCCCTCTACAAAATACACCTTTTCAAAATCCAATTTTCCTGTTCTAATAGTACCTCTACCAACAATCTTGCCACCTTTTGGATCATTGCCAAAAGCAACATAACCAACATCAAAAGCCTTAAAATCTTCCAAGTTGCTCTTGTCACCAGTCATATGTCCAGAGCATCCACTATCAAAAATGCATTTTATCCTTTAGCTCCAATTGTAGATTGCCCTGCACAAAAAGTAAGAGAGTTAGTTTCTCTTTGGGACCCAAGCCATTACTGACTTGGATCTGCCTTGTGCATCAAAGTAATCATATTTCTTGAAGTCCATTGATGCACTGCTGTGTCTGGTTTTGGGTTTCCAGACCCAGCAAGCTGAGGCCTTAACAGCATAAATATGAGTGCCCATAACAGTATCAGTAATCACTTTTGGCTTAGCAGCAGAATGAGAGATACTGCTGCTAGCTTTAGCAGTAGAATACCCTGTTTTCTTTGGAATGGGCCGTGTTGGTGCAACAGGAGAAATAGTCCTAGAAATACCATTTCTCAACAAAATCTCCTTAGGAACCATGTTTCTTTTGGGATGTGGGTGAGTCTTTCTTGCAAAGTTCCTATGGTTCACCCTAGTATTATGGTTCCATACAGGTTTTGGAGCACTAGTTTTCTTAGGTATTGAAAGATAACAATCTTCTTGCAAGTGCTCAAAACTACCACAGCTGTGACATGCCTTCTTAACCAGTTCAAAGTCACTACCTAACGTGTGTGAAATCACCTGGTGTAAGTTTCTCTGATTTCCTCTGGGCAAGTCACAAGTCTTCCTAGGATAAGCTCTAGGTTTATCATCATACTCAGCCACTTTCCTAGAGATTCTACTTCCTAGCACAGGTTTCACAAATTCGACATTTTTAGCTTTAGTTTCTACAGGTTTAATTTCGACCTTTTTAACCTTAGGGGGTATTGTTTCTATCTGCTCATCATCACTATCTGATTCCCAATCTTCAATGATTGGTGCATCAGACAATTTTTCATCAATCTTAGGTGCACTAGTCTTTTCAGATGATTCATTGTTTACTTGACTTGTTTCACCTACAGATTGTGCAGCTGACTCAGGTATAAAGGACAATACTTTCCTAGCTGGTGCATAAGCACTTTTAAGAGGGGGAGCCACTTCATTGTATCCTAGGCCACATCCTCTTTTAAAAATCTGAGATTCAACTGCTTTATTTGCTAGAACAGATGCATATTGTTGTTTATCTATCCTAACAACATGTTTTTCTTTTTCACTTAAAGCTAAGTCTCTAGCTAATTCAGCTTCTTCCACTCTTTTATTAAGCACATTAATTTCACATTCTTTCTTAATTAGCTCAGTTTCAAGAGTATGAATTTTATCAGCATATTCTCCCTCAATTTGATTAAGAAACTCAACCTTGTTTTCTAAAGATTTTAAACCATGTTGATATCCTAAGTTATCAAGTTTGAGTTTATTAAATTCAACTCTTAATTCATCATAACTAGATCTCAGTGCCTCTATAGTATCTGATGAAGCGAAAAGTGTACCGCTTTTAGGGGGTCATTTAAGCCCTAAATCGTATTTATTTGATCAAATATTGCCCTAAATCGTTCCTTTTGTCATTTTAGGTACTTTGGAGAAGAAATCTGGAAAAGGAAGCATTTTGGACGTTTTTGGAGCATAAAAGTGAAGAAAACGACAAAGTCTCAAAATCGGCTGGAAAAGTACCTGTGACGGCGTCAAGCACCATTGTGACGCCGTCAACCCTTGACGCGCCAGAGAGGATTTTGGATGATTAAAACGGGACGGCGTCAAGAAGGCCATCAAGAAACCCTAACCGCGGCGAGGTGACGGCGTCAGCTCTATAACGTGACGCCGTCAGATCTGATTTTCTATATATATTCTCATAATTTTTAGTCATTAGTGTGCAACTTTGTGAGGAGAAACCCTAAGACGATTTTTCTGCTACTTTTAAGGGTTTTATACCCTTGGATCTCCCATGTTCAATTGAAGATAAGTAATCAATTAATCATTCAATATGTCTATGTGTTGTTTGATTATATCTTGTTCTTGTCTTTTATTTAACATGCTAGGCTAGATTTATCTTGTGTTTGCTTAGATCTAATGAAACCTAACTATTGATTATTGGTTGTTGGTGTGTTATTAATTGTATTGGATGATTGTTTATCGATGTTAGGCTTAATAAAACTGGCTAACCTCCTATACGGTAACTTGCTTGAACGTCTTAAGAAACATGAACCAATGCGTACTAAGGTTTTTATGGTTGTATTTAATGCATGAGCGAATTCTAGTGATCCCATGTTAGGAGCTTCTTAGCCGGCTCGACATAGGAGTGAAGTAGGAGCTTATAGAGTTGGGGAAGTACGTACGCCACCCCACGATTGGTATTAAGGAATACACCCGTCATCCACGCAATTAATACACACTAATCAACCGGTAAATGATAGTTAGGGAGTAAGGAAATCTAAGTAAACACATTTCTCTCCATATAAGTTCCACAACCTTTTTATTTTCAGTTATTTTATTTTATTTGCAATTGTAGTTATTTGGGTTAGTTGACTAGCAACTAATTCCGCCCACTCCTTCAAACCCGAGATTTTACTTGCTTTTATAAAAATATAAAAAAATACAAAAAGAATCTTCCCTCACCCTTAGACCTATTAGAGTAGTTTTTCAATCCTAACGACACTATTCACCTAGAGAACGATCAATCCCCCGGTACTTGCCACTACACTATACTACATCGGTCAGGTACACTGCCTGGTGGGGATTGCAAGCCTCTTGAGATCCCTCGAGAGGTAAAACCTGTTGTAAGGTCACAAAACCACGCATCAAGTTTTTGGCGCCGTTGCCGGGGAATAGTTATTGTTTAGGTTGAATTTTTATTTTATTAGGTCTACTCACTAGATTCCTTTCTAGTGAGATTTTTATTTTATTTTTCTAGGTTTTCTTTAGTCTATCTTATTTCTTTGTACTTTTGTTTGTGACACCTTCCACCTACCTCATGAGTAATAGTGATCGCTTGATCCCTGTTATTCGTATTTTCCGCCGTGCAAACTTCCAACTACCCGTTCCCGCCCCCATCGTAGAAAACAACAACCTTTCACCCGACCACCACTTTGGTAACAATTCTGAGATGGAGGAGTCTGACCATGAGAATGACTATGCAGTTAGTCCATTCTACGACTCAGACTCCGATGAGGATGCTGGTAATGGAGAAGTAGTTAACGAGGAATGGAGAAAAGAGGAAATTGATCCCTTTAAGTACGTTGACCCTAGGACTAAGATCGAAAAGGATAGCCTCTTTAACATGCAATTTCCATGTAAGATTGGTTATCATAATCTTCATGCTTATCTTAGCTCATCTTTGCCTACGAACATTATCTCTCGCACTAATTATAATAAAATCATGGTAGATGAGCTAGAATATCAAGGAGATAACATTGTTGCTAGGATTGAGCCACTACACGTATTCGTAGGAAGTTTTGTGTATTTGGTGGATTTTATGGTTATGGAGAACTTAGGAGAATTTATTGATAACAAATTAACCCAAGTCATTTTTGGAGAACCCTTCCAAAGGTTGACCAACCTTGACGAAAAACTTGTGGACGGGTTAATTACATTCTCGGATGGGGATGAAGATTTTGTTTACCAAATGCCCCGATCACATCCTAGGTTTAAGAACTTCTCCATTGAATCTTGCAATAGACTTGTGCCTATTGACTTGTTAAGTGAGAATGATAAGAGAAAGGGGCTCAAATATCCACATGAGAAAAATAAGAGATATTATCATGGATGTCTGGAGCTGAATGATGAATACAAGAAAGATGAGGCAACAATTTGATGGCTCACACTCGGATACGTGAGCATAAGCGACACTAGATAAGCCTGACTTTGAGTCTAGCTACAAGACTCGTTAATAAAGAAAAGCGCTTCTTGGGAGGCAACCCAAGCTTTATTTGCTTTGTGTGTTTATTTATTTGTTTGTTTGATTTTATTTGCTTCCGTATGTATGTTTAATTTTTATTATTATTGATTCATGTTCGAAACTAAATTGTGAAAATGCTTTATCTTGTTTTTAACTTCGTCTTAACTACATATAAAGGTATTTTGCAAAAGATAAGTGTAAGGGAAATCCAAATCGGTTTATTAGAACAAATGAACATGAATCATAACAATATTAAATTAACATACATATTAGTAATTGTTTGAGTCAAATGCTTGTATCGAGTCATAATTATATTTTGCAGGATTTCCAGGAAATAAGGATTGAGTTTTTCCAGAAATTTTCCGGAAACTTAACATGAAAAATCTGTCAGATCACTTCTGACGGCGTCAGACCCCAGTCTGACGGCGTCAGGAACAGTTTTCTAGATTTTTTTTTTTTGAAAGTTTTGTTTTTCTTCCGGAATCATAAAATGCTTTATTAAATCTCTAACTTATAAACTCCAGGAATCTGCAAAATAATCATTCCACAAGCATTATATCCTTATACAGATTTATCCCGCCGATGTTATGCAGGTTTTCGTGTTTGTTTTCTCAGGTTTAACAGGTTATTTTGGACAAGGAGATGTATGTGGAATCTAGCTTTTGGCGCTGCTTTAATCTTGAAGCTTCAACATTAAATTGGAAGAAGATCTAACCATGTTACCTCTTTATCCACCGAGCGAATCAGGGGAGTATTTGATTTCATTCTTTTACCTTATTTACTTTTACATCTTGTTATTTGAACATTGGGGACAATGTTCATCTTAAGTGTAAGGGGGGGTAAAGTACGATACCTTAGAGAATGCTATTACGCTTGATTTTTCGTTTGTTTAATGGTAGATGTGTAATAACACTGAGAGAAATACCTGTTAAGGCAATTTTAGTGCCAAATTTAAAATTTTTTACAACATATAGGAGTGAAACTTTGGTCTTAATGAGCGTCTCACGGATAGGAGTTATATGACTAGCACAAAACCGTACCACTAAAAAATTTTCCACCCCCAAATATGTGAGGTTCGCCCCTAGAATTGGTAGGAAAAGCATTTATGCTATGATGTGTGTACCGGTAGCACTTAGATTCTAAAACTTGCGTTAGGACCATTCCGAGGCCACAAGTGAGACTACATTCGTGTAGTTAGATTTACTACATGATAAGAGGCATTAGGATTAACCCATTGTTTTACACCTGTGTTTTTGTTATAATTACATTGGCTACATTGGTCAAGTAATTCTCCCACACTCTTTGCGTTGTACTCATTTTTAGTACACGATACCCCTAGTACACCCCTCAGAGCCTATCTTTTCGTTTCTATCTTTAAGCATTTTTCTTAAAGTAAGAATTTGTTTACACCCCACTTAAATGTACACCCAAATCGCCTTAGCCTACCTTGTATGCACTCATTTTTAGTGCATTATTGTGACAACATTTGTTTAAACCCCAAGTTAATTATCTAATTGATTACATGGTTGCTAAATCTAGTCATATCCTTGTACATATTGTTTTGGGACGATTGGGACTTATGGTAAAGTACTAGTGTAATGGAGTAATGGGGAAGAACAACATTATTACCCCCATATGTGCTAAATATTTTAAAAGTACTCCAAGTGTTTCGATTATCTTAATTCGAGTCATTAGAATAGTTAATTGTAAAGTTATGTAAAAGTTCAAGTGTAAGGGGGATACAACCCCCCTGCGATGTATTATTTTGGATGGTTGGGCAAGAGTGTATGCAAAAAAAAAAAAAAAAAATAAAAATAAAAAAAAAAAAAAAAAAAAAAAAAAAAAAAAAAACATACGGACTACCATCCCGTTTCATTTTATGTTTATTTTATCTTTTTGTTATTTTTTTCATTAGCTTAAGTCGAGTCTAGTCTTGGCTTAGCAACGCCATATTGTACATGTAATTAATCAAGATCTTTAACTCGCCACCAGTAAAATATCTTTTATCCAACAAAACCGTGTTTATCATATCCCTACACCTAACGTTATAACCCGTTTAAAAGCCCTATTTGATAGTTTATCTTAGGTGCTTACGCCTAGTGGAGGAGGTTTTTGATCCTTTCCCAAGCCTATGGTAATCTATTTGCTATGATAGGTAGTGAGAGATATTATTCATTTTCATTTATGAGATATACTTTTATGACACCTGAGAGATGTGAGTATCTAAACACTACTTGTGAGGTGCTAGTTTGTAATCTCCGTGCTTATTATGATTAAAGTGGAATGACTATTTGTTGTAATTACTTTTATATTAGCGTTAAATGACCCCTAACTTGTATTTTGATTAGAATAAAAGCGCATTTGCTTGAGGACAAGCAAATCTCAAGTGTAAGGGTATTTGATGAAGCGAAAAGTGTACCGCTTTTAGGGGGTCATTTAAGCCCTAAATCGTATTTATTTGATCAAATATTGCCCTAAATCGTTCCTTTTGTCATTTTAGGTACTTTGGAGAAGAAATCTGGAAAAGGAAGCATTTTGGACGTTTTTGGAGCATAAAAGTGAAGAAAACGACAAAGTCTCAAAATCGGCTGGAAAAGTACCTGTGACGGCGTCAAGCACCATTGTGACGCCGTCAACCCTTGACGCGCCAGAGAGGATTTTGGATGATTAAAACGGGACGGCGTCAAGAAGGCCATCAAGAAACCCTAACCGCGGCGAGGTGACGGCGTCAGCTCTATAACGTGACGCCGTCAGATCTGATTTTCTATATATATTCTCATAATTTTTAGTCATTAGTGTGCAACTTTGTGAGGAGAAACCCTAAGACGATTTTTCTGCTACCTTTAAGGGTTTTATACCCTTGGATCTCCCATGTTCAATTGAAGATAAGTAATCAATTAATCATTCAATATGTCTATGTGTTGTTTGATTATATCTTGTTCTTGTCTTTTATTTAACATGCTAGGCTAGATTTATCTTGTGTTTGCTTAGATCTAATGAAACCTAACTATTGATTATTGGTTGTTGGTGTGTTATTAATTGTATTGGATGATTGTTTATCGATGTTAGGCTTAAGAAAACTGGCTAACCTCCTATACGGTAACTTGCTTGAACGTCTTAAGAAACATGAACCAATGCGTACTAAGGTTTTTATGGTTGTATTTAATGCATGAGCGAATTCTAGTGATCCCATGTTAGGAGCTTCTTAGCCGGCTCGACATAGGAGTGAAGTAGGAGCTTATAGAGTTGGGGAAGTACGTACGCCACCCCACGATTGGTATTAAGGAATACACCCGTCATCCACGCAATTAATACACACTAATCAACCGGTAAAAGATAGTTAGGGAGTAAGGAAATCTAAGTAAACACATTTCTCTCCATATAAGTTCCACAACCTTTTTATTTTCAGTTATTTTATTTTATTTGCAATTGTAGTTATTTGTGTTAGTTGACTAGCAACTAATTCCGCCCACTCCTTCAAACCCGAGATTTTACTTGCTTTTATAAAAATATAAAAAAAATACAAAAAGAATCTTCCCTCACCCTTAGACCTATTAGAGTAGTTTTTCAATCCTAACAACACTATTCCCCTAGAGAACGATCAATCCCCCGGTACTTGCCACTACACTATACTACATCGGTCAGGTACACTGCCTGGTGGGGATTGCAAGCCTATTGAGATCCCTCGAGAGTTAAAACCTGTTGTAAGGTCGCAAAACCACGCATCAGTGCCTCTATTGTATCTGAACAAGATTTAAATGAACATGAAGATTCATTTGATACCTCAGAGTCTGATCCAGAGGAGGAGTAACCCATAAGAGCAAAGTGTTGTTCTTTGGGTTCTTCATCAGCTACCAGTGCATAGTTGGGACCATCCTCAGCTTGGTCACTCCAGTCAAATTCTCCCAAGCCATCACATGAGACCATAGCAGTAGTAGGTTTAGCATCTTCAATGGGAATCTGCCTTGGATTTTCCTTGATCTGCTTTGGTGCTCTGTACTCTCTTGCAAAGTGCCCTTTTCTGTGGGAGTTATAACATTCAAACTTTGATTTGTCAAACCCCACATTGTTCTGCCTTCTAAACTTGAGCTCTCTTCCAGTTCTCTTCAAGAATCTTCTTGCCCTCATAGTCAACATTGCAAATTGCCAATGCAAATCCATCTCTTCTAAATCATCAGGATCAACTTGATCTAGATCCTGACTCATTACTGGAGTACTTGTTGTGAGTTCAGCTAAATAGGCACAAATAGCTGCATCACTAATGTTGTCACTATTTGTAGAACTAGCAGCAGAACCAGTATGACCAACAACAGAATGAGTTTCTTGAATATTCCCAGAAGTCTTATTATTTGAAGACATAAAAGCAAGGTTGTTTGAACTTGAAGAACTGGTTCAACCCTTTACCTCAGTTTCATAGACCTTCAAGTTGTTATACAAATCATCCAAATTCATAGCATCAAAATCAGCCTTGTTCCTCCAGACAACTGTGTGAGTATTCCATTCTGGTGCAAGACTCCTTAGAAACTTCAGATTAATATCTTCCTTTGCAATAGTGACATTAAGAAGCGCCAACTGACTCACTAACTTTTGCATCCTGTCATAAGTACCATCAATACTTTCATTGCTTGATGCGGTGAAAGTTTCAAATTCGTGCTTTAGCAAATTCTTCCTTGACTTTTTGGTGGCTTCATTCCCACCAAACCTGAGTTTAATTGCTGCCATCAAATCCTTGGCAGACTTGGTGTTTTTGAAGGCCAATTGGTACTCATTAGGTATCCCCATCAAGAGAATAGTGTGAGTCCTAATCTCCAGTTTCCTTTGAGCCTTTTCTTCATTGGTTTTGATGGGCAAAACTTGTCCATCAGCACCAGTCTTAGGCAGAGTATCACCAGTTTGTATTATTTCCCACATTGTGTAGTCACACATCTTCATGTACTGTTCCATCCTCATCTTCCAGAGTTCATATTCTCCAACCTTGAGCATTGGAACCTTGGATGCAGTAACCATATGATGAGATTCAGACTCCATTGCTTTTGATGATGAACAGATCTGAGCTTTTCGAAATTCTTCTCGTTATCAGTTTCTAGATCACAAGCTCTGATACCACTTGTTGATCCCAGTTGAGCTTAACGATCTTGTTAATTACTTTAGATATAAACCTAAAGCAATTGGTATAGAAACTGCTTATGAAGGATCTATTAATTACTATACGGAAACTAGTAATTAATCTTAAGAAGAATAACAATAACACATAATAATTCTCTCAACCTTCACCTCAATATATATTGATATACGGTTACTCAAAAGTAACAGGGTTACAACGAACCTTGAAGTGAATACAAGACAATACGTATGCTAGGACAATCGACTTCTAACCCTAACCCTAGATCCTCCTTTTATACACATAAGGAGTCCTAGTCGGTTACAAAACTTTCTATACAAGAATAATATCTAATCGTATCTTTACCATAAACAAACTATACATATCCAATAAGCAGCAGAATCAAACTCTAGCAGCAGAATCATCTTAGGCTAGCAGCAGTTTGACACTTAGCTTATTTCATTATTCTTCGAATATCATCAACAGCAGAATGAATATACCTAGCAGCAGAATGATTATGCCTAGCAGCAGAATCATACTTAGTATATTTCCCTTAGAACCATGAGCAGCAGAATAAAACACTTAGCAGTAGAATCTTCAAAGTAGCAGCAGTATCATTTAAACCCAATAGTATCCAGTTTAGGAATGGCCTTGGCAAGGATTAGAGAAAGTTTTCACACTATACTGTTAACAATCTTGAAATCCAAACCTATAAGTGCCGGACGTTTTATTGCTAACTGTTGTTTGCAGGAATCCCTGGCGGTTGCAGCGGTGTGCCGAAAAGATGCCGATTCATCACCCCATGCTCACACTTCATCATAATAATCAAAGAAATCATGATAATTGAAAGATCTTCTACACTGCTTCCGCTACTCTGATGCTGAATATCATGATCCAAAATAGTGTGAGCATGCCGATCCAATGATCACTTTATCACAAGGATGCAACAGTACAAAGAAAATGACACACAAACTGCTAAAACTGATGATCACAATGAATGCTCAACGATCACACTTACCAAAGGAACATTCATCAGAAGATCACGACTTAAAGTACAAAGCTTACCAATTATGAAGAATCAAAGACTACGGGCTAGGAAATTAAGTTCATTAGAATGCTAAAATTCAAATTGTAATTTTCGGGGTGACCTCCCTTAGGGGGAGATTGTTAGGAATATAAATATTCATATGAAAGACTCGGTCACCCCGAGTATCTATTAGCATTAAGTTAGCTCGTAGGCATATTAGTATTAGTTTAGTTATCATAATACTAGTTTAGTCATAGTAGTATTTGTGGAATTGGGTCGGGTCTTTACCCACTGTCAGCTCACTCCACAGCCCATGAAGGGCATTTTATGTATAACTATAAATACCCTTTCCCACACAAGGGAAAGGGTTGGATGTTCATTTGATTTCAAGCTAATATATTACATTTTCTCTCACTAGAATATCCCACACTCTCTTTCTCTCTCTAGGTAATTCGGCTAACACTCTAATCTAACCTTGTGTTATGATATCCAATATCTAACATATAGGGAAATAATTACTTAGTCAGTAGTATTCAGAATAGCCTAAATAGCATCTTCTATATAGTATTTTTTTTAAATGTATCCAATACGACCTTCCAACAAGTCAACTACCAACTGGAGCTCAAATCTAAGCTAGAGCTAAAAACTTTTAGGATAAACAAAAATAACGTAACAAATACTGATCTTCCAACAACATATTGTTGGGATGCATCCAGAATAGTGTTCAATAGCACGACTGATATAAAGGCATACTAGGAAGTATAGTGTAACAAACCAGACAAAGCATGACAGAAACAAGGCATCCTTAAACTCTAGTAGTGGGTCATGATGTAACACGTTTAAGAACGTATAAGATGACATATATAACAACACAGACATGAATGCAATAAAGCATATAATGCAATACGCACGCACACGACCGATGCATATTTTCAGGTGACCTAGGGTTTGTGTCCAACCAAGCATGATTCAAGGTAACTACCCTCATCATTCCATGATTCCTCCCGAATTAGGCATAGTTGATCAGGCTATGCATAATTTAGGAAAAATGATGAAATGCTCGGGCTAGCCAACTCGTACCATGTTCGGGGTTTTACGAAAAGCTTTAGTTTGGTTATAGTTAAGGTTTTTATTTTAGAAAAACCGGCACTCTCTATAACCTTAGGCTCTGATACCATTCTGTCACACCCCGCTAAAAGCAGAAACACGAGGTGAAACGAATTGTAACATCGCATAAGATAGTAGAACAACACCACATTGGATTTAAGAAATAAGTTTACAATGTTACATAAAGATTTTCATATAGTACTAAATAATGAAAACAAAAGTCTTAATCTTATCAAATTTAAAGTCTTTAGAAAATGTCTTGGCCAGATCAACTCGGTCTTTGAAATGAGAACAATGTGTGACTTCAATATGCAAGTGCCTTCAAAATACTACTATCGATCACCTAAAAATAATACTCGAAAATGACAACATAAAGTTGGTGAGCTCGTAGGTGTGAAATAAGTATAAATCAGTTTTGCTGTGCAAAGTAGTATAAGTAGGACATATGTGTAAGTATAAGTGCAGAGCAAGAAGTATAAATGTTATCCACATCATGTGGACCAACCACCACATGGTAAATGTTATGTTTCAACCAAATGATCCACCAACAACATTCTTCATCTACGATTCTTCATCTCCGAAATGATAATGTTATGTGTCTGACCACCTCGTGGCCAATGTTATATGATCAAACCACCATTTTTCATCTCCGAAATGATAATGTTATGTATCGACACTCATGCACACAATCACATACAGATACATGTCCAAAAAGAAATAATATGATTTTAGCACAGCGAAAGAAATAATGTAATTGAAATCAATGTTGAGTATTATTTTCCCCCGAGAAATATAAGTAAAAGTGGGGCCATGAGTACTCACCTTAAATTAAATGAGATAATGAAACAAGTGCAAGAAAATAATCGAAGGAATCACAAGCTACTCCTTCTTCGATTGATCTACATGAATTTATATCATATATTACATATACGTTCATTTAATGATCATAATTGATTCTCAAATACTTATAGTTATTCATTAATGGGATTAAGGCTTCATTACTGATATTAGGTTAACATATGATTAAGAGTGTCCATATTAATGTTTCAAATGTAATTTAGGTCAAAACACATTGAATGCGGTTAGGTTAAATCAGAAACCCTAACTTGTGTTATATTTCAGATTTTATCACATTCTGGTCCAATATTCTTATGATTTTTATGACACATCAAACAAGCTTCTGAGGTTATATAAATTTTACCAGAGGTACCTATATGTGTCTAGTACTTCCCCTAATTTTTAAGATTTTATTACTAAATGCATGTACCATTTCAAAAATCATTTTCCCAAACCTGTCCAGAAAGTGCACTTCAGGTATACCCCAAAAGTTTGCATTTATTTAACCCATTTAAACCTTTCAGAAAAATTCACAACAATTCCATGAAGTCATATACATCATACACACTCTCCATGTAAAATTATAGCTCCTAATTACTTATGGTTTGTAAACTAAAAATCAAAAGCACCAACTAATTTTCAAACTCAATTTCTCAGATTTGACAACTAATCTTCCAAAAATCTAAAGACTGCCTTCCCGACCTCCAATGACCACGAAATTTGATATACAGAAAGTAAACTTCGCGAACTCAGTTTTAGACTCAACAATCATACGAAAACATGTTGACATCATCAGTTTAGACCCCATTCAATCCGACCCAAATTCTGGACAGCTTGTTCATAAAATCATAAACTACAAATCTAAACCCCTCATTAATATTTTAGGGTTTTGAATTAGATTCGATTAATATACCAATTAATATATACGTTTAAGACTTAGGTTACACATGTTTTCAATCCCTTTAACCAACACACAACACACACACTATATCACAATTTAACGAGGCAACAAGGCAACAAAACATCACATAAAATCATAGATTCAAAATATAATAAACTGAGATACAAGACAACTTCTGAACGTATGATACGAAGAAAACCTAAGTTATACTATATATATTATGAATGTTAGACTACAAATTCGAACCTCTAATCTAAGTGTAAACTATAGGTTATGTTGCATGCTACAAATTTGAATTCGATAACTTAAGAAGATATGAAACCGAAATAGTCATAACCTAAATATATATACACGATGGCACACTTTTTCTAGTTGTTATTACTTTTAATATCACACGTACGCAAAGTCAAAAGAGGTCCGATTTTCTTTTAAAATGTGTACACAACATAATATGTGAATACTTGGGCCATTATTTGAAATTTTGAATGAGAAAAGGTCCCCTTAAACTTCCCCAAAAACTCGGCACTTCCAGCCCACTTATCCCCTTCGTTATCTCAATTAAAGAACCGAATATTTCACTTCTTCTCTCACACAAACCCTAAAAAAATAAAAACAAGATCAGATGCTCAGTTCTCTCCAAGAAAACAAGTGGTACGTAGCAAGGTGATACTCAACTCTTGGTGTTCTAACTCGTGGTGGTCGTGGATATTATAGCTTGGTGGTGATCATGAGTACTGATTCGAAAAGGTTTTTGGATTTGGTCTCTCGTGTTCCAGGGTTCAATCTCAAATTCGATCCAAGGTTCTTCCTTATTATTATTTTTTTAGTTATGTTTGACTAATAACTAGGTGGAAACAAAGAGAAAAATCATGTTGCTATATTGATGTTGTCTCGTTAAATATGTAACCACATGTATAAAAAGTATACGCCACATGAAATCATAAAACCTTGTTAATATGTGTGTCGATTTCTTGTTTTCCTTCTCTATTCGAATCAGCCTTTATTCCAGCCCTAGACCTATGTCATTAAGACTTATACATGATCATTACTACACGTTTAATATAACATGCAAATCTGGAAACCCTAGATGAAAATTAACGGGGGCTTTAAAAGGGACTTAGGGTTTTGATCTATGATTTTATGTGGGATTCGTTGCATGCTTGCCTCGTTACTTTTGATGTTGAGTGTGTGTGTGTGTCTTGTGTGATATAATGTGTGTGTGAATGATGTATTAAACCCATATAAAGGTGTGTATTAATCGGATAAAAAGGGGATAGGCGTTAGGGGTTGTTTTGGTCTCATTATTTCATGTATTGGTATCGTTATTGTTGCTGTCAAATGGTGTGGTTGTATGTGGGTTATGGAGTGGTAAAATAAGGTCTAAAAGATGGTTACAAACTGGTTTGAAAAGGGTAAGAGGCGTGGTAATGGTTTGGTTAAAACATTAGGTGTGTTTGTGTTAGTAGACATGTGATATAATGGTCTTAAACGGGTTTTGAACAGGACTGTTTTGTAATCTGAATATGTGTGCACTATTTCTTGAGTTTCATAAGTGTATAATACTGGTTCTTTGCTTATAAACCTTGTTTAATGTCTTAATTAAGTTTTCCAATTGATTTGGAGTGAATTGGAGTCGTATTTGTCATGTTTATGAATTTTATGGGATCATGTGTCAAACCTGAGTTTTGGGAACTTAAAATCAGTCGGTGTTTATGAATTTTAAATTTCAAACCACAAGGAAATGAGAGCTCTCCTTTTACAGGGGTGATAACTAAGTAATTTTTGAATTCATGGAATTTTTTTGTATTTTTCTGAAGTATTGAAATTGGTTGATTAAAGGCAAACTTTCTGTATGTATGTGCAGTCAACTTTCTGAACAGGTCTATAAAGATGATTTTTAAATCGATACTTGTGCTTGGTAATGAAGGTACTTAACTGATATGGGAATCACTGAGAATAATTTTAGAATTTTCTGAGCTTAGTTAGCAGGCATGAAAAATTATAAGAATGTTGTCCAGATTCACTAATATGTCCTAATTAAGTGATATATGAATTGGAAGTATTATGGACCCTAAGTTTGATTAATTATGAATATAACCCTAACTTACTAATTATGGAAACTTGCTAAATATGGAAAGTTACTAATTCGGGGTCGGGGAAGTTACTTAATTCGGGAAACTCACTTAATTCGGAAAGTTACTAATTCAGGAAAGTTACTAATTATGGAAAGTTACTAATGAAGGAAAGTTACTAATTATGGAAAATTACCAATTATGGTAAGTTACTAATTATGGAAAGTTACTAAATATGGAAGATTACTAAAAATGAAAAGTTTCTAAAAATAGAAGGGAACCCTAATATGTTAATCTGCTCAACAACAAGTGATTAATCAGTAATAACTTATGAAATGGTTCTTAAATAATAAGACAATCATTAATTCGTGTAGATTCGCTGAAGAAGGAGTAACTTCCGATCTTTCTGATATGGTTTCATTTGCGGTTTGAGGTACAGATATTCTACCCTTTCTCAGTAAGGGTTCTAATCTCATGACTTTTCGATCCTTGACTTGATTCATTTGCTTGATATGATTCCGTTTGATATGATTCGTTGAAATGATCCGTTTGATATTATCATTTGATATGATTCTGTTTGCTATCCATTCTGTTATGATGATCTGTATATTATCTCATTGATTATGCTATCTATTCTGTTGCCTTAGCTAACTAGCCATGGAGGTACCATGGCCTTGTCATTGAGGCACCAATGGCATGACACTTTCTGTGGAGGTGTGATTGATCCACGGCGTTCCCTTCTGTTATGATTATATGATTATTTGCGCACATGGCCATTCTGTTATATATATGCATAGTCTCATACTTGTATATGTATTCTGTTTTAGTGAGCGTATGGATGCATCCTAGGTATATGTTTGTTGTGATTATGATGTGATTTAGTGATTGTTTTGTACGTGCCATGCACCCTATTTCACTTCTGGTACATTGGAGTCTGCAGCTCCTTGTACAACTTATGATTTGAAGGATATATGGATATGGTTATGATTATGTGACTAAGCATGTGGCATGCTTTCTGAGCTCGTTGGGCATTTCTTTATGATAGTATGATCTGATTCCGTTTGGTTCTGGATCTCCTTATGATGCTTATGACTCATTTCTGTTTTGCTTCTTATGATATATGGCATTTTGTTCAGTTGATCCTTGAGTACTTATTCGTTTGACATTCGATATTTTGTTCAGCAGGATCTTGTGGTTCCATTTCCCTATATTTATATATATGCTTCGATTATTTCGTTTTGGTTGTATCTTCTCACTGGGATTTTTAGGCTCAGTCGCATTTCTTTTCCTGCGGTAGGTTTTAGGTTGGAAGCTGGGTTTGAGTGAAGAGTGCATAGGAGCTCTTAGTGAACTACCCTGACGATAGACACCCATTTTCTTCTGGATTAGATTTGGATTCATTTTCAGTTAGATTAGTTTGAATTTGTATTTGGCTTTGGAACTCATTATGTTTATATGTTAGTATTTCATTATTACCTTAGAATACATTTGTAACTATTGTAAAACCCTCATTTTCCATTCAGTTGAAATTCCCAATTTACCCATCTAATTTGAATTTTACAAGAACTAAGTAAATTAATATAAGAATTATGAAATTTCCTAACCAAAGTTATAACAAACTAATTAAATGAATATAAACTTACCTTGTAATTAAAATTACATAATCCCTAAGCTAATATAAATAAAAATGACACAACATATGTATCAAATTTCACACGTTAAAAATTACATAAGGACCGAATTTAATTTAAAACCTATACAAAATAATTTGGTACACATAAAGGTCTAAATACACTTGTAAATTGAAAATCAAAGTTGGAAAATCAAAGTTGGGCTTTGGTCACCCCTAAAATTCGGCCCAACCCATTCCCCTTATCTCCTCTAGCCCATTTGTTTTTGTCAACGAAATATTACAAAAAAAAAATGTCGGCATTATCTCCCTCTCCTATTGGACGACAAAAAAAAATAAGAGAAACAAATTCTTGCTTCAATCTTCTCTCAAGAACAAAGGATTCAAGGGTTTTATTGGTGTTAATTTGCAAGTAATCAAGTATTGGAATCCTAGGGTTTATTCTTCTTTCTTTTGTCTCGTTGATCATAAGGTATATCAACCCATCTCTTGTTCTTTATTTTGTTCAAATCAACAAAAAAAAAGGTATGCCATGAATCCGAATTAAATCTACAAGAAAACCTAATTAGTAATATGTTTTAATACTCATGTTAATTGGTTTATTATGTTAATTGTTAATCCTAATATCATCATATAAAATCATGGATGTTAACCTGTAAGAATTAGGGTTTTGGTGATTTTTGGTGTTGTTATTTTATATGTTCGTGTGTAGGTTATTGTTTTTAATCTTGAATGATTTATATGGAGTGTTTATAAATATGTTTGTGATGAGTAACTTCTGGAAATAAAAGTTATTTTGATCATGTGGTTGATTGGGTTAAAAAGGATTAGACGAATTAGGGCTTGTTTGTGAATCAATTAAAATAATTTTTGAATATTTAGATTACATGAACTGAAATTAGTGTTTGATTCCTTGGATTTGATTGTATAAGTTTGTTAATATGATTCCTAGATGATTTGTGGTTGAAGGGTATAAGCTTATATGCAAGATTGGATAATTAAATGGTGCTAAATATGGTTTAGAATGAATTTGCGTGATTGACTGTTCTGAATGTCGATTTTGTGGGCTTGATAACGTGAGCTTCTAAAGGTTCTAATACTGAAATTTTGCATGTAAACCTATTTTAAGGTCCTAGGAAAGTATTCCAATTGGTTTGAACGAATTTGAGTTTGATTTGGACGTTTTTCTGAATTTAATACGATCATGTGTTAAAATATGTTTGCTGAGTTGTTTTTCAGTCGAGTTCCATGATTTTTAATTTACAAACCATAGTATATTATAGGCCAAAAATTTACAGAAATCATATTTCATATGTGGAATACCTCTTGGAATTTTTTAGAATTTTATGAAGTTATATGGTTAGGTTTTTAAGTGCATACTTTTGAAGTGTATCTGCAGATCATAATCTGAACATGTTAACTTTGAAGATTTTAAAAAGGATTGTTCACTTGATAATAAAATCTGGAAAAATTCAAGTAGACTCCTAAGATATGTGGACTTCTGTGAGAATTTTTTGGATTTTTAGTTTGGAATTTTGATATGTTTTTAAAATTCGTTTGTTGGGCTTAATTTTGTGATAAAATCAGTTAATATGTATGCATGTTTTACCTAAGTGTTAAAGGTGTTCTTGTGATGTTTGGTGCCCCAATACTTGTTTCTATATCAGGTATGACTTGTTAATGTCGTGTTAACTTGTGTGTGAATATGTTAAACCTAATTGATAATCCCGAACCCAAAACCGAATTTAACTAAATTGGGAAGTCGTGTTAAAAGTTACTAAATATGAAAACTTACTAAATATGGAAAGTTACTAAATATGGAAACTTACTAAATATGAAAAGTTACTAAATATGGAAACCTGCTAAATATAGAAACTTACTAAATATGGAAAGTTACTAAATATGAAAAGTTGCTAAATATCGAAACTTACTAAATATGGAAAGTTACTAATTATGGAAACCTGCTAAATAAGGAAAGTTACTTAATCTGGAAGGTTACAAAAAATAGAAAGTTTCTAAAAATAGAAAGAAACCTAAATTATGTAATCTGATTAAAACGAGCCTATAAGTAACACGTGATCATTAAATTGTATAGGTTCGGTGAAGAAGGAGTGATTCCCTGTTTCGGTATCCTTTCTTATTTTGGTTGCTTGCATAAGGTACAAATATTCTAACCTTCTTATAAGGTTTCTCATGATCCCTTTCATATCTTTTGATTTACTTAACTTCTGATTATGAATTTTCGCTATATTCCAATTGATTATGAACCTTTGCTATGTTCCCTGATTATGAACATTTGCTATGCTCCCATTGCTATGCACCCTTTGATATGAACCTATGATTATGATATTTCTGATGACCTTAGATTCTGTGTCATTATTATGGCATTCTGTTTGACCTTCAGTTTGATACCCGAGCTATCACTAGTCATGGGGGTTCCATGACCATGTCATTGATGCACCAATGGCATGACTCTAGGGTGGAGGAGTGATGACCCATCACGTCTCTTTTGTTATGTATTATGTTTGGCCACAATGATTATGATTTCTGCAGGGGCGTATAGATGCATCCTAGATCTGATCTGTTATGTTATATGTTATATTTCTGGTGATTGGTACTGTGTGCAATACATGCCCTTCACATTTCTGGGAGCTAGCTACTCCATTATGTTACTTATGTATTGATGAAGACCATGATTATGATGTTTATGATATGATATATTTTCTGGGCTCGTGGTAGATTTCTAACAACCCTTACACCTTTGAAACATTTTGATATACCTTATGTTATTCCCTATTGCACCACATTCTGTTGTCTCCATTTCAGTTGACTTATGATATTTGTTCAGATGATCTGGATCTCACATTCTTTTGACAGATGATATTCGATTCAGCAGGAGCCTGTGTTTCCTTTTTCTTTACATATACATGTTTGATTATTCGTTTATTATATATATCTGTTCACTGGGCTTTTTAAGCTCAGCCGCATTTCTTTTCCTGCGGCAGGTTTTAGGTTGGAAGCTGGGTTTGAGTGAAGAGTGCGTAGGAGCTCTTAGTGGACTACCCTGATGATAGATTCCCTTTGCATTTAGATTAGACCTTGGAGTTATTTTTCCATTTAGATTTGATTCAGACTTGTATTCTAAATTGGATAGTTATTATTGTTTAGATTTATTATGTCCTTAGTTTCATTTCGAACCTTTGTAACCTTAATAATTATAAGAGTCTTCCGCTTGCGTTTGTTCTGTTGACACCATAATGTGACATTTTGACCCTTGTCGGGTTGGGGTGTTACAACTATTATGTTTATAAGTCTTTCGCTTGCGTTTGTATGTTCTGATTGAGACCATAATGTGGCATTTTGACCCTTTTCGGGTTGGTGTTACAATTATGGTATCAGAGCTCAGGCTGCGACTTGTAGTACATAAGTTATGGCCTGTGAAGATTTGGACCCTTAGGTTGCACTGTAGGTGCTTATGGAACAACCCTTGAAATTTTTCCTTAGGTTTTCCTTGCAGAAACTTTAGTTATGACCGGTGAGGATTGGGTAGATTATGCGATAAGGCATTGGTTAGTTATCTTTCTTCCGCACCACTCTGATTTACGCCTCTGATTGTTGACATAAATAAATGCCTAAAAACATTATCAATATTTATTCATATCTCTATGTTTTGATGATCACAAAATGTAAACTCATTAAAACATAAACTTATAAATTAAACAAGTACTTAGTTGTAAATATTCACTTCTACAACTAAAATCACTTAAGGTATGAATGAACTAATGCTTAATGCATCATATGATCAAAGGAACATTTTCTTTATTTCTAAACTTTTTATAAAATGTCAAAAACATTTTATATATTTTTGAAAAACAATTTTGGTATTAAATAAAAATGTTTAATCTTTTATAAAAACATGAATTCAAATTTTTAACCAAAATCAGTAAAAATGTTCCAGAAAAACCTTCCCCACAAAAGGACAAATCTGGGCAACGTTCAGAAAATTTTACTAGGCGGCCCCCTTAATTATTAAGGGGACCGGCTAGTAAAATTAAGGGGACCGCCCCCCTATTTAAGGGGGCCGGCCACGCTCCAGTAGGCTCCAGCTGTCCAGATTTTTCTCCTATAAATACCAGCCTTCCCCTGGATTTTTACTTACCTTTTGCACACTAAAACTTTCTGTTTTAAATCCTTGTATATACATTTCAAAATCCTTTGATCATATCTTATTAAGCATTGGTTTCTAAGTGATCCAAGCTTCCTACATTCAAGTGCAAAAGAAGAATACTCCTTCAACATCTTGAGAAGAAGTATTGCAACTTAGCTATCTAAGTTGTGTGTGTCATCATTCATTTATATATAAGTTGTATATTTGTTAGATAGTTGTGTGTATAATTATTTGGGATAGGTTAGTGTGTAAGTAGTGAAGTTGTGTAGTTAAGGTGTGTAAGTAGTGAAGGTGTGAAGAAGTAGAAGTGTATATAGGTTGTGCTAAGTTGTGAAGAAGGTGTGAAGTCGTAGTATACAAGTTGTGAAGAAGTTGTGAATAAGTCGTGAAGTAGTCTTGAAGAAGTAGTCGTGAGGAAGTAGTCGTGAAGAAGAAGTCGTGAAGTAGTCGTGAAGAAGAAGTCGTGAAGAAGAAGTTGTGAAGAAGGTGTGATTTAGTTGTGTACAAGTTGTGAGATTGGTTCTAGCTACGATTAGAACCCGACATCTAGTTTTGTGTCGTTAAGCCGGTGTAAGCTAAAGTTGTGTAAGGTTTTCTCCGCCATAAGGGAGCTTGTTGACATAGTGAAGAAAACTCTCGAGTTAGGTGCTCGGGGAGTGGAGTAGGGCAAGGAAGGTGACCTTGTAGCCGAACCACTATAAATCTCTTGTGTCTCGGTTAGATCTTTCCATCTCTATCTTTCATTTGATTTACTTTACTTTACTTGCTTTACTTACTTATATTTATCTATACTTGTTCATATTGTTTAAGAATTGAAGTCACATAATATCGAATCGAAGTTTTTAAAAGTAAATAAAAGTTTTCAAAATAAATTTTAAAAAGACGTAAAACTATTCAACCCCCCCTTCTAGTTTTCCACACCTCTGATTTCAGTTAAGCCTTTATAAGATTATTCGTTCCGGAGATTTAGAAAATTTAGCAAGATACACAACATAAGTTTAGTGATCAAATAAGTTTAGAATACTTTGAGAATTTTGTTGTAATGCCATACTGGTTTCACTTTCTGAGGTTATCGCATTCTTTCGAACTTTGATATTTGATTCGTTTGATAATCGATTAGAAGCCTTTTCGTTCGTTCAGAGAATTCGTATATGTATGAATCCGATGTGTTCGACATATTCTGTGGTTTCTCTTGCTTTTGCTAAGCAATTAAAGTCCCCTCTGCACTATTAGAATTTGTTATACCTAGTTCCATCCCTGTGAGAAATCTTGTGATTTTCCGTCACGAGTATCGGAATTTTTCAGTACATTTTGAAGATATTTGAAAATAAGTTCCGTTCTGCTACTCTATTTCCTTTGGAAATATTTGATTCGATATTATTCTGGATATGGATTCGTTGACTGAGCATCGAGATGCTAACAACGGTCATATTAGATTTTTCATCTTTGGCGATTTGAGAAACTCAAATTCTGTACCATGGTTTCCAACCTGGTAAAAAATTATGATCGCCTCTGTTTTAAAAACTCGTACGTTAATCCCTCGCGGTTGTGAAGATACTTTGTTTGATGAAACTCGCCTTGAGAGTTATTCAGTTTTTTGAAATTTCGCAATGTGTTCTTGGTTTAACTATCAAGATTTCCATCTGAGTGTGAATTTGTTGTGATCTGGTTGTGAGAATTCGTTTAGTCACGACTTGAGGTAGAATGTGATTGCAATAAAGGCATGTGTATATGATGCAAGTATTATGACGCCTAGCCAACGTGATAATAGTTACATCACATAACTTAAACTTATTGGGATCATAGGACACTTTCAGAAGTGCCTGAGAACGGTAAGTTGGTTGATTCAGAAACTCTATCCGTATAAGAGCAACGTCTTTCCTAATTCTGAAACTCCGTATCTTATGGCATCAGTTGAATGGAAAGAATTGAAGGACCAGCTTTAAGAAAGTGGCTTTATCCATCTGAGTCTGTATCTGTGGTGTACTCCAGTTTTATTCATGAAGAAGATTGATGATAGCATGAGGTTGTGTGTTGATTTTCGGAAGCTGAATCGTATTACAGTTTGAACCATTATCCGTTGCCTCGAATCGACGATTTTTTTAATCAACTTCAGGTGTGAAGTTTTCTTTATGATTGGTTTAAGATCTGAATATATTCAGTTACGTGCAAGATGTTCTTAGAATTGCCTTTCGTATTCATTATGGCCTTCATGAGTATTAGTGATGCCAATTGTATTGGCTACTACTCCGACTGATCCTATGAATTTGATAAATTGTGTCTTTCATGAATACCTAGACAAATTGTCTTAGTATGACATTTTGGTGTATTCAGAGACGAAAGAGAAACTCGAGGATCATTTTCGTATTTGCGTTGAAATATCTATGTCAGAAGAAGTATGTGATATTCTCGAAGAGTAAACTTTGGTTAGGATGAAGAATGAGAGGAGAATTTTGAAAAGCCGAAAAGATATTGTTTCTACTAAAGAAGGAGACTTAGTTATGGCCTTATGCAACACGGGAAGATTATTGGTTATGCATCAATATAGCTAGAACCGTAGGAGGCGACTATCCGACGCATAATTTGGAAGTGATTGTGACAGACATGAAGAAGCTCAGGAGCAAGATGGTGGAATATGATCAATGTTAGATGACTTGAAGGAAGTGGTTTTGATTGAAGCACACAGTCCTAATTGCTCTATCCATCTTAGTTGTACTACTATGCATAGAGACTTGAAGCAGAATTTTGATGGAATGGTATGAAGACGATTGTGACTACCTTGAGGGCGAAGTGTTTAGCGTGTCAACAAGTTAAGAGTCAGCATCAGCATACAAGTGGTTTCCTTAGTTTTGGATGTTTCGTATGTGGAAGTGGGATAAAACTTTTAGGAACTTTGTAACGGGATTTTCGCGCACATTTTGGAATGACAACACGAATTGAGTGGTAGTAGATCATTTGACTAGGTCGGCTCACTTGAAAGATTGGTAGAGATTTCTTTCGGCAGAAGATTATTCAAGCTACATGGCGCACCTACAGTGATCGTGTCAGAGATTCGCGTTTCTACTTCACATTCCTAGGAAGAGCTACTGAAGGATTGAGGAACCAGACTCAAGTTTAGTAATGCTTTGCACCTCTAGACTGATGGATAAATAGAACAACTATTCGAACTTGGAAGATGTGTTGAGCAGGAAATTTGACAAGGGTTGGGTCTGTTGTGTTTGCTCACTAAGATTGATGGCATGCAAGTGACAAAGGTTTTTCCTTTCGAAGTTTTGTATGAACGGAGATATGGAGCACCTTTTGGTTGAATTAAGTTGGGAAGCTACTTATTGAAGGTTCGGAGTTGATTACAGTGATTAATAGGATTAGTTATCTTTGTGGAAAGGAAATTTTGAAACTTTAGACGGGAATTTGTATGTTTCGTATGATGTTTCTGTACAGAAGAGTTAGACGTTTTGGCGTATAAGGAAAATTTAGTTCGCGATACGTTAGTCCTTAGATTCTTTCTTATCCGTATGATTATTTTACCTATTCCATTAGGCTTTCTGATACGTTTTGATACTCCGGTATTTGCTTAGTTGATCGTCAGTACGATTATGCTACCCATCTCATTATGCGTTTGATACGATTTGATATTTCGATATGTGCTTCTTTGATTATTAGCAAGTTCCTTAGTTCGTTCAGAATCTGAAGAGAGTTGATGAAGTTTTATCGTTTAGCACTACCTCCGTATTTGCCTCGTGTGTATATGTGTTTCATGTGTCTCTTCGTGAGATTACATCTGTCATCTGCTACATATTTGTTTTGTATTCGTTGGATCAGATTTGTTATGATGTGTGTTCTGAAGGAGAGCCCGGGGCTATCCTAGTTTGTCTGGATCGAGTCATGAGAAAATTTTCCGTTTGTTAAAACGATTTTGAAGAACCTCTTCGAGCGTGAGGCTAGTTGTTGTCATTTCTTTTCGTGATTGATACGTCTCCATCTAGCTTTTGCAACTTCAAATTTCGAGGACGAAATTTTTCTTTTTAGAGGGGAAGAATTATAATAACCTGAGATACGAGACAACTTTTGAACGTATGATACGAAGAAAACCTAAGTTATACTATATATATTATGAATGTTAGACTACAAATACGAACCTCTAATCTAAGTGTAAACTAAATGTTATGAAGCATGCTACAAATTCGAATTCGATAACTTAAGAAGATATGAAACCAAAATAGTCATAACCTAAATATCTATACACGATGGCACACTTTTCCTAGTTGTTATTCCTTTGAATATCACACATACACAAAGTCACAAGAGGTCCGATTTTCTTTTAAAATGTGTACACAACATAATATGTGAATACTTGGGCCATTATTTGAAATTTTGAATGAGAAAAGGTCCCCTTAAACTTCCCCAAAAACTCGGCACCTCCAGCCCACTTATCCCCTTCGTTATCTCAATTAAAGAACCGAATATTTCACTTCTTCTCTCACATAAACCGAAAAAAAATAAAAACAAGATCGGATGCTCAGTTCTCTCCAAGAAAACAAGTGGTTCGTAGCAAGGTGATAATCAGCTCTTGGTGTTCTAACTCGTGGTGGTCGTGGATATTATAGCTTGGTGGTGATCATGAGTACTGATTCGAAAAGGGTTTTTGGATTTGGTCTCTCGTGTTCCTGGGTTCAATCTCAAATTCAATCCAAGGTTCTTCCTTATAATTTTTTTTTTAGTTATGTTCGACTAATAACTAGGTGGAAACAAAGAGAAAAATCATGTTGCTATATTGATGTTTTCTCGTTAAATATGTAACCAAATGTATAAAAAGTATACGCCACATGAAATCATAAAACCTTGTTAATATGTGTGTCGATTTCTTGCTTTCCTTCTCTATTCAAATCAGCCTTTATTCTAGCCCTAGACCTATGTCATTAAGACCTATACATGACCATTAATACACGTTTAACATAACATGCAAATCTGGTAACCCTAGATGAAAATTAACAAGGGTTTTGAAAGGGACTTAGGGTTTTGATCTATGATTTTATGTAGGATTCATTGCATGCTTGGCTCGTTACTTTTGATGTTGAGTGTGTATGTGTCTCGTGTGATATAATGTATGTGTGAATGATATATTAAATCCATATAAAGGTGTGTATTAATCGGATAAAAAGGGGATAGGCGTTAGGGGTTGTTTTGGTCTCATTATTTCATGTGTTGGTATCGTTATTGTTGTTGTCATATGGTGTGGTTGTACGTAGGTTATGGAGTGGTCAAATAAGGTCTAAAGCATGGTTACAAACTGGTTTGAAAAGGGTAAGAGGCGTGGTAATGGTTTAGTTAAAACATTGGGTGCGTTTGTGTAAGTAGACATGTGATATAATGGTCTTAAACGGGTTTTGAACGGGACTATTTTGTAATCTGAATATGTGTGCACTATTGCTTGAGTTTCATAAGTGTATAACACTAGTTCTTTGCTTTTAAACCTTGTTTAATGTCTTAATTAAGTTTTCCAATTGGTTTAGAGTGAATTGGAGTCGTATTGGTCATGTTTATGAATTTTATGGGATCATGTGTCAAACCTGAGTTTTGGGAACTTAAAATCAGTCGGTGTTTATGAAATTTAATTTTCAAAACACAAGGAACTGAGAGCTCTCCTTTTACAGGGGTGATAATTAAGTAATTTGTGAATTCCTGGAATTTTTGTGGATTTTTCTGAAGTGTTGAAATTGGTTGATTAAAGGCAAACTTTCTGTATGTATATGCAGTCAACTTTCTGAACAGGTCTGTAAAGATGATTTTTAAATCGGTACTTGTGCTTAGTAATAAAATCTATAAAAATTGCTGAAGGTACTTAACTGATATGGGAATCACTGAGAATAATTTTAGAATTTTCTGAGCTTAGTTAGCAGGCATGAAAAATCATAAGAATGTGGTCCAGATTCACTAATATGTCCTAATTAAGTGATATATGAATTGGAAGTATTATGGACCCTAAGTTTGATTAATTATGAATACAACCCTAACTTACTAATTATGGAAACTTGCTAAATATGGAAAGTTACTAATTCGGGGTCGGGGAAGTTACTTAATTCGGGAAACTCACTTAATTCGGAAAGTTACTAATTCAGGAAAGTTACTAATTATGGAAAGTTACTAATGAAGGAAAGTTACTAATTATGGAAAATTACTAATTATGGTAAGTTACTAATTATGGAAAGTTACTAAATATGGAAGATTACTAAAAATGAAAAGTTTCTAAAATTAGAAGGGAACCCTAATATGTTAATCTGCTCAACAACAAGTGATTAATCAGTAATAACTTATGAAATGGTTATTAAATAATAAGACGATCATTAATGCATGTAGATTTGCTGAAAAAGGAGTAACTTCCGATCTTTCTGATCTGGTTTCATTTGCGGTTTGAGGTACAGATATTCTACCCTTTCTCAGTAACGGTTCTGATCTCATGACTTTTCAATCCTTGACTTGATTCATTTGCTTGATATGATTCCGTTTGATATGATTCGTTGATATGATCTGTTTGATATTATCATTTGATATGATTTTGTTTGTTATCCATTCTGTTATGATGATCTGTATATTATCTCATTGATATGAGGTTCTGTTTTGTTGATATGCTCTGATTGATTATGCTATAGTAGCTCTATTATGATTATGGATAGCCTTGCTTTGTTTATCGGTTCTGTTGCCCGAGCTAACTAGCCATAGAGGTACCATGGCCATGTCATTGAGGCACTAATGGCATGATACTTTCTGTGGAGGTGTGATTGATCCACGGCGTTCCCTTCTGTTATGATTATATGATTATTTGCGCACATGGCCATTCTGTTATATATATGCATAGTCTCGTACTTGTATATGTATTCTGTTTCAGGGAGCGTATGGATGCATCCTAGGTATATGTTTGTTGTGATTATGATGTGATTTAGTGATTGGTTTGTCTGTGCCATGCACCCCATTTCACTTCTGGTACATTGGAGTCTGCAGCTCCTTGTACAACTTTTGATTTGACGGATATATGAATATGGTTATGATTATGTAACTAAGCATGTGACATGCTTTCTGAGCTCGTTGGGCATTTCCTTATGATATTATGATCTGATTCCGTTTGGTTCTGGATTTCCTTATGATGCTTATGACTCATTTATGTTTTGCTTCTTATGATATATGACATTTTGTTCAGTTGATCATTGAGAACTTATTCGTTTGACATTTGATATTTTGTTCAGCAGGATCTTGTGGTTCCATTTCCCTATATTTATATATATGCTTCGATTATTTCGTTTTGGTTATATATGTTCAATGGGCTTTTTAAGCTCAGCTGCATTTCTTTTCCTACGACAGGTTTTAGGTTGGAAGTTGGGTTTGAGTGAAGAGTGCATAGGGGCTCTTAGTGGACTACCCTGATGATAGACACCCATTTTCTTCTGGATTTGATTTGGATTCATTTTTAGTTAGATTAGTTTGGATTTGTATTTGGCTTTGGAACTCATTATGTTTAGAGGTTAGTATTTCATTATTACCTTAGAATACATTTGTAACTATTATGTTTATAAGTCTTCCGCTTGCGTTTGTATATTCTGATTGACACCATAATGTGGCATTTTGACCCTTGTCGGGTTGGGGTGTTACACGAAACCCTAAACACTTTCCAATCCCACGTTAATTATACACTAGGGTTTTCCAGATTTGTAAGCCACATTAATGCGTGTTTAATGGTCATATTAGGGTTTATAAAATGACATGTTTTATGGCTGATTCGAATAGATAAAAGAAGCAAGCATTTGATACACACATAAACAAGTTCTATCATTTTATGTGACATGTACTTCTTATATTCATTTTAATGAGACAAACACACGGTAGCATGATCATAGAAATTAGGTCTAGCATGTTTAGAATCTGATTTCATGTATTCGTATATGTATTATCCTAAACCGTTTAGGTCAGAATTATGAAGGACAAAGAGTACCTTGTGGCGAATCAAAAAGTGGATCAAAGGAAGGAACGAAACAAGAAAAGCCTATAACATGACCTTAACGATTTGCATAGCATGATTATAGTTAGGTTTAACATAGCTTTAGGTTTCTTATGAACTTAATGATTCCTGGTGACCAATATATAAAGACATAGGATGGTTTTCATGGTACCATGTTTAGACAATATATGCATATTAACGAGGCATGATTAGGGCTGGTAATTTCAATTAGGTTGGCATGAGGAGAAACTAATTGACATCAATAGAAACACACCCAGGTCGACATACATACGTTTTACCAGATTTTATGATTATATGAGGCGTGTACTTCTTATACATATGAACCTATATTCTTAATGAATCAACAACCGCCCATAACCTGATATTACCATAGTTTTAGGTTTCTTTTACCTGCTATGTTTTAGGATGATCAAAATAACGACAAGGGTAAATTGCATGGGTACCTTTTAGGGCTAGAATAATCGAGACAAAAGAACAAGGACACAATGATTGAAACAAGCTGCTACACAACCTCAATTGATCACCAAAGGGGCTACTACGATCTAGGAACCAGGCTGCTATAAATCGAATTAAACTCTTGGATAGAAAAAAAATGAGTTTGGGTCTTTGTTAATGTTTCGGTGTAGAGACAAAAAAAAGGAGGAGCCAATTGTATGTTTTGAGGAAGGAAAAAGAAGAGCTTGTACTTGTATGTGGAATGTCGTGTGATGATGGAGGACAAAATAAAACACGCAATCTTCTGATTATGTTAAACGATAAGGTTTTATCCCTTGTCTTTAGATAACGTGTGAATCAAAAAGGTAGGCACAAATTTCGGTTCTTATCATGTTAAAAAATAAAATAAAAAAAATAAAAAAAAAAAAAAAAAAAAATCGGTTCTTATCATGTTAAAAAAAAAAAAAAAAAACTTGTAAGGGTTTATGCATAAAGGTGTGTCGTTTTTTTTAGGCTAGGATAAAGATTATGAATGTTTAGATTATTTAGTTCAGTATAGATTATGATTAATATCAATAATGTGTATTTTTTTTCAATAGCATATAACTTTTATATACTTATTTATTTAATTAATTTAGGGTTTTCCAAATAAATGATTAAAATGTTAATCCACATGTTAGAAGTTAAATGTCGGGTCAATGGTCAACGTTGACTAACCTGATTTGGTGACGGTTCTAACACATTTGATATGTAAAAATAAGTTCGAAATATTTAATAAGATTTATACCAAATTAAAGAGGATTAAATTTTAAAAATTATGGTGAAATCGGTTTATCTAAAAGTTTGTCTTTTAAGAGATATGTACGTTTGAAATTTGAGGTGAAAAAGTAAAAAATGGGTCAAAAGACAATTATACCCATGACGGGATTTATTATATTCCCTCCGTCCCTAAATAAATGTCCAGTGTTGACTTTTATAACTCAAATAAACTCAAATAAAATAATTTCTTTTCAACTTTTAACTTAAATTATTTCATTTGTGTTATGCAATGGACACTTAATGAAAATTATACAAATGAAAATACACTTAAAACACAATCTATTCATATATTTCGCATCAAGTATTTCATAACTCAAATAAAATAATTTAAGGTTAAAGTTAAAAAGGTAAAACTTTAAATATCAATAGTGGACACTTATTTAGAGACAGAGGGAGTATAATTTAGGGTAGAGGACACGTGTCGCTCTAGGAATGGCTTTCTACACTTTTTATACTTGGATGTCTTTCTAGTTGAGCCGCTACCGTTATGATAAACGGTGATTTTTGGGTATTAAATGTTAAAATATTGAAGTGATGTGGCGCTGAAGTGGCGGTACTTTTTTGGTGTTATAGTGTTATGACAACTAAGCTCTTTCCATCCAGCCTTAGAACCAGCTATGTTGGTCAGTGTCACGGTACACAATTTTACTTGAAATCCACGTGTCAATATCCTAATGGTAGCATATAAGACCTCATCCAAGTTGTCAAATTCTCAAACACCCCATTGGCCAAAATCATATCCAGATTATCCAGAAAAATGCATGACAAAGATAAGGTGTTAAAGGCCATCACATATTATTTTCTACATTTCATTTAAAATTGTACACAAAAAAGGGTCCAATCACAAACAACATAACAAAACAATGGCTCAAGGTGTGGCATCAATGGCAGGGCTACGTGGTTCTTCTCTAGCTGTTTTCACCCCGGTTGGGAACACCCGTGTTGGTGTCACCCGAACAGGGCTTGTCGTTAGAGCCCAACAGAGTGAAAGTGAGACCAGCCGTAGAGCCGTGCTGGGGCTCATTGCCACTGGGCTAGCCTCAGGTTCTTTTGTTCAGGCTGTGCTTGCCGATGCTAAACCGATCAAGCTCGGCCCACCTCCCCCACTTTCTGGTGGACTTCGTAAGTCCCCAATGTTTTCATGTTACCCTTTTTATGAAATTTGAATGAAACTTATATTCAGTTATTGCCTATTAAGAAACTTACAGAGCTCCCTTTAATTTTAAAGTTGCTCCTATTTTGCTTTTCGGTATATATATTTTTCTGGATTAGTCAAATTCTGTTAATTCAGAGTCTTTTGTGAGCAAGTCCTTACGTTGTTTAATGGAAATCTGCTGATAAAGATAAAATACTAAATTTATAAGGGGAAATGATACCTGCTGGAAACAACATTCAAAAATGGTCCTAATTGTACACAATGGTCCATGACAATATCTCTGATGTACACAAATAGTCCCTGATTTATACCTCGCAGCAGATAAGTTTGCTGCTGTTTGCAGCAGGATCATTTCCCCAATTTGTAATGTGGTTATGTAATATCTCTTAGCCAAATTTAGCTTTTAAGGTATAGATTTTCTAAGTTTGCTCAACATAATATTTCTCTGGCTATTCTGACTATTCAAAAGATCTTAATTAACGATCATAATTTTAGGTGAAAGGGTTTATCGATATGATATACAAGAACTATAATCGCGTAAAGCGACGGTGTATAGTGACAAATAATTATATTCGCGAAATCGTTATTTTGGTTCCACTGTTGATGTAAAGCGTGTTTTTTTAAAAAAAAAATAAAAAAATTTTTTTTTAATTAATGTAACGTTTGTTTTTAAAAAAAATTGTCAAGTTTATAATTGATTAAGAAAAGAGATAATTTAAGTTGCTAAGTTTTTGAAAAGTTGTCTAAGTTTAAGAATTAGTTAGGGGTATATTATATTAATTTAAGTTTAAAATGCATGTTTTTTTTTAAAAAGAGATACACTTTTTATAAGTATTATAAATTACCATTTTTGGATATTTAAAAAGTTGTTGATACTTATAAAATCTTTTAGAAAATTGAAAAAAACTTGATTAACTTCGATACCCTTGATTAAGTAAAAATAGATACCAACCTTTAAATTTAATTTGACCAAAGTATAAAACTACACTTTCATGCCTTTTCATTAAAAATCAAATAAGTTCATATGGTATAATGTTTTCCCAAAAGTAAACTTTTGTGTGCTTATATTTCTCAAAATGAATATTATAATTTTGTAGGATCCTATCAGCGTGTATGCAACTCGCTAAATTAACTAAGTGAATTACATTACTTTGGTGTCTACGTCATCTTGCTCTGGTGAAAGACCTTGTTTAATTATTTGTCATATACTAAAAGAAATAAAACTCATGTAACTTGTATGGGTGAAATGTGTCTTGGCAGCCGGAACTGATAACTCTGATGAGGCAAGAGACCTCGATTTGCCATTGAAGAATCGCTTCTTCCTCCAGCCATTGTCACCAACAGAAGCTGCGGCACGCGCAAAAGAATCAGCCCAAGAAATACTAAACGTGAAAGGACTCATTGACAAAAAGGCATGGCCATATGTTCAGAACGATCTTCGTTTGAAGTCAGAGTACCTTCGTTTTGACCTCAACACGATCATTGCTTCCAAGTCAAAGGACGAAAAGAAGCAACTCAAAGATCTCACAGGCAAACTTTTCCAAAACATGGCTGATGTAAGTTTTTGCCTCTATTCTAGAATGTTTTGTACACCAACACTCACAAAACTGTTTCGTTTAGTTAAGTGTAAAAAATATCATTCTAAGCAAACCTATAACTTTCAAGTAAAAGTAATCTGTTAAACAGAATAATGGTATAGTAGATTGGTCATTTGAAAAAATCTTGGTTTCTACAACTAAACTAAATTCTGATCAAGTACTATAGGTAAATGAAATTGAATTTTGACATATATTTTATTTTTTGTTGGATTAGTTGGATTACGCCGCAAAGATCAAAAGCTCCGCAGATGCAGAGAAGAGTTACGCAGCAGCTGTATCTAGTCTTAATGATGTTCTTTCAAAGCTCGGTTAAGCTGAAGTTTGTTTGTTAATGTGATGAAAATATGTTGTTATTTTTCCAATTGACAAGAAACTTTGTTGGACTGCATATTTAGTATCATAACTAAAATATATGATAAAATGATACTAAACTATCGAAGCGTACAACTCTCTAGAGGTGTGATTGAGCCGAGTAGAGTACTAGAGTTGAGCAAGTACCGACAAGCTCGAGCTCGACTCAACTACTGCAAACAACTAAAATTCCAGTGTGCAGTGGTTAGTCACGTAACGTTATATAGCTCAACTACTAAAACTCAGGTGTGATGTATTATACCCTATCAATCTATCATAATAAGATGAATTAAGATGTGTAATGAGCGCCAATTTGCCCATTTTTGCCCCAATTCGCGCCCATTTAGCGCCAATTCCCATTACACGTGGGCGCCAATTGCTCAAAAAAATCACTAGGCGCCATTTGAATTACGCCCTCCCCCTTGTGAAATCCAAGAAAAATATTACCGTTTCTTTTTCAACGGTTCATTTTCAAAATCAAAAAAAAAAAAAAAAAAAAAAAAAAAAAAAAAAAAAAAAAAGTAGACTCCCTTTTTTTTTTTATATAAACCACACTTCTATACTTATTTTTCACACACTACTTCAAACCAAAAAAAAAAAAAAAAAAAATCAAACATGTTTCCTAACCGTCCAAACTTTCCACACAACTACAATCCCGGTTTCGTACCACCTCGTCCCAATAACGATTTAGGTGAAGACCAATTCCCAAATGCGCAACTTTGGAATTTGCTATCACAATTGCCAAATTTGCCACAAATGCCGTCGATGCCACCACCGCAACCGATGCAAACCTTTCAAAACTACGGTTATGGTCCAAATTACGGGTTTGTAAATTTCAACCAACCCGTCACGTCTCAAGGCTCGGCGACCACTATCAATGTTGAAGAAGACGAGACGGTACCGGAGACGCCTCCGGAAAAGCAACGGGAGGCCGCCCCATCTCAACCAAAAAAAAGGTCACACAAGAAAAAAACCACTACCGAGCCGAGCAACACAAGAAAAAAAATACCAAATGTGGACTGATGATGAGACGGTGGCTTTAGGCAAGGTATGGCTAGAAATTGCGGAGGATCCCGTCATCGGTATATATATATACATATATATATATATAGGTATGGGTTAAAATAAAAAGTCCCATTTTCCCGCAAAAAAATTTCCCGCCAAATTTTGTTACTGCATCACAATTATGATCTAGTGCATTAAGGTTATAAGTTACTGCATCATAGTTGATGCACTTAACTGTTAACTATGATGCATTAACTTATAACTGTGATGCGTCACAGTTATAAAGTTAATGCATCACAATTATGATTTAGTGCATTAAGGTTATAAGTTACTGCATCATAGTTGATGCACTTAACTGTTAACTATGATGCAGTAACTTATAACTGTGATGCACCAAAAATTTTGGCGGGAATTTTTTTTTTTTACCCAAATTTTTTTTTTTTTTTTTTTGCTGGAAAAAAATTTTTTTTGGGGGGGGGGGGGGGGGGGGGGGGGGTGGGGGGTGGGGTGGGGTGGGTGACACATGTCATATGATGTGGCAAGGTGACACATGTCGCTCCCACAATCCTTCCTACACTTTTTATTATAAGAGACTTTTTAGAATAACCCCACCCTATATATATATATATATATATATATATATATATATATATATATATATATATATATTATGAATTGTGTATACTTTTTTTTAGGATTCGTTATTTTTTTTTTAGGATTCGTACTTTTTTTTTTTTTTTTTTTTTTTTTTATGTAAGTTTTTTTTTGTTTAGTTATAACTTCTAATTGTGTTGATGTAAGTTTTTTTTTGTTTAGTTATAACATCTAATTGTGTTGTTTTTTTTGTTTAGCGGATTTTCAACGAGGAGCAACGTTTGCACGCCGAGTTAGAGAGGCGTTCTATAGGAGGTTGGGGGTTGATGAGACGTATCGTACACCGGATATGATTTCCGGCAAATGGTCCGACATCAACACCAAATGTTTGGCTTTCAACAACATTTATAACCGAAAAAAGAATAACATTCCAAGTGGTGAGAATGCAATTTGGCCATTACGTGCCGCGAAAGAAGAGTACAAATCAACGAAGTTCGCGGTTTTCCCGTATGAAAGTGTTTGGAGCATCCTACACGGCAGCCCAAAGTGGGAACATCAAGTACCGCTTGAGGTTCGAACGACTAGGCCCTCAAAAAAATCAAAGACATCCTCTTCTACCGAACCCCAAAGTCAATCATCCGATGGTCGCAACTTTGACCTAAACGATGTGGAAGAAGAGTTCGAAGAGGTTGTGGTGCTCGAAAAGCCACGGCCCCCGGGTAGGCGTAGTGGTAAAGGCAAGCAAAAAGCCGACACCGAAGACGAGACTGAGAAGGCAATAGCGGCTAGTCTTAAAGAAATTGCGTCGGAGGCGACGCGACGTCGGTTGCAAAAAGAAAAACACTATGAAATGGGCGGGACATCTCGCACCTCACGGGGGTGGAACGTCAAATTGCCGAATCGCTCAAAGCCGACATTGCAAAGAAATATGGGTTTATGTGATGCTTTCGGGTTCTAAAAATAAAATTATGTAATCTTTTTTTTTTTTGTTTTTTTTGTCATGTATCGTTTTTTTTTTTTTAGAATCATGTAATGTTTGGTTTTTATTTTAATGAAATTGTGTTTTAGTTTTAAATTATATTGTTTTAAATAAAAATGTAATTCTTTAGTTGATTAAAAAAAAGAAAAAGAAAAAAAAAAGGTGACACGTGTCAAAATTTGCCCCACCCACCATTACACACCTAATCAATTCAAGCCCTTTGCTGACTGGGTTTACACGTGTCAAATTTTGCCCCATGCACACCTTAATACCATTACACATAGCCTAATAAGATGAATGGCAATAACATACGTTAATTATTCAAGACAGTAAACATATCTTATATTTTGGTCTGAGTCGTCCTATTTTGACTAACTCACTCCAAATTCGGATTCTTGAATTAAAACTTGAGGGGAAAGGAAAGAAAAAGGAAATATTTTTTATGTTCTTGCATTTTTTTTTAAGAGAAGAAAAGGAAGTGTAGAGAAAGATAGGAAGAATTCTTCTCAAAAAATCTTCCTCCCATTTTGGGAGAAAAGGGAAAGAAAACTTTAAAATATATTGTGTAAAGACTAATATGCAATTTTTAAAATATTTGACACTAATAACTAAAAGGTATACGGATAGAGTATCAATATTAATGGCCCAATCTCCTTAACTAAACGTTCGAATCAAGCTCATCACCAAGGCCCACTCAACATTTGGTTGGGGTGTTACATAAAGGCCCGGCTAAAATCCCAGGCCACAAAGGCCTGGAAGGACCTCTCAGGCCTAACTGAATGAAGACAAAGATACTGCTCTCCAACTCTCACTAACGGTTAAGATGTACCATCTGACACTGCATAGTGGGGACGCACGACAAAAGCCACTACGAGCTAAAGGACGAATGACATCTGTCCTCCTTGTCTGCTCTCTAATAATCGACACTTGGCAACTTGGTGGCCGTCGATCACTCCCAAAGGGTTTATCTATAAACCCTACAAGCCTCTCCATAAAAGGAGAGCAACACACAATATTACACAAGTTTTCACACATTTGGGCAAATACTGCCTCACAGCAGTGAAGTATGGTTCTTGTTTAAGTGTCACCCGAGCTTCTTGATCTACATCAATCTCATCGGGTCCTTACCGTTCAACACGGGAAACCAAAAAACAAAACCATTCCCGTCCAATCTCTAAACTGATTTACATACCTTACGTAAACATGGCGCCATCCGTGAGGACATGATACAAAATTGTCGCAAATTTTACGAAAATTTTCACCTATTTTCACTCATTTCTCACACAAAAATGAAAAAGTTTTTTTTTTTTTTAAAAAAAAAACCACTAGTTTCTCGGTTAAACATGGCTGATAACAAACAACCAAAATTTTTGGGAACAGCCGGAAACCACCACGGAGCTATACGAGTGGAAAACCTTCCTCGCATGACGAAAAACCAACAAAGACCCGAAAAGGAGACTCACCAGCCACCTGGAAACACGACAAAGAATCTTAGGAAGAAGACACATGCGTCAAAGGACCTTCCAGTCCTGTACGCGTCATCCTTCTTGATGCGGCGGTTGTAAGACTTCACAAGAAGTTTTACAATCCTCCTCGGTAGTGTACCTAACCGTTGTAGTGTAGTATAGGCAAGACACGGGGGATTGATCGTTCTCTAGGGGAATAGTGTATGTGAAGGCCGAAGTGTATGTCGAGATAGGTTTAAAGGTGAGGGATGAGTCTTTTTGTTTTTGTTTTTTTATATTTTATAAAAAGCAATTTAAAATCTCTGGGTTTGAAGAGTGGGAGGTTTAGCTACTAGCTAACTAAACCAAAACTAATAATAAAATAAATTAAACTAATAAACGAGAAAATAAAAGTGATAACTCTTATAATAGGGAAAATGTGTTTACTTAGATTTCCTTACTCCCTAGTTATCTCCTACTTATTTATCGAATTGTCACATCCTTGTTTTAATTGAAGCGTTGTATTCCTTAATATCGGTCGTGGGGAGGTGCCGAAGACTCCAACTCTATGAACATATAAGTTTCCCCTAAAAACCTTAAAGTCTATTTAGTTTTCCACGATCTACAAGCCGCAATTCATGCAATAAATACAACGAGAAAAACCAATAGTGCACCCTATGGTTGCGTTTAGTAAGACATTTAAGCTAACACATATAAGAAAGGTTTCATTAGATCTAAGCAAACACAAGTAAATCTAGCCTAACATGTTATAACGAAGAGAAGAAAAACAAATAATCAAACAATACATAGACATATTGAATGATTAAACGAATAACTTATCTTTAATTACACATGGGTGAAAAGGGCTAGAAAAAGCCTACAAAAGCTCTGAAATTCGTCTAGGGTTTTGGCCTCCAAAGTATTACTTCAAGATGTTCCAATGAATGAGAAAAATACGAAAAATATATACAGGATTACACTTGTGACGGCGTCACATGCAAATTGTGACGCCGTCAGCTCGCCTCCAATTAGAGTTTCGTCTGAGTAATCGCCGTCATGACGCCGTCAGCTCTGGCTTGAGGCCGTCACGTGTAAAAACTTCTGAGCCATCACTTTCTAAAGTTGCAAAGAGTCTGGGTCTTCAAAATCAAGTGACGACGTCAGGTTGTGTGGTGTGACGCCGTCAGGTCTCCACTTTGACAGATTCATGACTTGGTCGTTTTTCTTTGTTTTCTTGTCGTTTTTGGTTCAAAACATGCCAGTTTCTACAATTCACGTCCCAAGTACCTAAAATGCAAAAAGAAATGATTTAGGGCAATATTTGATCAATTACATATAACTTTTAGGCTTAAATGACCCATTAAAAAGGTATCAAATAAATCTTTATCAAATATCCCTACACTTGGGATTTACTTTTCCAAAAGAAAATGTGCTTTTATCTAATTAATCTACAAGTTAGGGGTCATTTAGCATTGGTATAAAAGTAATTACAACATATATTCGTTCCACCATAGTCACAATAAGCACGGAAATTATATACTAGCACCTCACATAAAGTGTTTGGATTATCACATCTCTCGGGTGTATAAGTTATATAACATGAATGGAAACGGGAAAAATTAAAACACTCTCTACCTGTCATAGCACAAAGATTACTATCGGTTTGAGAACGGATCAAATCTCTACCACTTTGGTGTAAGCACCTCGGATAAACTATCAAAGAGGGCTTTTAAAAGGTTGTAACGTTAGGTGTAAAGGTATGGAAAACACGGTTTTGTTGGATATAGGAAATTTTACTGGTGGCAAGTCAATTATTTAAGTCAATCACATGTGCAAGGTGGCGTTGCTAAGCCAAGACTCGACTCGACTCACTAACTACTAACTTTTTTGTGTAATTTTCTTGACACTATGTTGACTTAAACAAAAATAAAAGACGGGATGGTAGTCCGTATGTTTTTTCTTTCTTTTTCCTTTTTTTTTTAATTGTTTTTATCATTTTTTTCATTTTGATTTCTTTTAATTTTTTTTTCGATTTCCTTTTTTTTCTTTCTTTCATACACTCTTGCCCTACCATCCAAAATATACATCCATAAAAAGGGATTTATAGTTGCATCCCTACAATTGAACTTTTAAATAATTAAAACTAACTAATGACCTGAATTAAGAGGATCAAAACACGTGGAGTACTTTAAAACATTAACGTACATGTGTACCGGATCAAATAAAAAGTGTCACTTTTTAAAAAGTATAAAAAGCTTTACAGGCCGTTGGATCATATCTGATCAAATTAAAGAGAAAATATAAACATAGGGGTATTCTCGTCATAAGTAATAATCTATTTCTTTATATCTCATCTCCTTTCCTAGATCCTCTCTTTATTACCCACCAGATCCAAAAATGAAATGGTGATCTTAATCCCCGTCACCACCGTTGCACCGCCACCAACACCGTATCCATCACCATAACTGTTTTAATCAATTAGAAGCGTTGAATGATGGAACCCAACTAGCAAGTGAATCGGTCTTAAATCACAGGATGATCACTACATTTGCTTCTCAAGAACGAATCATGAGATGTGTCGTCTAGAGTCTGCATCTTGTCGGATCTGTCCTTATATTAGGTTTCTTGGAAGATTAAAATTATTCAATCTCACAAGATCAAGGAATCACGAATTTCTTAAAAGATATTGTTGCTTGAGAGGTTACATCACATATGGTCATCAATAAATAACATTGTTCATCGTAAATGGTTGATTAAGTGATTGTATTGGATTTTATTGGGTTGTTTAAGTATGTACTTTGGTACATGAGACTTGCAATTGTAAAGGATGAGATGGTTTTGTTCAAGTGTACAATGTGCAAGTGTAGTCAAGCTGTTACTTTCTATTAAGGATGAGTTGTATTTGGATGAATTGTTTATGTTTTTACTGTTGTATTAACTGTTGATTTGAGTTTGAAGGATAAGTTGTTGGTTATGGTTGAGATATGAGTGAGTTTGTTTTAGTACACATTTAGCGCTAGTTTCAACAGAAGATGGACATTTTGATGTGTAGAGTTGGTTAATGTTTGGAAACGGGTTATATTACTTTGACTGTCAATACGAATTGAAAGTAGGTTGTAGGTTAAGATTGATGATTGTTTTTGTTAGAAACTGAGTGAATAATTTGCACTCAATTTAAATTATTGCAGTTTTTATTTATTTATTTATCAGTCAGTCACGTTGTTAATTAGTTTTGTAACAAAAAATTATCGTTCATTAATAAAAAATGTTCATAAAAAAAAGTTGTTTATATATTTCATCAATAAAAAGTATTGCTGTTGTTGGTTTTATTTTCTAATCCGTACAGTAGTTTATTTTTTAATATATTGTTGTTGGTTTTAGGTGGTGACTTTATTTTATTTTTTTTATTTGATTTTGGTTGTGAGTGTTTGGTTGGTGGGCATCAATTAAGTAGTCATGACTTAGTACTTACATTAATCTTTAGAAAATTTATTAATAGTTATTCACAAAAGAATGTGTTCATCAGTTATTTTTGATAATGTTCATCAGTTCAAGTTAGTATTGTTCTTCAGTTCATCAATTTTCTAATAAAAACACAATGTTTATCAGTTCATCAGTTATTTTTGATATTGTTCATCAGTTATTTTTGATAACGTTCATCAATTATTTTTTTATAATGTTCAGCAGTTTTCGAAAAAATAACGTTCATCAGTTATTTTTTATATTGTTCATCAGTTATTTTTTATAACGTTCATCAGTTATTTTTTATAATCATCAGTTATTTTTTATAACGTTCATCAGTTATATTTTTTATAATGTTCATCAGTTATTTTTGATAACGTTCATCAGTTATTGTTCATCTTTATCGTCGGTTGTGTTTCAAAGTGTTTAGGTTCATCAGTTAGCGTCGGTTGTTTTTCAAAGTGTTTAGGTTCATCAGTTAGCGTCGGTTGTGTTTCAAAGTGTTTTGGTTCATCAGGTAGCGTCGTTTGTGTTTCAAAGTGTTTAGGTTCATCAGTTAGCGTCGGCTGTTTTTCAAAGTGTTTAGGTTCATCAGTTAGCGCCGGTTGTTTTTCAAAGTGTTTTGGTTCATCAGTTAGCGTCGGTTGTGTTTCAAAGTGTTTTGGTTCATCAGTTAACGTCGATTGTTTTTTAATTTGTTTTGGTTCATCAGTTAGCGTCGGTTGTGTTTCAAAGTGTTTAGGTTCATCAGTTAGCGTCAGTTGTGTTTCAAAGTGTTTAGGCTCATCAGTTAGCGTCGGTTGTGTTTCAAAGTGTTTAGGTTCATCAGTTAGCGTCGGTTGTTTTTCAAAGTGTTTTGGTTCATCAGTTAGCGTCGGTTGTGTTTCAAAGTGTTAGGTTCATCAGTTAGCGTCGGTTGTTTTTCAAAGTGTTTAGGTTCATCAGTTAGCGTAGGTCGTGTTTCAAAGTGTTTTGGTTCATCAGTTAGCGTCGGTTGTGTTTCAAAGTGTTTAGGTTTATCAGTTAGCGTCGGTTGTTTTTCAGTTAGCGTCGGTTGTTTTTCAAAGTGTTTTGGTTCATCAGTTAGCGTCGGTTGTGTTTCAAAGTGTTTAGGTTCATCAGTTAGTGTCAGTTGTGTTTCAAAGTGTTTAGGCTCATCAGTTAGCGTCGGTTGTGTTTCAAAGTGTTTAGGTTCATCAGTTAACGTTGGTTATTTTTCAAAGTGTTTTGGTTTATCAGTTAGCATCTGTTGTGTTTCAAAGTGGTTAGGTTCATCAGTTAGCGTTGGTTGTTTTTCAAAGTGTTTAGGTTCATCAGTTAGCGTCAGTTATTTTTCAAAGTGTTTTGGTTATCGTTACGTCGTTGTTTCAATGTTGGTTCATCGTTAGCGTCGGTTGTTTTTCAAGTGTTTAGTTCGTTAACGTCGTGTTTTCAAGTTGGTTCATCAGTTAGCGTCGGTTGTTTTTCAAAGTGTTTAGGTCTCAGTTAGCGTCTTGTTTTCAATGTTTAGGTTCATTAGCGTCGGTTGTTTTCAAAGTTTTGTTCAATTACGAGTTGTTTCAGTGTTGGTTCATCAGTTAGCGTCGGTTGTGTTTCAAAGTGTTTGGTTATAGGTTCATTCAGTATCGTTAGCGTCGGTGTTTGTTTTTTCAAATGTGTTTTAGGTTCATCACTAGTTAGTCGTTTGCGTGTGTTTCAAGTTTTGTTATTTAGTCGTTTTTTTCAAAGTGTTTTGGTTCATCTGTTAGCGTCGGTTGTGTTTCAAAGTGTTTAGGTTCATCAGTTAGCGTCGGTTAAGTGTTTGTCTCAAAGTGTGTTTTAATGGTTCATGTTCGTGGTTGTTTCAAAGTGTTTAGGTCATCAGTTAGCGTCGGTTGTTTTTCAAAGTGTTATTGGTTCGTATCATGTTAGCGTCGGTTGTGTTTCAAAGTGTTTAGGTTCATAAGTTAGCGTCGGTTGTTTTTCAAAGTGTTTTGGTTCATCAGTTAGTTGCGTCGGTTGTTTTCAAAGTGTTTTGGTTCACAGTTAGCGTCGGTTGTGTTTCAAAGTGTTAGGTTCATCAGTTAGCGTCGGTTGTTTTTCAAAGTGTTTTGGTTCATCAGTTAGCGTCAGTTGTTTTTCAAAGTGTTTTGGTTCATCAGTTAGCGTCGGTTGTGTTTCAAAGTGTTTAGGTTCATCAGTTAGCGTCGGTTGTTTTTCAAAGTGTTTTAGGTTCATCAGTTAGCGTCGAGTTGTTTTTTCAAAGTGTTTAGGTTCATCAGTTAGCGTCGGTTGTTTTTCAAAGTGTTTGGTTCATCAGTTAGCGTCGGTTGTTTTTCAAAGTGTTTTAGGTTCATCAGTTACGTCGTTGTGTTTCAAAGTGTTTGTGTCATCAGTTAGCGTTTAGTGTAAAGTGTTGTTTTCAAAGTGTTTTGGTTCAATCAGTTAGTGTCAGTTAGCGCCGTTGTTTTTCAAAGTTTTGGTTCATCAGTTAGGTCGTTGTGTTTCAAGTGTTTAGTTCATAAGTTTGCGTCGGTTGTTTTTCAAAGTGTTTTGGTTCATCAGTTAGCGTCAGTTGTGTTTCAAAGTTTTTAGGTTCATCAGTTAGCGTCGGTTGTTTTTCAAAGTGTTTAGGTTTATCAGTTAGCGTCAGTTGTTTTTCATAGTGTTTTGGTTCATCAGTTAGCGTCGGTTGTGTTTCATAGTGTTTAGGTTCATCAGTTAGCGTCGGTTGTTTTTCAAAGTGTTTTGGTTCATCAGTTATTTTTGATAACGTTCATCAGTTATTGTTCATCTTTAACGTGCGATATCTCACTCATATTATATCGGATTTGAGTGATTCAAATTTAAGGGCAAAGAATGGCCAAAAAGCTACAATTTTCGTGTTTTAAGTTTTGCAAAATTCGGCCTTTAAACTAGGCAAAATTAGAGCTGAAAATGCCGAAAATTTCAAGAAAATCAACACCCACTTAAAAAGTTGAAAAATAAAAAGTTGCGATTCGTATATCATAATGCATACCAAATTAAAGAGAATTAAATTTAAAAAATTATGGTGAAATCGGTTTTTCATAAAAGTTGATCGTTTGAATGTTATTTACGTTTAAAGTTTTGTGGTGGAATAAAAAAAGGGGTTAAAATGACCAAAATGCCCCGTAACGAATTTGATAAGAAAAAAAGTAGGGAGTGGGTGGTGGACACTTGTCACATTGTGAGTGGCTTTCTAGCTTTTTTAATTTTCTTTACTTTCTAAAGGATCGCATCTCTTACGTACATATGGGGGTAATAACATTAGGCTTTCTTCCCCATTACTCCATAATAGCTAGTACTTTACCCATGAGTCCCAATCGCCCCAAAACTGTATTTACAAGATATGACTCGACTTAGCAACCATGTAATCAACTAGACAATTAACAAAGGGTTTAATATAAATGTTGTAACAATAATGCAATAAATATGAGTGCATACAAGGTAGGCTAAGGCGATTTGAGTGTACATTTGGGGGTAGATTGTAAAGAATGTTCTTCATTAATATTTCAGAATACACCGAAATATCACGAGAACCGCTAAAAGGATAGGCTCTGAGGGGTATACTAGGGGTATCTTGTCCTAAAAATGAGTACATAGCAAGGGTGTGGGAGAATTACTTGATCAATGAAGCCAATGTAATTATAATTACAGGTTTAAAACAAAGGTTATCCTAATGCCTCTTATGATTTAGTAAATCCTAACTACACGAATGTAGTCTCACTAACGATCTCAGGATGCATCACAAACGCAAGTTCTAGAATCTATATACTACCGGTACACTCATAAGCATTAAAGGTAAATGCTTTTTCCTAACAATGGCGAACCTCACATTTTTGGGGTGGAAATTTTTGAGTGGTAGGGTTTTTGTGCTAGCTATATAATTCCTATCCATGAGACGCTTATTAAAACTAAATTTTCATTCCTATATGTCATAAAAAAATTAATTTGGTGCTAAAATCACCTTCACAAGTATCTCTTTCAGTTTATAACACAATTACTCTTAGACAAAACAAATATCAAGTGAGTTATAGTTTCTAAGGTATCCCATTTTCCCTCCTTACACTTAAATTGAACATTGTCCCCAGTGTTCTTAAAAAGCATCAGAGTTATGATAACGGAAAGAATAAAAGAGATAAAAGAAACTAATACTCTCCTGATTAGCTCGGCATGGACGATGTGAAACATGGTTAAATCCTCCTCCAAGAAGATAAACAAGATAAGCTTTACTTCCAACGTATACTTTCATCTTCTTGTCCAATATAACCTGTAAATCACTATGAAAACGAACACGAAACCTCGCATAAAGTCGGCAGTAAACACTATATATAATAAAAATCCTAGAAAGTATCATTTGCTTGACTGGACAAAAATGCATAGACAGTATCATCACTTAAGCTAGCAGTACTAGTTTGTGATAGAGCAGTACTAACTTTAGGGTTAGTAGTACTAACTCCATAAGCAGTATTAACCTCCTCAGTACTGCTAGTGGCAGGAGATGATACAAATGCCATGTTTTGAGCACTTGAGGTTGAGCTTGCAGGCCTTTTCACCTCTTGTTCAACAATCTTGAAATTGTTGTAGAGATCATCAAAACTCATTGTGTCTAGATCATGCTTATTTCTCCAGACCACAACATGAGCATTCCACTCAGCAGGCAGACTTCTCAAGAATTTAAATTGAGATCTTCTTGTGAAATCTCTACACCCAAGACAGCCAGTTGGCTCATAATCTTCTGAAGCCTGTTGAAAATAGAATCAAGAGACTCAGTGCTTGGGGCACTAAAGTTCTCATACATCTACTTCAGAAGAGTCTTCTGAGTCTTCTTAGTTGCTTCATTACTACCAAACCTTGTTGTTATAGCTTCAAACAAGGTCTTAGCATCCTTGTACTTACTAAAAGTTAACAGTTGTTCATTGGGGAGAGCCATCAGCAACATACTTCTAGACTTTACATCATTCTTCTTTTGTGCCTTCTCTTCAGCAGTTACAGGACCTGATACTGTCTCAATTGTGACACTTTCACTAGTTGATGCTTTAGTTGTAGGTTTGAATGAGTTGCCATTCTCTATGATATCCCATAGAGCATAGTCTTGCACTTGAAATTATTGCTCAATTTTGAGCCTCCACATCTCATAATTACCCTGCTTGAGAATGGGCAATTTAGAAGTGGTAGTGGTTTAAGTTGTTTCAAGATCCATCTCTTCATGTTAGTACAAAGTTCTTCTTGTTTTTTCTCGATCAAAGTTTCAGAACCTGTCTCTGATACCACTTGTTGATCCCAAACACAGATCGATTCCTTGAGCTTATAAGGTTAAGTTACATTGGATAAATCCAAAACAACTTTGTTTGAAACTTTGTGAATGTCAAAGAGTATGCGAAATCTACTCTTCAACAGTTAGAAGAATATTAATGTAACAGTAAACTTATAGAACAGTAAACTGTATTAAGAACAATATAACCAAAATGCTTCAATATTATTAGAATAATAATATGAGTACTCTGTGTAGTACTAGGGTTTACAACCTTGAAGCTATATAAAAAACATACGTATCAAACACCTTAACCTAGAACCTCCTTTTATACACCAAGGAGTCCTTTACAAGATAACTACAAATCTTCTAAACGTATAAAATATACATATCTTTCTAAGTATATAAGATATACACTGAATATCTTCTATACATATCTCTTCACTCGTCTTTATCTCTTTGGCAGTACCAATCTTCATCAGGAGTCTTCAGCAGTCTTAAGTTAATACTGGTAGTACTAACTTTTACTCTAGCAGTGCTAACTTAGTTAGTACTGTTAGTTGTAATCTTTAGCAGTTCTAACTTTGGCTTGGCAGTACAAAGTGTGAAGTCATTTAATTCCTAACAAGACACATTGGCTCTTTGGGGGAGCTCAATGGTGTTTCGATAGCCTCGGTGGCTTGGTTTAGAATACTCACCTAGAGTATGGGCTCGAGGTGGGTCTTGGTGTGGTTGTTCTTGGTGGGGCTGCTCTTGGTGTGGTTGTTGTGGTTGGTCAAGGGGTTCAAAGACGCCTTCATTCACCATGATGGCAAATGAAGAGAATTACGAAACAAAGGGAACAAAAAAAAAAGATAGACTAAAAGAAAATAAAAATCTCACTTGATAGAAATCTATTTAATAGACCTAAACGTGATAGAAATCGAAACCTATACTATTCCATGGCAGCGGCGCCAGAAACATGATGTGGCGGTTGTAAGACCTCACAAGAAGTTTTACAATCCTCCTAGGCAGTATACCTAACCGTTGTAGTGTAGTATAGGCAAGACATGGGGGATTGATCGTTCTCTAGGGGAATAGTGTATCTGAAAGCCGAAGTGTATATCGAGATAGGTCTAAAGGTGAGGGATGAGTCTAGTAAGACATTCAAGCTAACACATATAAGAAAATAGCCAGTTTTCATACTCCTAACGCTATGCAATCAATTAAACAAAAGACCACAAATCAATGATCAATAACTAGGTTTCATTAGATCTAAGCAAACACAAGTAAATCTAGCCTAGCATGTTATAACGAAGAGAAGAAAAAAAAATATTCAAACAACACATAGACATATTGAATGAGTAAACAAATAACTTATTTTCAATTACACATGGGTTAAAAGGGCTAGAAAAACCTTACAAAAGCTCTGAAATTCGTCTAGGGTTTTATCCTCTAAATTATTACTTCAAGATGTTCCAATGATAGAGAAAAAATACAAAAAATATATACAGGATTGAACTTGTGACGGCGTCACTTGCAAATTGTGTTGCCGTCAGCTCGCCTCCAATTAGGGTTTCATCTGAGTAATCGCCATCATACATCGTCAGCTCTGGCTTGAGGCCGTCACGTGCAAAAACTTTTGAGCCGTCACGTTCTAAAATTGCAAAGAGTCTGCGTCTTCAAAAACAAGTGACGGCGTCAGGTTATGTGGTGTGACGCCGTCAGGTCTCCACTTTGACAGATTATTGACTTGGTCGTTTTTGTTTATTTTCTTGTCATTTTTGGTCCAAAACATACCAGTTTCTACAATTCACGTCCCAACTACCTGAAATGCAAAAAGAAACGATTTAGGGAAATATTTGATCAATTACATATGACTTTTAGGCTTAAATGACCCCTTAAAAAAGTATCAAATAAATCCTTATCACTTATATAAGAAGCCAACACGGTTATACGGGCGATAATACTATCTCAGGTCGCTCACGCAAGCTCGAAAACCACAAACACACGGGGTTCAAGGGTTAGTAAGGGGTGTCGAAGGATGTCAGGAAAGGGGTCTTACAAGTGTACAACTCAAGCCACGACACATGAACTTATTCGGAAAAACTAAGGTAAACACACTCCAACTCACTTGTCTTTATCCATATTACTTCATACACAACACTCAGACCTGACAAACACCTGGGAACTACCCCAAGTATAGCACACAATAGGACAACCTGACATTTCCTCCTAGCTCACCCCCAAAACATAACAGGCAATCCACCCTACACCTGGGGAATTTAACCAGTTCACCCATACCTACTTAGCACGGCACACAGCCCCGTGTAGAGAACAATTCCCATAGGGAACCGGAACCCCTCAAGGGACAGTCATATAGTGCCAACATGATCCAATCATGTAGAGTGCCAACATGATGCACTTAGGCATGAAAAGAAACAATGAGGTCATGGAGACGTGGCAACGCACCCCACCGAGAAGTACTCCGTGGGATACGTTCATACCATCATCCGACCCAGTTGTCATAACAGCAATGATAGCCTCACAAAGGGTGAGCAAAATATACATGAATGGAGGAAGTTCAGTAGACATAATGTTATGAGCACTGTTTCATACCCAGAAGGAATTGTTATTTTAGAGCTCACAGTCGGAACATACCCGCTGTCGAGAACAATCTTGTTGCAATTTCACATAGTTAGATCTACACCAAAGTACAATGTCATACTCGGAAGGATACATCACTACAAAAGCTCAGCATGGTGGTTTCCACCATTAGGTAGGTATTAGAATTCCCAACACAAGGAGGAATTGCTACGGTTAAAAGTGACTGCCCGGGCAAAGACATAAGTCTGGCAGCCGCGGTAGAAGAAAGTAATATCAGAGAGATCGCATGGGCACCGATTCCGGGAGATAATCCCAAGCAGATAAAAGTTGTCATACACCTCGAATACCCAGAAAAACCAATCACAGTCGGAGTCGACCTCTCACCCCAGATCCATAATCAATTGGTACAACTGTTGGTGAATAGCTTAAATGTATTCGCCTGGCAGCCTTCAGACATGATGGGTATTCCTAAAGAACTGGCAGAACACAGCCTGGGTTTAAACCAATATGCACCACCTATCAGACAGAAGAGACGCAGTCTTTTTCTAGAGTGATCTCAGGTCATGGATGAGAAGTATCCAAATGGCTAGGAGGTGTTGGTGCATGCATTAGCGGTTGGCCGATGTATGTTTCATTGTGGTCCACCAACACCGGCATGTTTGCACTCGGTGGATCAACCCCAGATGTATTAGCCCGACTGATGCGAGGGTTGCGAATCTTCACAAGGAAGTTTTACAATCCTCCGGGCAGTGTACCTAATCGCTGTAGTGTAGTATAGGTAAATCCGAGGGATTGATCGTTCTCTAGGGAAATAATGTCGTTAGGTCAAGTTGTATGACGAGATAGGTCTAGAGGTGAGGGATGATTCTTTTTGTCTTTTTATTGTTTTATGAAAGCAGTAAAAATCTCAGGTTTTAGAAGAGTGGGCGAAATTAGTTGCTAATCAACTAACCCAAAACTAATAATTCAATTAAAAATAAACTAATTAAAAAGAGAAAATACAATTGGTGACTTTTAATAATTGGGAAAAACGTGTTTACTTAGATTTCATTACTCCCTAGTTATCTCCTATTGATCTCTCGAATTGTCACACCCTTGTTTTAGTTGAAGCGTTGTATTCCTTAATATCGATTGTGGGGAGGTGCCGAAGTCCCCAACTCTATGAATCTTAGACTCCCCTAACAACCTTAAAGTCTATTAAGTTTTCTAGGATCTACAAGCCGCAATTCATGCAATAAATATGAGAAAAACCAATAGTGCACTCTACGGTTGCGTTTCTAAGACATTCAAGCCAGTTACATATAAGATCGGCCAGTTTTCTTAGCCTAACGCGAAGCAATCAACTAAACAATAGACGACGAATCAATATTTAACAACTAGGTTTCACTTGATCTAAGCAAACACAAGTAAATTTAAGCTAGCATGTTAAAGTAAATAGAAGATAAACACATAATCAATCGATACATAGACATAACAAATGATTAAAGGGATAACTTATCTTTATTAAAACATGAAGTCAAAGGGTTAAAAAACCCTTACAAAGCTGCTAAAATTCGTCCAAAACCCTAGCTAAGATGTTACCCAAAGATGTCATACTTTACAATGAAAAAGAAAGGAATATATATATATATATATATATATACACATACATATATATATATATATATATATATATATATATATATATATAGTAAATCAACTCTGACGGCTTCAGTTTATTGGTCCTGACGCCATCAGCTCGCCGTAATTAGGGTTTCGTCTTGTGCAAGTCATCATTCTGACGGCGTCACATTGTAGGTCCTGACGCCGTCACTTTGTAAAAGTGTTTGAGACTTCTCTTGTTAAATTAACACGTGACTCCCTTCATTAGTTAACACTTGACGCCGTCAGGTTATGCTTCTCCAAAATTTAACTGAGGCATCTCTTGTTAAACTTGAGCCAAAATACCAGCATAATTAACAAGTGATGGTGTCACGTTGTAGCCTGTGACGCCGTCAGAGCTCCAGGTCTGATAGGTTTTTTCGCGACTTCGTCGTTTTCTTCACTTTTGCGTCCAAATACGTCCAAAAAGCGTCAATTTCCAGATTTCTCGTCCCAAGTACCTAAAATGCAAAAAGAAAAGATTTGAGGCAATATTTGATCATATAAATACTATTTTGGGCTTAAATTACCCCTTAAAAAGGTACCAAACAAATCCTTATCAAATATCCCTACAGTTGGGATTTGCTTGTCCTCAAGCAAATATGCTTTTATCCTAATCAATTTACAAGTTAGGGGTCATTTAACATTAATATAAAAGTAATTACAACACATGATCGTTCCACGTTAGTCAAAACAAGCACGAAAATTACATACTAGCACCTCTCACAAAGTGTTTGGATTCTCACATCTCTCTGGTGTATAAAGTTATATAACATATGGAAACGGGAAGATATAACACTCTCTACTTGTCATAGCACATAGACTACCATAGGCTTGAGAACGGATCAAACCTCCACCACTTTGGTGTAAGCACCTAGGATAAACTATCAAAGAGGTCTTTTAAAGGGTTGTAACGTTAGGTGTAAGGGTATGGAAAACACGGTTTTGTTGGATAATGGAAATTTACTGGTGGCAAGTCAATCATTTTAGTTGATTACATGTACAAAGAGGTGTTGCTAAGCCAAGACTAGACTCGACTCGCTAACTACTAACTCTTTTTGTATTTTTCAAGACACTATTCAAAACAAAAATAAAAGACGGGATGGTAGTCCGTATGTTTTTTCTCTTGTCTTTTTCTACTTTTTTTTTTTCTTTTTATCATTTTTTCAATTTTTTTTCTTTTCTCTTTTTTCGATATATATATATATATATATATATATATATATATATATATATATATATATATATATATATATATATATATTTTTTTTTTCATATACTTTTGCCATACCATCCAAAATAATACATCAAAGGGATTTTGCATCCTCCCTACACTTGAACTTTTACATGAATACAAACTAATCTAACGACCCGAATTAAGAAAATCAAAACACGTGGAGTACCTTAAACATTAACGCACATATGGGTGTAAGATTACCCATTATTCCATAACAAACTAGTACTTTTACCCAGAGTCCTGATCGTCCCAAAATTGTATTTACAAGATATGACTCGACTTAGCAACCATGTAACCAATTAGATAATTAACAAAGGGTTTAACATATAAGTTGTAACAATAATGCACTAAAGATGAGTGCATACAAGGAAGGCTAAGGCGATTTGGTTGTACATTTGGGGTGGATTGTAAACAATGTTCTTCATTAATATTTCGGAATCCACCGAAATATCACAAGAACCGCGAAAAAGATGGGCTCTGAGGGGTGTACTAGGGGTATCGTGTACTAAAAGTGAGTACATCGCAAAGGTGTAGGAAAGTTATTTGACTTTCTTGGTCAAGTAACTCGGCTCATCGGTCAAGTAATTATAAAACAGGTTTAAAACAAGGGTTATCCTAATGCCTATTATCATTTAGTAAATCCTAACTACACGAATGTAGTCTCACTAGCGATCTCGGGATGCATCACAAACGCAAGTTCTAGAATCTATATACTACCGGTACACTCATAATCATTAAAGGTAAATGCTTTTTCCTAAAGATCTAAAGGCGAACCTCACATTTTTTGGGTGGAAATTTTGAGTGGAAGGGTTTTTGTGCTAGCTATATAATTCCTATCCATGAGACGCTTATTAAGACTAAAGTTTCACTCCTACATGCTGTAAAAAATTTTAAATTTGGTGCCAAAATTGCCCTAACAAGTATTTCTTTTAGTTTTATTACACATTCACTCCAAGACAAAACAAATATCAAGCAAAGTTATAGTTTCTAAGGTATCCCATTTTACCTTCCCTACACTTAAATTGAACATTGTCCCCAATGTCCTGAAAAGTATCAAAGTTATGATTACGGGAAAAATAAAATAGAGAGAGAAAACTAATAATCCCTTGATTTGCTCGGCATGGATGATGAGAAAACATGGTTGAATCCTCCTCCAAGAAAATAAACTTCAATTAACGCTCATCATACTTCATCTTTTATCTTCTTGTCCAATATAACCTGTAATTCACTAAGAAAACAAACACAAAACCTCGCATAAAAACAACGGTAAACAATATATATATATATATATATATATATATATATATATATATATATATATATATATATATATATATATATATATATATATATATAACTAATTCCTAGAAAGCAATTAAAATATAATGCTTGTAAAATAAATGTCTACAGATTTCTGGAAGTTTAAAATTCTGAAAATTTTCAAAAATTAAGTTCCAACAGAAAAACAAAATCCTAGAAAACTGTGTTGCTATAGTGCCTGACGTCGTCAGGTTATAGAACCTGACACCGTCAGGTAAGATCTGACAGTAATTTTGCGTTTTGTTTCTGGAAAATTTCTGGAAAAATCTGATTAATAAAACCTGGAAAACTGCAGAACAATCATTGTAACTCGATACAAGCATTTGACTCTAACAAACACACAAATATATATGCTAATCAATAATTGTTAACTTTCATGTTCGAATTCGTTCTTTTTAAACCAATGTGATCTTCCCTACACTTATCTTTTTGTCAAATACCTTTATATGTGATTAAGACGAGGTTAAAAACAAAATAAAGCATTTTCACAAAATTATTCAAAACATGAGCGATAACAATTATGATGGAACATATATAAACATGGGTTGCCTCCCAAGAAGCAATTTTCTTTATTAACGAGTCTTGTAGCTAGACTCAAATTCATGGCCTACTACGTGACTCCACCTTCCGTCACGTTCTCAATATCCTCTTCCCCTTGGCCATACAAGAAACAATTATGCTCTGCCAAGTATTGTTCCATGAAGTTACTACCTATCTGTTTCTCCCTTCTTGACTCACGTTCCTTGTAATTTTTAATTCTCGCCTCCCATCCAAGAATCTTTTGCTTAACATGATTACGGGAGGTTGTTGGGTCAACATTTACCTTCCCCTTCTTCTTATACTTACTTCTGTAATGAGGAACCATATACATTCAAATTTTACTTTTTCCTGCCCTGAGTGTCATCACTCCTTCTTCAAAATCAATGGTTGCTCTAGCCGTAGCCCAGAATGGTGTTCCTAGGATTAAAGGAATACATTCGTCTTCTTCCACGTCAACAATCACGAAGTCAACCGGATATATATGATTTCCTACATCAACCAATACATCTTTCGTAATTCCTATAGGATACACATAAGAATGATTTGCTAAGGATAGCCTAAGGTTGGTTTTAGATGGCCTATCACTAGTTAACTTCTTGTAGATTGATAAAGGCATTATATTCACATCGGACCCCTGATCGACTAATGCATTCATGTATTCTAAATCACCAATGCTACAGGGTATCTTGAAGTTCCCATAGACGGCACGTTTCTTAGCTACACCCTTTTTTAGAAGGCTTTCGTACAAAGGTCTTGCGGGCAGCGTATCATACACTTCTTCAGCTATCTCCCCATTCATAGTTTTCCGCAAATAGTCATTATATCAATAATTATTTATCAGATTATTGATAACGCTCAAATCTAACATGTTTTTAGGAGCGTTATTGTGGATTTTATGCATATATATTGGTCACTTTTATGAACTTATGGTACTTAATGGAGTATAATTTACATTTTAGGTTCATGGAAGCTCAAGTACAAGAAAACGAGGAAAAAGACGAAGAAATGATCAATAAACGAAGATTTATGCATGTACGAAGAGTTCCCGACAAATGAGAGTCTCTTGGAGTATGTTCGAGAAGATAAAGTCATGAAGATTGTCACTCCAAAGACTCAAGAATAAAGCACAAGAGGGAAAACGAGGAAAGAAATGAAGAAAAGAAGCTCAAACGAAGAATTATTGGAAGACTCGTTGTTCCCGACACACCTCCACCATTTTGGCCATAACTCGAGCATATGAACTCGGATTTAGTTGATTCAAGCGCCCACGGAAAGCTAAGAGAAAGATCTACAACTTTGGTTTTTATCACTTCTGGCCAGGAGGCTCCATCCGATCGGAAGGAGCCCGCATCCGATTCGGATGGAGCAAACTTGACTTTTACGAGAGCTCCAACCGATCGGTATTGCCCCGCATCCGATCGGTTGGCTGAAACTGCCTTCTCCAAGTTATTTTTAATGCTTCTTTAAGTGCCATTAAGTCCCAAGTCCGATCATGTGCCTCTATTAACTCATAAACCTGCCCTTTTATGACCCTTTGTGCCCAAGTTATTTGCTTGTTGGCTAAGGGTGGCTTCTACCTATAAATAAGACTACTTTGGCATGGTTTCAAGAGTGAAATTGTATCCTCCACCCTCAAGGACGAATTTACACCAAAACATAGGTGCAATTCCAGCCTCCACCCTAAAGGAAGAATTGTCACCAAAGGAAAATCTAGCCTCCACCCTAAAGGAAGAATTTCCACCACCTTATCTCACCCAAAAGACCATAAACCTTTGCCATTCATGGAGGACGTATCACCAAGAAGTATTGGAGCGATTCTCTAGTTTGGTTAGATGTTGTAGTTGATTGGAGGCTTGAAGGTTGCTATAAATCTTTCACCTTTGCCTATTTGTAATTCATACTTTGGGTAAACTCTTGTTACGTTTATGATGTTGAATTCTATTATTAATGTTTGGTTTCTATGATTATGTTGATGTGACTTCTTAATACTTGTTTGGTTTATATGATAACTTGTGATAATAGGATGTTTGGATAATATTAGTTTTGTTTGATAACATCATATTTGGTTAAGTTGGAACTTGTCTTGTTTATTGTTTTGATTAATCATTGTTGGGTCTAAATGTCGAAAGGATTCTTAATAGTGGTTGATTTCAATTCATTAGTCGACAAATGTTTTGGTCTTGTACTTTGTGACGATTGTATGAGAAACTTAATAAACATAACAAGTAAAGGTTTAATTTGGATTTAAGGTCGAAAGACATCTTTTGAATATGTGTTCATCAAGTAAATGAAACTTCACAAATTAATAACATCAAAGTTATGGGATCGAAAGAACATCTTTGTTTGTTGTTGGTTTAGGCATGAGTTTTATGACATGACCAATTGATTAAGACTTATGTATATTTGATTTATAAAACACTAATTTAGTATTGGTTCTAGAGGCCGAAAGGAACACCAATATGTTTTCCAAACTAGTAAAGGCTTACACCAAGTCCTTACGCCAAGTCCTAGTTAAGGCTCACACCAAGTTCTTACTAACTTGTTATCATTGCCAAACATGTATGTTCTTTGTGTGCTTGTTCTCATATTGCTTTTCTTGTTGGTTTGATCCGTGACAATCATAACCATCAACTTGTTACTTGCTTAAACAAACAAACGACACTTGAGTACAACCAAGTCTCTTGGGACGATCTTGACTTACCCACCTTTACTACAACGGACGAGTATACTTGCTCGTATGTGTTCCTAATTAATCGGTAATTCATGTTTATAAATTTAAAACCTCGTGTGAACGCATCAAGTCTTTGTGCACGATCCGAACACATCAAGTTTTTGGCGCCGCTGCCGGGGACTTGCGTTTGTATTTTTGTGTTCGTTTGTTTGTTGAAATGTTTTCTTGAAATGTTTGATCGATTGCTTGTTTGTTTTCTCATGATTGCGCTTCTTGCTCTTTGTCTAATAATTTTCTCATTGCTCATAATTGCTTAAACCAAATCCCAACATCATCAAAATTTGGTTTCATGTGTTTTAAAATGCTCATTTCAATGTTTGCTTCACAAGTTTTCTCGAAAGTGTTTGCGAAGAAAAAAAAAAAAAAAACCCACCCAAACAATCCCAACCGAATCGGATGGATTTCCATCCGATCGGATGGAGCTCTCGGTAAAAAAATTTAAGTTTTGTTATTTTTCGTTTTCTTTAGTATTTAATGTTTGGTTTATTTTAGTTAAAGTTTATAAATGAAACTTATAAAAGAAAAAAAAAAAAAAAAAAGAAAAAGAAAAATACCGAGCCTTCTATCCGATCGGTTTGACATTCAACCGTTCGGCTGGACCACCCAAACCATCTCAACCGATCAGTCACCACCCGTAACCGATTCGGTTGGAATCTTCTGTCCCAATTTTTTTTTTAGTTTGTGTTTTTCTTGTTTTGTGAGTTTTAGATATGATCTCTTGCATGTTTTTGTGTTTCTCTTTAGTTTGTGTTTTTCTTGTCTAGATTAGTCTCGTATTAATTTGGAATAAGACTATCTTGTTTTAGATTGTTTTGTTTTGATTTGTGTTACGTGATTAATTATGTTTGTTTGAGTCTATGTGCTTGTCGTTTTCTGTGATCGTGCTTTTATTTGCTTGTTTTTGTTTTAAGTGTCGGTATATATGTGTTTATGTGTTTAAGTGTTTTACTTGTGTTTATTTTCATGTTCGTTACCTTTTGTGTTATTTTTTTATTTTTTCAATAAAAAGTTTTTAGTAAAACTTGTTTTCATAAATAAAAAAAAATAAATAAAAAATTAAATAAAAAAAGTAAAAAAGTTTTTACGATCTGTTCAGCCGATCGGATGTGCGAGTATCCGATTCGGTTGGCGAGTTGCATGTTTTACGAATTGTCCAACCGATCGGTTAGATACCCTTACCGATCGGATGGTCGTCTCGGTAAAAAATTCCAAACCCAACCGACCGGTTAGATACTCTTACCGATCGGATGTGGCTCTCGGTAAACTTTGTTAACTTCCAACCGATCGGATGGAATGATAACCGATCGGATGGTCAGTTCGGTAAAATTAAAAAAAAAAAGTTATTTTCATTTTTCGTATTGTGTTCCTGTGCGTTTTTGTTTTAGATCGAGTTCATGTTTATGTTTTCCATGAGTGTCTAGTGCTTTTGTGCACTTGCTTAGATGATGTTTATTGCTTAGTGATTTGCGTATGATTGTGATAACATGTTTTAATTCAATTTCAAGTCAATTCTAAGATCCAATTGTGGTTAAGTTTCATAGTGGCATTTGTTGGTCAAGTTTGACTAGTTAGTAATAATGAAGGTCAAAAGATTTATTGTTATTTAACTAGTTATAATCATTTGTCTATGAATGATTGCTTTGTAACTATTGTTCTTGGTTAAACAAAAGAAACTTAATTGTGATTGTAATAAGAATACTTTTTGTCTATCAAATTGGATTGATTGAAAACCACCTAAGCGTATTTGATAAACAAAAGATTATTTTTGTGTTTAAGTTTGTTATCTCAAGCTTATAAACCCTGAGTTGATCTTGAATTGATTGGTTAGTCTTAATGCTTGTTTTTATAAACTAAAATCTTGACGAAGGTTTAACTTGTAAAAACAATAGATTAGTTTATCAAACTAATTATCATAACCAACATGCTAGCAAAGTTATCACAATCATGCTTATCAAGAGTTGTATACTAGTCTAAGCAAGTGTAGTTATTTTATCTTAAATGTCTTTTGGTTTTTGCAAGAGTATCATTTCTTTTATTCTACTTAAATTTGTTTTCATTTTATTTTAAATTTTGTTAATTTAGTACGTTGTGAATAAATAAGTACTTGTTTTTTTTAAAAAAATAAAAAATGTTTTGAACTTTGTGGGTATGTTCACTGGAAACCCTCACGAGACTTCACTCGTCCACTCGGGCCACCGAGGGGTTTAAAAGGCTTGTTGCATACGCTAAATGCAATCGTGATGCCTACGAAAGTGAGTTTTAGGATTTTACGCGTTTTTTGTAGTTTAGTTTATTTTTGCAGATTTAATAAGCTCTTGGAGATTGGATTATTGGTTACACTATACTTGGTGTGGAGATGTTTTGTGAAAGAGAAATCGATTGATCTCATAAGCTTATGCTAGCATTTGCTTAGCACCTTATCATATGGAGTTCGATTGCGGCGTATGGATTTCTTGGCCCGGGAAGTTTCGTTTCTCTTGGTCTATTTATTTATTTATTTTCCCTATTTTACATGCTTTGAAGTTTATTTTTCACAATGAGTACAATGCTTAACTTAAGTGTGGGGGAAAGTTAGATGGTAAAAAAAACGAAACTACTTTTCAATTTAAAATTTTGAATGCTTGTTTGCCCTTGTGATCTAATTGTTTTCACGCTTTTAGGATAATATATTAGAATAACTGGATCATTCCACTGGTGAAATATGTTAATTTTGAAAAATTCGAGATGTGTCCCGATTAATATTGCAATCCATTCTGGGATCGATAACATTTGCTAGCACATATTATAGCCCTTTCCACTAAATTGTGAGGATTTGAGCCTGTTCTATATATCTAGCATACATCTTTTATGCTTGGATCTTTTGCTATGAGTGTGCCGGTGATTTTATTTATTCTAGAACTTGTACTTGTAAATCATTACCAGACCGCAGTAAGATCGCATTCGTGTGATATAAGTGTATTCGTGTGATAAAGAGGCAACCTTAGGAATAAAACCAAATGGCCTTCCGTTTGCATCTAATGATATATTAGCTAACCACATCGGTTAGTTAACCACCCATATGGACCCATTTGTTAGCGTTTATCTTTAGCGCTAGATACCCCTAGTTAAACCCTCCGAGCCATCCTTTTCATTTTTGATTAAATCCAGAAAATACAAAAATATTTTACACTTTAAACTTTAGCCTAACCCTTTGTCAATGTCTAAACGGTGTGTTGCTAGTTGCTTGGTATGTTGGATTGTTTTTGATGATTATTAGTTAGCCACACTTTGCCATCCGTGTGTGCCATTCCAACAAAGATGAAGGTGCGCAACTTCTTATTTGTATTTTTGTGGTGTATGCTTATGTGAAGTGTGGGGGAGATGTGATGTATGGAAGAGAGGTGTTGAAAAAAAAATGTGAAAAGAAAGAAAAAAATGAATAAGTCATCGAAGAAAAAAGAAAAAAGAAAAAATATGTGTGATGACAATTATAGCCAATGTGCTATATTATTATGAAGATGAAGGAAGATGAAGTATGTTTGAGATATCGATTAGCCAATGTGCTAAGACGTGATATACATATATATTTGGTGATCGATATGTGAAGAGGAGAAAGTTGTTAACTATAATCATTTACGGGTTTGCGGATTGTTTAGTAACTAGCAACATGGGTATTAGACTTGACTTTATTTTTCTTTTAAAACCAATTTCATAAATACTCCCATGCCTTATCCCTACCCTTTTGACTTTGTGAAATTATCAAGTGTATTGACATGTAGTGACCATCCGATTTCTTGAGGAATTAGGTAACGTTGCTAGCGAGCTAGGGCGTGTTTTGGTGACCATCCGTTATGCAAGTAACGTTGTTAGTGAACCAAGGTACAATCTAGTGACCATCCGTTATTTGGTGATGCAAGAATTCGTTGTTAGCGAGCTATTATGTTTTGCACAAGATAGTTGCACGTAAGTTTGATATAACCCTTTAAGCCTTAAACCCGAATAAAAGTCCTCTTTAGATGTTTACACTTTGTGCTTACGCCTCGTCGGTGGAGTTTTGTTTCTTGTACAAGCCTATGGTAATAAATAGATCATGACTGAGCGATGAGTGTGATTTCTCTTATATATACTCCACTACCTAAATAAATGAGTGATTGAGTGAATTATACTTCGTTTCTTTTTCGTGAGGTGTTTAGAAATGTTACTCAAGCAAGAAAATCTTTATACATCTCGGTTTTTCACCAAAAAGCTTAAAAGCGATGAATCGTATCTTGTACTTGTACTTGGTAGATTTGCATCATAATTTTTACAATCAATTTTTCATGCACCATGTGGGATTTATTTTTCTTAATATTTGCTTGAGGGCAAGCAAACCCTTAAGTGTGGGGGAGTTTGCGCTCATTTTTCGCTTATTTTTCTCTTTTATTATTAAATATATATAAAAAAAATATAATAAAAAAAAAAATTTTCTCTGTCCAACCGATCGGATGTGAGAGCATCCGATTCGGCTGGCATGCTGCATGTTTCTACGAATTGTCTATCCGATCGGATGGAAGTGCAAACCGATCGGATGGATGCCTCGTTAAAGTTTTTAAATTTTTTAAAATTTTCTTTTCGTTTTGTCATTTAGATATGCATTTAAAATTTTCTTTTCTTAGATTTGCTTGAGGGCAAGCAAAGTTCAAGTGTGGGGGATTTGATAACGCTCAAATCTAACATGTTTTTAGGAGCGTTATTGTGGATTTTATGCATATATATTGGTCACTTTTATGAACTTATGGTACTTAATGGAGTATAATTTACATTTTAGGTTCATGGAAGCTCAAGTACAAGAAAACGAGGAAAAAGACGAAGAAATGATCAATAAACGAAGATTTATGCATGTACGAAGAGTTCCCGACAAATGAGAGTCTCTTGGAGTATGTTCGAGAAGATAAAGTCATGAAGATTGTCACTCCAAAGACTCAAGAATAAAGCACAAGAGGGAAAACGAGGAAAGAAATGAAGAAAAGAAGCTCAAACGAAGAATTATTGGAAGACTCGTTGTTCCCGACACACCTCCACCATTTTGGCCATAACTCGAGCATACGAACTCGGATTTAGTTGATTCAAGCGCCCACGGAAAGCTAAGAGAAAGATCTACAACTTTGGTTTTTATCACTTCTGGCCAGGAGGCTCCATCCGATCGGTAGGAGCCCGCATCCGATTTGGATGGAGCAAACTTGACTTTTACGAGAGCTCCAACCGATCGGTATTGCCCCGCATCCGATCGGTTGGCTGAAACTGCCTTCTCCAAGTTATTTTTAATGCTTCTTTAAGTGCCATTAAGTCCCAAGTCCGATCATGTGCCTCTATTAACTCATAAACCTGCCCTTTTATGACCCTTTGTGCCCAAGTTATTTGCTTGTTGGCTAAGGGTGGCTTCTACCTATAAATAAGACTACTTTGGCATGGTTTCAAGAGTGAAATTGTATCCTCCACCCTCAAGGACGAATTTACACCAAAACATAGGTGCAATTCCAGCCTCCACCCTAAAGGAAGAATTGTCACCAAAGGAAAATCTAGCCTCCACCCTAAAGGAAGAATTTCCACCACCTTATCTCACCCAAAAGACCATAAACCTTTGCCATTCATGGAGGACGTATCACCAAGAAGTATTGGAGCGATTCTCTAGTTTGGTTAGATGTTGTAGTTGATTGGAGGCTTGAAGGTTGATATAAATCTTTCACCTTTGCCTATTTGTAATTCATACTTTAGGTAAACTCTTGTTATGTTTATGATGTTGAATTCTATTATTAATGTTTGGTTTCTATGATTATGTTGATGTGACTTCTTAATACTTGTTTGGTTTATATGATAACTTGTGATAATAGGATGTTTGGATAATATTAGTGTTTGTTTGATAACATCATATTTGGTTAAGTTGGAACTTGTCTTGTTTATTGTTTTGATTAATCATTGTTGGGTCTAAATGTCGAAAGGATTCTTAATAGTGGTTGATTTCAATTCATTAGTCGACAAATGTTTTGGTCTTGTACTTTGTGACGATTGTATGAGAAACTTAATAAACATAACAAGTAAAGGTTTAATTTGGATTTAAGGTCGAAAGACATCTTTTGAATATGTGTTCATCAAGTAAATGGAACTTCACAAATTAATAACATCAAAGTTATGGGATCGAAAGAACATCTTTGTTTGTTGTTGGTTTAGGCATGAGTTTTATGACATGACCAATTGATTAAGACTTATGTATATTTGATTTATAAAACACTAATTTAGTATTGGTTCTAGAGGCCGAAAGGAACACCAATATGTTTTCCAAACTAGTAAAGGCTTACACCAAGTCCTTACGCCAAGTTCTAGTTAAGGCTCACACCAAGTTCTTACTAACTTGTTATCATTGCCAAACATGTATGTTCTTTGTGTGCTTGTTCTCATATTGCTTTTCTTGTTGGTTTGATCCGTGACAATCATAACCATCAACTTGTTACTTGCTTAAACAAACAAACGACACTTGAGTACAACCAAGTCTCTTGGGACGATCTTGAATTACCCACCTTTACTACAACGGACGAGTATACTTGCTCGTATGTGTTCCTAATTAATCGGTAATTCATGTTTATAAATTTAAAACCTCGTGTGAACGCATCAAGTCTTTGTGCACGATCCGAACACATCAATTATCAATGGTTTTCTTGTTAAAATATTATTCCACTGGATGAGACATGGTTGCCTAGCTCCCTGATCGTTACCTTGCAACCTCCTACTTTCACACGAGTCTCTTTTTCTAAACACCACTTACCTTTTCCGATGCTTTTGCACTTGTTATTCTCAACATCGACCATGTTTCATTGAAATTTTTCTCATTTTCCCCATTATTTATACGTCCCCCAACTTCATTGTCGTCTTCGTGGATAATAGAGATAGCGTTAACATATTTGGTGATGGGGGTTGACTTTCTTTCCTCTCTAACACTCTTTCTGGAGCCTTGGTATAAGTTAATTCCTTTAATAGACTCATCTTTTGCGCCATCTTTTCTTGCATCTCTTTGCGTTGTCTATAGACGGATTCTTCAAATTTCGCCAACCTCTCATAATGTGCCGACATATATTGTTGGTCCATGAAATTGAGTAAACTAAGAACAGATTTGTTGAATCTAACACACCTGCTAGATCTTTGAGCCTATGTGGATCGGTAGGATGCCTATGTAATCACAAGCACACTACAAGAGAATCTCTGAATACGAACAAGAAAAGAACAGAACTAATACTATGATCCTCTATGGATCGTATAATGAACTAAAAGATAATTTTATTAAAGATTGTTAATCGATAAAGTTGTATCAAACTCATAGACGGGGTGTTCCTTTTATAATGACAAGAAACCCTAACCCTAACCCGTCATACAAGAAAACGTGTGAAGAGATAAACATGATCTCTTCTAAAAATAACTCTAACAAACATACTAAACATACGGGATAACAACTAACAATACCCGCAGTAACAACTACTATCAGCAGAAACAAGATAGAACTATCAGCAGCAATGAACTTCAGCAGGAACCATAGCTATCGGCAGGAACCAGCTTTCACTATCGGCAGCAACAAGAAATATCTTATTTCCGAAATTCCCAACAAGATTCATTGATAATGAACAAATGTTACAAGATTACTCAAAACCCACTAGACTACATGATAACATCTTCAACTTCTTAAAGGGGATACTTTCGGTATGGTATCCCCTTTGGGTGACAAATAGACTCTCATAGATCAAGCTATGCTTGAAATTACAATGAGAGGATGTTCCTATCAACTAATACACTTTGTGTATTCTTTTTGTTTGTTTAGGAATACATACTATCTCTATTACAACGGACAAAATATATATAGGTAACTAAACAAAGATATGTGGGGTAGGTATGAGTAGACATCCACTTGTTGTGAGTTGTCATCCACTTGGTGGGAGTTGTCATCCACCAAGTGGTCCCTCTTCTTCTTCCTGTTTTGTCTTTGTCTGACTTCCTTTTTTCTTTTGGAAGTTCGCGCCCATATTTATCAGTATGCTTGTAGAGATAGTATCTTCATGGTCACTGAGACATTTGTCAATTCTCAGTGATACTGGAGTTGTTTGTAACTCGTATACTTTACTCACTGACACCGTATCAGTAAGTAAGGTGTTTCTTCAACTACGAGCTTTATAAAACACTCACTGATTTCTTTATCAGTGAGTAACCTACTATTTTATCAGTGAGTTAGGCTATTTTATGTTCAAATCTTGTCAGGGTAATTGGGTCAAATTCGTGAACCAACAATCTCCCCCTATTTGAATATTCAAATAGCCTGGGTTCAAACCTGCTTGTTCAGGGACTTGGGTTTAGTTCCTGAGGTTCAAGGGTTCAGGGACTTGGGTTTAGTTCCTGAGGTTCAAGGGTTTAGGGACTTGGGTTTAGTTCCTGAAGGTTCAGGGGTTCAGGAGACTTGGGTTTAGTTCCTGAGGTTTAGGAGACTTGGGTTTAGTTCCTGATGTTCAAGAGGTTCAGTAACTGAGATAGTTCATGGTTCAAAAACTGAGATGCTTCAGGGACCTGATGGTTCAGGGTTCATTGACTGAGGGTTCAGGTTCCTGGGGGTTCAGAGAGCAGGGTTCAGGGACCTGGTCTGAGGGTCAGTGACTTGGGTTTTAGTCACTGATTTAGGGATATAGTGATGGGGTTTATGTGTTCAGGTTGAAAGTCCAGTGACTGAGGGCTGAGTTTTGTTTAAGTACTGAGATTTATCCTCAGTCATCTCAACCTATAGCTCACTGAATCATATTTGAGTCCTTGATGAGAATTTTTTTTTCTCAATTTTTCACAAACTCTTAGGACTCTTAAAGAGACTCTTCTTCAGTGACACTGAGTCTCTTTCAGTGACTTGGGTTTTAGTCACTTCTTTAATCCTCCCAACTCCCTGATTTCATCACTGCCATTTCACTGATTTTCAGTGACCTGGGTTTATTCAGTCCCTTCTTTTGGAGACTGATATCTTCAGTCTTGTACCACATTTGTGTTCTTTTGAACACTGATACACCCTCAACACCCTGATGTTGCAATCTTCAGGCCTGATTATATCAGTCCTAGTAGCACTTCTCAGCCCCCTTGACCAATCAGACTAAGTCTGATATACCCACTCCATCTGACCCTCACCATTAACACACTGATGCCATCACACTGATTTAGAGACCACATTCAGGCTAAGCCTGAAGCAACAACAAAATAGCCTCATTTATCAATCTCCTTCCCTTTTCAGCTCCTTACACCCATTTATTAATCTCACTTCACTCTGTCTGATTTTATCAGACCATCAGGCTTTGCTTGAATGACACCAAACTGATCTTCAATCACATTTTAGGCTAAGCCAAAAATAAACATCAACCTGAGTTGTAACCCATCCTCAGGTACTAAAACTTACAACCTGTACTCCATCACACCCTGATTTTCGGTATCTGTTATCAGGACCCATTTACCCTTTTCAAGCTCCATTAACAGTGATATAATCACTGAAACACATCAAATCCAATTCTACCTAAACCCCTTTGATTCAACTTCTTCACCGAGTCTTTGCCGGAATGAGTGAATGAATGCGGTTTTATTATGGTAATGATTTTTGGATGTGGGTTTGCTGTGTGAGAGTATCGATTTACACTTTTTGAAGAATATGTGATTCATGATTTGCAGATCGACTGGGTTTTCTTTGTGTGAGAGTATCGATTTACATGTTTTAAAGAATCTGTGATTCTCTATTGTAGATCGATTGGTTTTTTTTTTTTATTTGAGTGTGTTTTTTTTTTTTTTTTTTTTTTTTTTTCTTTTTTTTTTTTTTTTTTTTTTTTTTTTTTAATGTTATGATAGATTGATGAGGCGAAAAGTGTACCGCTTTTAAGGGGTCATTTAAGCCCGAAATCGTATTTATTTGATCAAATATTGCCCTAAATCGTTCCTTTTGTCATTTTAGGTACTTTTGAGGAGAAATCTGGAAAAGGAGGCATTTTGGACGTTTTTGGAGCATTAAAGTGAAGAATACGACAAAGTCTCAAAATCGGCTGAAATTTACCTTTGACGGCGTCAGAATCATCTCTTGACGGCGTCATGCCTTGGCAAGAAAAGTTGGATGTGAAATTTACTCATGACGGGCCAGTGAGTTAGCATGAGAATTCTGACGGCGTCACGCTTTAACTAAATCAAGGGCGTCACGGCTTAAATCATAAGGGGACGGCGTCACGTTCAATGTTCGACGGCGTCAAGACTTGATAGGCCAGAATGGATTTTTGAAGAGCTAAAGAGGGACGGCGTCAAGAAGGTCACCCGGGAACCCTAAAAGCGGCGAGGTGACGGCGTCACAATGCATAAGGTGACGCCGTCAGGTCCAAAAATCTATATATAGTTTTCTAATTTTTTGTCATTAATAGAGAGCTTAGTGTGTGGAATTTTGGGATAAAACCCTAAGACGATTTTAGCTACTTTTTCAGGGCTTTTTGCCTTGAGATCTTCCATGTTTCATTGAAAGATAAGTTATCAATTAATCATTCAATATGTCTATGTGTTGTTTGATTCTATCTTATGCTTGTCTTTTGTTTAACATGTTAGGCTAATTTTATCTTGTGTTTGCTTAGATCTAATGAAACCTAGCTATTGATTATTGGTTGTTAGTGTGTTGTTAGTTGTATTGGATGATTGTTTATCTATGTTAGGCTTAAGAAAACTGGCTAACTTCCTATTCGGTAACTTGCTTGAACGTCTTAAGAAACATGAACCAAACGCGTACTAAAGGTTTTTATGGTTGTATTTAATGCACAAGCGAATTCTAGTGATCCCATGTTAGGAGCTTCCTAGCCGGCTCGACATAGGAGTGAAGTAGGAGCTTGTAGAGTTTGGGGAAGTAAGTACGCCACCCCACGAATGGTATTAAGGAATACACCCGTCATCCACGCGACTAATACACACTAATTAACCGGTAAAAGATAGTTAGGGAGTAAGGAAATCTAAGTAAACACATTTCTCTACACATAAGTTTCTCACCACATTTTCATTTTTGTTATTTTATTTTATTGCATTTGTAGTAATTTGGGTTAGTTGACTAGCAACTAATTCCGCCCACTCCTTCAAAACCGAGATTTTACTTGCTTTCATAAAAATTATAAAAACATAAAAAGAATCTTCCTCAACCCTTAGACCTAATTAGAGTAGCCTTTCACACCTAACGAACATTATTCCCTGTGGAGAACGATCAATCCCCCGTACTTACCACTACACTATACTACATCGGTCAGGTACACTGCCTGGTGGGGTTGTAAGCCTCTTGAGATCCCTCGAGAGGTAAAACCTGTTGTAAGGTTACAAAACCACGCATCAAGTTTTTGGCGCCGCTGCCGGGGAATAGTTATTGTTTAGGTTGAATTTTTATTTCTATTAGGTCTACTCACTAGATTCCTTTCTAGTGAGATTTTTATTTTATTTTTCTAGGTTTTCTTTAGTCTATCTATTTTCTTTGTGCTTTTGTTCGTAACAGATTTTCATTGACTATTCAGTTTGCCATTATGGAAAACGCGAATCCACCCCTTACACCTGGCGAAGTAGCTTTGTTGCGTAGCCAACTTGAGAATGAGATTAGTGAGCTCAGGGAGCTCAGTAGAATGATTGATATAGAGCTTGATTATGCCTTGAACAACTTAGGGACCGCCATATACTCAGATAATTACTTAGAACGTAATAATCTTAAGGTTGATAAGTTGATTGAGAAAATTGAGGAAGTGAAGGTAGATCCTAGGTTTGATGATTATTTCAATGAATACCCCACTAAGGAGGAGATTGCTTACTATAACAACCTAGTTGATAACCCTCGACCACCTTTTGTTAGAATTGACCCAAAGATTAAGAGAGGTGATCCCGGGAATGTGAAGATACCCTGTATGATTGGGTACCAATACGTTGAGCATGCTTACATTGACTGTGAATCCCCAATCAACGTTATGTCCTCAGGCATTTATAGCCAAATCATAAACACACCACTTGAGCCTAGGATGGACCCCAAATGTCCAGGCGGAGTTTGCAACTTCGTTGGAAGGATTAAGGATATACATATCCTTGTTGGGAACTTTACCTTTATCACCAACTTCATGATTTTAGAAGATATGGCAAGTGTTGTTGACTGCCGCCTATCTCGCGTTGTGTTAGGTAAGCCATTTATCGAAGCATCCAATTTAAGGTATGACCGTTTGAAAGGCACGGTTCAGTTTTCTAATCACATAGATAGGATCACATATAGGATGCCTTATCGGGTTAATGAATTTCGTTTTGTGCCTCGATTTGACATGGACAACATTGGTGCGATTGAGGACATCAATGAAGAGGATAAAGAAAAAGGCATGGACCATGTTTGGAATAAGAGAAGCCTTTATTATAAAGATTGCTTAAACCTTGGACCTAAATACAAAATTGATATGGAGGTTGTTAGGATGATTAGAGGGGCAATTGAGAAGCAAAACGGAAAAACGTAGACCCCGTGACTTTGAGTCTAGCTACAAGACTCGTTAATAAAGAAAAGCGCTTCTTGGGAGGCAACCCAAGCTTTATTTGTTTTATTTGCTTTGAGTGTTTATTTATTTGTTTGTTTGATTTTATTTGTTTCCGTATGTGTGTTTAATTTTTATTAGTATTGATTCATGTTCAAAAGTAAATTGTGAAAATGCTTTATTTTGTTTTTAACTTCGTCTTAACTACATATAAAGGTATTTTGCAAAAGATAAGTGTAAGGGAAATCCAAATCGGTTTATTAGAACACAAATTAACATGAATCATAATAATAATAAATTAACATACATATTTGTGTTTGTTTGAGTCAAATGCTTGTATCGAGTCATAATGATGTTTTGCAGGATTTCCAGGAAGTAAGGTAAAGGTTTTTCCAGAAATTTTCCGGAAACTTAAAATGAAAATTTTTGTCAGGTCATTTCTGACGGCGTCAGGGGTTATAACCTGACGGCGTCAGATTTAATTTCCAGAAATTTTTGAAAGTTTTGTTTTCATAAAAAGTTTTTATTAAAATCTCCAACTTATAATCTCCAGGAATCTGCAAAATTATCATTCCACAAGCATTATATCCTTATATATAGATTTTATCCCGCCGATGTTATGCAGGTTTTCGTGTTTGTTTTCTCAGGTTCAACAGGTTATTTTGGACAAGGAAATGTTATGGAATCAAGCTTATGGCGATGCATTAGTCATGGAGCTTCAACATTACCTTGGAAGAAGATTTAACCGTGTAATTTCATTATCCACCGAGCGAATCAGGGGAGTATTTGATTTCATTCTTTTACTTTATGCTTTTACATCTTGTTATTTGAACATTGGGGACAATGTTCATCTTAAGTGTAAGGGGAGGGTAAAAGTACGATTTTAGAGAATGCCATTGCGCTTGATTTTTGTTTGTTTAATAGTAGATGTGTAATAAAACTGAGATAAATACTTGTTAAGGTAATTTTAGTGCCAAATTTAAAATTTTTTACAACATATAGGAGTGAAACTTTGATCTTAATGAGCGTCTCACGGATAGGAGTTATATGACTAGCACAAAAACCGTACCACTAAAAAAATTTTCCACCCCCAAATATGTGAGGTTCGCCCCTAGAATTGGTAGGAAAAGCATTTATGCTATGATTGTGTACCGGTAGCACTTAGATTCTAGAACTTGCGTTAGGACCATTCCAAGGCCACAAGTGAGACTACATTCGTGTAGTTAGATTTACTACATGATAAGAGGCATTAGGATTAACCCATTGTTTTACACCTGTGTTTTTGTTATAATTACATTGGCTACATTGGTCAAGTAATTCTCCCACACCCTTTGCGTTGTACTCATTTTTAGTACACGATACCCCTAGTACACCCCTCAGAGCCTATCTTTTCGTTTCGACCTTTAAGCATTTTACTTAAAGGAAGAATTTGTTACACCCCACTAAAATGTACACCCAAATCGCCTTAGCCTACCTTGTATGCACTCATCTTTAGTGCATTATTGTTACAACATTTGTTTAAACCCAAGTTAATTATCTAGTTGATTACATGGTTGCTAAGTCGAGTCACATCCTTGTACATATTGTTTTGGGACGATTGGGACTCATGGGTAAAGTACTAGTGTAATGGAGTAATGGGGAAGAACATCATTTATTACCCCCATATGTGCTAAATGTTTTAAAAGTACTCCAAGTTTTTCAATTATCTTAATTCGAGTCATTAGATTAGTATTTGTAAAGTTATGTAAAAATTCAAGTGTAAGGGGAATGCAACGCCCCTATGATGTATTATTTTGGATGGTAGGGCAAGAGTGTATGAAAAAAAAAAAAAAAAAAAAAAAAAAAAAAATTCAAGAAAAACACAAAAAAAATGAGAAAATGAAAAATAGAAAAAACATACGGACTACCATCCCGTTTCATTTTATGTTTGTTTTATGTTCTTGTTATTTTGTTATTTCGTTTCTAGCTTAAGATCGAGTCTAGTCTTGGCTTAGCAACATTGTATAGTACATGTAATTGATCAAGATTTTTAACTCGCCACCAGTAAAATATCCCGTATCCAACAAAACCGTGTTTTCCTTTTCCCTACACCTAACATTATAACCCATTTAAAAGCCCTCTTTGATAGTTTATCTTAGGTGCTTACGCCTAGTGGAGGAGGTTTTTGATCCTTTCCCAAGCCTATGGTAATCTATTTGCTATGACAGGTAGTGAGAGATATTTTCCGTTTTCATTTATGAGATTTATTTTGATGACACTTGAGAGATGTGAGTATCTAAACACTACTTGTGAGGTGCTAGTGTGTAATCTCCGTGCTTATTATGATTGAAGTGGAACGAATATTTGTTGTAATTACTTTTATGTTAGCATTAAATGACCCCTAACTTGTATTTTGATTAGAATAAAAGCGCATTTGCTTGAGGACAAGCAAATCTCAAGTGTAAGGGTATTTGATGAGGCGAAAAGTGTACCGCTTTTAAGGGGTCATTTAAGCCCGAAATCGTATTTATTTGATCAAATATTGCCCTAAATCGTTCCTTTTGTCATTTTAGGTACTTTTGAGGAGAAATCTGGAAAAGGAGGCATTTTGGACATTTTTGGAGCATTAAAGTGAAGAATACGACAAAGTCTCAAAATCGGCTGAAATTTACCTTTGACGGCGTCAGAATCATCTCTTGACGGCGTCATGCTGATGAGGCGAAAAGTGTACCGCTTTTAAGGGGTCATTTAAGCCCGAAATCGTATTTATTTGATCAAATATTGCCCTAAATCGTTCCTTTTGTCATTTTAGGTACTTTTGAGGAGAAATCTGGAAAAGGAGGCATTTTGGACGTTTTTGGAGCATTAAAGTGAAGAAAACGGCAAAGTCTCAAGAATCGGCTAAAAGTTACTCTTGACGGCGTCACAATTAACATGGGACGGCGTCATGCCTTGGCAAGAAAAGTTGGATGTGAAATTTACTCATGACGGGCCAGTGAGTTTGCATGAGAATTCTGACGGCGTCACGCTTTAACTAAATCAAGGGCGTCACGGCTTAAATCATAAGGGGACGGCGTCACGTTCATGATCCGACGGCGTCAAGCCTTGATAAGCCAGAATGGATTTTTGAAGAGCTAAAGAGGGACGGCGTCAAGATGGTCATCCGGGAACCCTAAAAGCGGCGAGGTGACGGCGTCACAATGCATAAGGTGACGCCGTCAGATGTCAAAGTCTATATATAGTTTTCTAATTTTTTGTCATTAAGAGAGAGCTTAGTGTGTGGAATTTTGGGATAAAACCCTAAGACGATTTTAGCTACTTTTTCAGGGCTTTTTGCCTTGAGATCTTCCATGTTTCATTGAAAGATAAGTTATCCATTAATCATTCAATATGTCTATGTGTTGTTTGATTCTATCTTATGCTTGTCTTTTGTTTAACATGTTAGGCTAATTTTATCTTGTGTTTGCTTAGATCTAATGAAACCTAGCTATTGATTATTGGTTGTTAGTGTGTTGTTAGTTGTATTGGATGATTGTTTATCTATGTTAGGCTTAAGAAAACTGGCTAACTTCCTATTCGGTAACTTGCTTGAACGTCTTAAGAAACATGAACCAAACGCGTACTAAAGGTTTTTATGGTTGTATTTAATGCACAAGCGAATTCTAGTGATCCCATGTTAGGAGCTTCCTAGCCGGCTCGACATAGGAGTGAAGTAGGAGCTTGTAGAGTTTGGGGAAGTAAGTACGCCACCCCACGAATGGTATTAAGGAATACACCCGTCATCCACGCGACTAATACACACTAATTAACCGGTAAAAGATAGTTAGGGAGTAAGGAAATCTAAGTAAACACATTTCTCTACACATAAGTTTCTCACCACTTTTCATTTTTGTTATTTTATTTTATTTGCATTTGTAGTAATTTGGGTTAGTTGACTAGCAACTAATTCCGCCCACTCCTTCAAAACCCGAGATTTTACTTGCTTTTATAAATTATAAAAAAACATAAAAAGAATCTTCCTCAACCCTTAGACCTAATTAGAGTAGCCTTTCACACCTAACGAACACTATTCCCTGTGGAGAACGATCAATCCCCCGTACTTACCACTACACTATACTACATCGGTCAGGTACACTGCCTGGTGGGGTTGTAAGCCTCTTGAGATCCCTCGAGAGGTAAAACCTGTTGTAAGGTTGCAAAACCCACGCATCAAGTTTTTGGCGCCGTTGCCGGGGAATAGTTATTGTTTAGGGTGAATTTTTATTTCTATTAGGTCTACTCACTAGATTCCTTTCTAGTGAGATTTTTATTTTATTTTTCTAGGTTTTCTTTAGTCTATCTATTTTCTTCGTGTCTTTGTTCGTAACCATTACCGTCCGACATCATGGAAGATGGTAATATCCTTAACCCACACAACCCACCACCACAACAACCACCACCACCTCCTAGAGCCCGTACTTTAGGAGAGTATTCCCGTCCTAGCCACCACGGCTATCGAAACACCATTGAGCTCACGCAAGGAGCCAATATCACACCCTTGCGATCCGACACCATCCGGTTGGTGCAAAGCGGATGCGCATTCCATGGACTTCGTTCTGAAGATCCTAATTAACATCTCAAGGACTTTCTTAAAATCGTTGATTCTATAGACCTTGATGTTGCCACTCGAGAGACGACCCGATTGCGTCTCTTCCAATTCTCTCTGCGGGACCAAGCTAGTCAGTGGCTAGAACGTCAACCCGCAGGATCCATCACCTCTTGGGATGATCTCACCACTCGTTTCCTTGCTCAGTTTTTCCCACCGGGAAGAACTACCAAGCTAAGGAATGATATCTTGATGTTCCAACAACATCAAGGCGAAACTCTCTACGAGGCATGGACTCGATTCAAGGACTTACTCCAAAAAGTCCCTCACCATGGCATAGAACTTTGGCTCCAAGTCCAAATCTTCTATGACCATATCAATCTCTCCACAAGGCAAACCATTGACCAATCGGCCGGTGGCAAGCTACGTGATCTAAGTGCGGAACAATCATGGGCTCTCCTAGAGGATCTTGCTCTTTATGACAACGAAAGTTGGAGTGATCCCCGTGATTTGAATAAAACGGTCAAGGCAATATCTTTGCCTTTGAACAATTCAAGCACTTCCGACCGTAGGATCGTAGAACTTGAAGACCAAGTCAAGTTTCTCATGAAATCCTACGAGGCTCCTAAACCTTCAAGCCAAGTGAACAAAATCACTTCTTCATGTGAATTATGTAGTGGTCCCCACGACACTCGTGATTGCATGGAACTCCCCGAACAAGCTTTTGTGGACTACGCATCCTCGCGTACCGACGGAGCGGGAGACAAGTGGTACACTTTCAAGCCCGAGCCAAACCATTATGGTGATTCATACAACCCCACATGGAAAAATCACCCGAACCTTAGGTGGAAACAAAACCAAAACTCGCAACAAACCAATTCTTCCAACCCACCTAATCATTTCCAATCAAGCGGTTCCAACTCGAACCGTACTTTCAACAACAATCCTTCCGGCAATGGTAGTACCAATAACTTTGAAGGATTGATGTCTCAATTTATGGCATCTCAAGAAGCTCGGATAGCTAGATTCGAGACCGAATTCAATCAACAACAAACTGAGATGACCAATAAAATTGACAACTTGTTGAAAGCCCTCCATAACCAAGTGTTATCACCTCCACATAAGGACGCTAGGAACACAAATAGCGGACCCCAAGTCAAAGACCCTTCTTCATCCAAACATGTCCACTTCGTCAACGTTGTCACTATTAAACCAATCGATAGGAGCATGGAAGAAAGTGAACCAAAGGATGAGGATAGGAAAGTCGAGGTTGATAAGGAAGTTAGGACAAGTGAGATTGAAGAAGTAGATGATGATGAGGACTACTTCAATAGGCTACCCACTAAGGAAGAGTGTGCATATCATACAAACTTATTCGATGATCCCGAGACACCATACTTCCTAGGTAGACCAATCATAGAAATAGGCGACCCTTCTAATCTCAACATACCATGCAACATAGGGCATCTACATGTGTGGAAAGCTTATATAGACCTTAGATCACCCATAAACATCATGACTAGAGCCCACTACAACTTGATAATGAAAAATCAGCTTGGGTATAGGATGTTCCCTGACAAGGGTTGGATGAGTAACTTCACGGGAAGAGTTAAGGGATTACCGGTTTATGTAGGAAACTTCACCTATGTCACCGACTTTGTAATTGTTGAAGATATCCGCCCAATAGTCGATGCATCCTTAACTCAAGTGGTTTTTGGAAAACCATTTGTTGAGGTCTCTAGAATGACTTATGAACCTTCCTTAGGGATAGTTAGATTTAAGGATGAGACCGATGAAGTAAGCTACCAAATGCCATATAAGATAGAACAATTCCAAAACTTGTCAAATGTTGAGAAGGAGCTTAAACAAGCGGTCTACTATAGGAATGATAAGGATAGAAGTAAAGGAGTAGACTATGTTATGGAAAAGATATTCGGTTTCTACAAGGATTGTTTGAAATTAGGACCGGAATATAAAACCGGGAAGGAGAATGGCCTAGGAACCGTGACCGATGATGGAGTCACGTAATGTACGTGACTTTGAGTCTAGCTACAAGACTCGTTAATAAAGAAAGGCGCTTCTTGGGAGGCAACCCAAGCTTTATTTATTTTATTTGCTTTGTGTGTTCATTTGTTTGTGTGTTTGTTTATTTGTTTCGTATGTGTGTGTAATTTTTATTCTTATTGATTCATGTTAAAAAATAAATTGTGAAAATGCTTTATTTTGTTTTTAACTTCGTCTTAACTACATATAAAGGTATTTTGCAAAAGATAAGTGTAAGGGAAATCTAAATCGGTTTATTAGAACACAAATGAACATGAATCATAATAATATTAAGTTAGCATACATATTCGTATTTGTTTGAGTTAAATGCTTGTATCGAGTCATAATGATGTTTTGCAGAATTTCCAGGAAGTAAGGTAAAGGTTTTTCCAGAAATTTTCCGGAAACTTAAAATGAAAATTTTTGTCAGGTCATTTCTGACGGCGTCAGGGGTTATAACCTGACGGCGTCAGATTTAATTTCCAGAAATTTTTGAAAATTTTGTTTTCATAAAAAGTTTTTATTAAAATCTCCAACTTATAATCTCCAGGAATCTGCAAAGTTATCATTCCACAAGCATTATATCCTTATATATAGATTTTATCCCGCCGATGTTATGCAGGTTTTCGTGTTTGTTTTCTCAGGTTCAACAGGTTATTTTGGACAAGGAAATGTTTTGAATCAAGCTTATGGCGATGCATTAGTCATGGAGCTTCAACATTCTCTTTGGAGGAAGATTTAACCGTGTAATTTCATTATCCAACGAGCGAATCAGGGGAGTATTTGATTTCATTCTTTTACTTTATGCTTTTACATTTGTCATTTGAACATTGGGGACAATGTTCATCTTAAGTGTAAGGGGAGGGTAAAAGTACGATTTTTGAGAATACAATTGCGCTTGATTTTTGTTTGTTTGATGGTAGATGTGTAATAAAACTGAGAGAAATACTTGTTAAGGTAATTTTAGTGCCAAATTTAAAATTTTTTACAACATATAGGAGTGAAACTTTGATCTTAATGAGCGTCTCATGGATAGGAGTTATATGACTAGCACAAAAACCGTACCACTAAAAAATTTTTCCACCCCCAAATTTGTGAGGTTCGCCCCTAGAATTGGTAGGAAAAGCATTTATGCTATGATGTGAGTACCGGTAGCACTTAGATTCTAGAACTTGCGTTAGGACCATTCCGAGGCCACAAGTGAGACTACATTCGTGTAGTTAGATTTACTACATGATAAGAGGCATTAGGATTAACCCATTGTTTTACACCTGTGTTTTTGTTATAATTACTTTGGCTACATTGGTCAAGTAATTCCCCCACACCCTTTGCGTTGTACTCATTTTTAGTACACGATACCCCTAGTACACCCCTCAGAGCCTATCTTTTCGTTTCGACCTTTAAGCATTTTACTTAAAGGAAGAATTTGTTACACCCCACTAAAATGTACACCCAAATCGCCTTAGCCTACCTTGTATGCACTCATCTTTAGTGCATTATTGTGACAACATTTGTTTAAACCCAAGTTAATTATCTAGTTGATTACATGGTTGCTAAGTCGAGTCATATCCTTGTACATATTGTTTTGGGACGATTGGGACTCATGGGTAAAGTACTAGTGTAATGGAGTAATGGGGAAGAACATCATTTATTACCCCCATATGTGCTAAATGTTTTAAAAGTACTCCAAGTTTTTCAATTATCTTAATTCGAGTCATTAGAATAGTTATTTGTAAAGTTATGTAAAAGTTCAAGTGTAAGGGGATGCAACGCCCCTATGATGTATTATTTTGGATGGTAGGGTAAAAGTGTATGTCAAAAAAAAAAAAAAAAAAAAAAAAAAAAAAAAAAAAAAAAAAAAAAAAATCAAGAAAAATACAAAAAAAAATGAGAAAAAGAAAAATTGAAAAAACATACGGACTACCATCCCGTTTCATTTTATGTTTATTTTATGTTTATGTTTTGTTATTTTCTTTCATTAGCTTAAGATCGAGTCTAGTCTTGGCTTAGCAACGTTGTATAGTACATGTGATTGATCAAGATCTTTAACTCGCCACCAGTAAAATATCCTTTATCCAACAAAACCGTGTTTTCCTTTTCCCTACACCTAACATTATAACCCATTTAAAAGCCCTCTTTGATAGTTTATCTTAGGTGCTTACGCCTAGTGGAGGAGGTTTTCGATCCTTTCCCAAGCCTATGGTAATCTATTTGCTATGACAGGTAGTGAGAGATATTTTCCGTTTTCATTTATGAGATTTATTTTGATGACACTTGAGAGATGTGAGTATCTAAACACTACTTGTGAGGTGCTAGTATATAATCTCCGTGCTTATTATGATTGAAGTGGAACGAATATTTGTTGTAATTACTTTTATGTTTGCATTAAATGACCCCTAACTTGTATTTTGATTAGAATAAAAGCGCATTTGCTTGAGGACAAGCAAATCTCAAGTGTAAGGGTATTTGATGAGGCGAAAAGTGTACCGCTTTTAAGGGGTCATTTAAGCCCGAAATCGTATTTATTTGATCAAATATTGCCCTAAATCGTTCCTTTTGTCATTTTAGGTACTTTTGAGGAGAAATCTGGAAAAGGAGGCATTTTGGACGTTTTTGGAGCATTAAAGTGAAGAAAACGGCAAAGTCTCAAGAATCGGCTAAAAGTTACTCTTGACGGCGTCACAATTAACATGGGACGGCGTCATGCCTTGGCAAGAAAAGTTGGATGTGAAATTTACTCATGACGGGCCAGTGAGTTTGCATGAGAATTCTGACGGCGTCACGCTTTAACTAAATCAAGGGCGTCACGGCTTAAATCATAAGGGGACGGCGTCACGTTCATGATCCGACGGCGTCAAGCCTTGATAAGCCAGAATGGATTTTTGAAGAGCTAAAGAAGGACGGCGTCAAGATGGTCATCCGGGAACCCTAAAAGCGGCGAGGTGACGGCGTCACAATGCATAAGGTGACGCCGTCAGATGTCAAAGTCTATATATAGTTTTCTAATTTTTTGTCATTAAGAGAGAGCTTAGTGTGTGGAATTTTGGGATAAAACCCTAAGACGATTTTAGCTACTTTTTCAGGGCTTTTTGCCTTGAGATCTTCCATGTTTCATTGAAAGATAAGTTATCCATTAATCATTCAATATGTCTATGTGTTGTTTGATTCTATCTTATGCTTGTCTTTTGTTTAACATGTTAGGCTAATTTTATCTTGTGTTTGCTTAGATCTAATGAAACCTAGCTATTGATTATTGGTTGTTAGTGTGTTGTTAGTTGTATTGGATGATTGTTTATCTATGTTAGGCTTAAGAAAACTGGCTAACTTCCTATTCGGTAACTTGCTTGAACGTCTTAAGAAACATGAACCAAACGCGTACTAAAGGTTTTTATGGTTGTATTTAATGCACAAGCGAATTCTAGTGATCCCATGTTAGGAGCTTCCTAGCCGGCTCGACATAGGAGTGAAGTAGGAGCTTGTAGAGTTTGGGGAAGTAAGTACGCCACCCCACGAATGGTATTAAGGAATACACCCGTCATCCACGCGACTAATACACACTAATTAACCGGTAAAAGATAGTTAGGGAGTAAGGAAATCTAAGTAAACACATTTCTCTACACATAAGTTTCTCACCACTTTTCATTTTTGTTATTTTATTTTATTTGCATTTGTAGTAATTTGGGTTAGTTGACTAGCAACTAATTCCGCCCACTCCTTCAAAACCCGAGATTTTACTTGCTTTTATAAATTATAAAAAAACATAAAAAGAATCTTCCTCAACCCTTAGACCTAATTAGAGTAGCCTTTCACACCTAACGAACACTATTCCCTGTGGAGAACGATCAATCCCCCGTACTTACCACTACACTATACTACATCGGTCAGGTACACTGCCTGGTGGGGTTGTAAGCCTCTTGAGATCCCTCGAGAGGTAAAACCTGTTGTAAGGTTGCAAAACCCACGCATCATGGGACGGCGTCATGCCTTGGCAAGAAAAGTTGGATGTGAAATTTACTCATGACGGGCCAGTGAGTTTGCATGAGAATTCTGACGGCGTCACGCTTTAACTAAATCAAGGGCGTCACGGCTTAAATCATAAGGGGACGGCGTCACGTTCATGGTTCGACGGCGTCAAGCCTTGATAAGCCAGAATGGATTTTTGAAGAGCTAAAGAGGGACGGCGTCAAGAAGGTCACCCGGGAACCCTAAAAGCGGCGAGGTGACGGCGTCACAATGCATAAGGTGACGCCGTCAGGTCCAAAAATCTATATATAGTTTTCTAATTTTTTGTCATTAAGAGAGAGCTTAGTGTGTGGAATTTTGGGATAAAACCCTAAGACGATTTTAGCTACTTTTTCAGGGCTTTTTGCCTTGAGATCTTCCATGTTTCATTGAAAGATAAGTTATCAATTAATCATTCAATATGTCTATGTGTTGTTTGATTCTATCTTATGCTTGTCTTTTGTTTAACATGTTAGGCTAATTTTATCTTGTGTTTGCTTAGATCTAATGAAACCTAGCTATTGATTATTGGTTGTTAGTGTGTTGTTAGTTGTATTGGATGATTGTTTATCTATGTTAGGCTTAAGAAAACTGGCTAACTTCCTATTCGGTAACTTGCTTGAACGTCTTAAGAAACATGAACCAAACGCGTACTAAAGGTTTTTATGGTTGTATTTAATGCACAAGCGAATTCTAGTGATCCCATGTTAGGAGCTTCCTAGCCGGCTCGACATAGGAGTGAAGTAGGAGCTTGTAGAGTTTGGGGAAGTAAGTACGCCACCCCACGAATGGTATTAAGGAATACACCCGTCATCCACGCGACTAATACACACTAATTAACCGGTAAAAGATAGTTAGGGAGTAAGGAAATCTAAGTAAACACATTTCTCTACACATAAGTTTCTCACCACATTTTCATTTTTGTTATTTTATTTTATTGCATTTGTAGTAATTTGGGTTAGTTGACTAGCAACTAATTCCGCCCACTCCTTCAAAACCGAGATTTTACTTGCTTTCATAAAAATTATAAAAACATAAAAAGAATCTTCCTCAACCCTTAGACCTAATTAGAGTAGCCTTTCACACCTAACGAACACTATTCCCTGTGGAGAACGATCAATCCCTCGTACTTACCACTACACTATACTACATCGGTCAGGTACACTGCCTGGTGGGGTTGTAAGCCTCTTGAGATCCCTCGAGAGGTAAAACCTGTTGTAAGGTTACAAAACCACGCATCATAGATCGATTGATTGATGATGAGTGTATCTGGGTTTTTTGGTTTTTGTAGTGAAGATGAGTTAACTGGGTTTTTATGTGTAGGATTGGGAGGGTATCATCTTTTGATGATGGGGAGATTTTGTTTGACTGATTTTTATAATCATTTGTATGGTGGGGTTGGTGTTTTATTTTTGGATTAAATCTTTTGGATAAGATTTGTGTGGTGGGTTTTATTTTGTGGGGTTCAGGGAGGGTTTTGGTATTTGTCAGTCACCAATAAATGTGTTTCTCCCCCTCAAAAATTGCTATGTCAGTAGCAGTTTTTGAAGATTCATATTTTTTTTTGCATTGAAGAATGTTATCAATAATCATGAACGGATTTGGATCATAAGAATAATCTACCCGTTCTGATACCACTTGTTGGTCCATGAAATTGAGTAAACTAAGAACAGATTCATTGATAATGAACAAATGTTACAAGATTACTCAAAACCCACTAGACTACATGATAAAATCTTCAACTTCTTAAAAGGGATACTTTCGGTATGGTATCCCCTTTGGGTGACAAATAGACTCTCTGTAATACCCAAAATTTCAAAACATGCAAAATTACCAAAATACCCTTGTAACTTAAAAATTCAATTAATGATTAAATAAAAACATCAAATAGATCACAAACTCTTAGAAACTAGCAACATATGAAGTATGATAATTTTTGCATGAACATTTTAATGTTATAAATGTCCTAAAAATATTTGTCACACCATTAAAAATTCATAGCCGAAAATACTTACACATTATATAGTTATTTATTTGTTAAATAATTAAAATGTACTAAAAATAAGAGATAAACATCAAATTAAATGGAAATCTTTACAAATCAGGAAAATTGATCCTCCTTGATCACCTTGGGCCGAAATCCATGCCCCCTCCTCACTCAATCACACGGTTTTATAATGACTTCCTTTTACACATTCTTTACACCCTAAAAACATAACTAAAAACCACCTACACACCACACGATTTTTGGAGGCTGCTATATCATTTTTCCTGGGTTCTTTCAAGTGCAAGGAATGTGTTAAAAATAGTTCTAGGGTTGCTGGGTCGTTCGTTTGATCGTGGGAGTTTTGTTGGTGTCGTATTTTCCAGCCGAGAAGGGATTAATTCGTTCGGATTCATCCTCTGTCAATTATTCGATTTCGTATTTTTCTAGTGTCCCTAATATCACTATGATTCATGGAAAATTTATAAAATTCAATCGTGAAAAGTTATACGATCGTTTGAATTAAAATACGTTTTGAAACCCTAAAAGATCACATGAATTAATGAACCAGTTTTCTGATCAGGAAATTAGAGCGACTTTAATTAATTGAATATTGATGATAACTAAGTGTTTTTGGGAGTTTCTTGAGTATAGAATTTAATTCAATGAAAGAGCTTTCTGTAGAAATTAACCTTGTGATTTATAGAGGCTTGGAAGACCACTTTTTGATTTTTAGAAAATTAAGTGTCAAATCGAATTCGTATTTCTGGAAAAACTGTCTGTGTTTTTCATTTATCATTTTCAAACCATGTCGAATTAGAAGGTTTCCTTTGAACTGGGTAATATTTAATATGTCTAATAGTTATTGGTATTTTTTTAGAATTTTATAAACTTTCTAGATGGAGTAGTGAATTAATTACTTTTCTGGTGTTTCATCAGATCCGATTATGGAACATGTTATGGAAATGGATTTTTCAGTCGTACCTATACTAGTTAATAAAATCTGTAAAAATTAGATAAATTACTAGGGACATATAGGGTTCACTAGTAAATTTTTGGAATTTTATTTCGGAGTTCTAATATGATTCATAAATTATTTAAAACAGGTCCAGTGCATACGAAAAATCTGTTAAAGTGTAAAGATATTAAAAAGGTGTTATTTGTTTATTTTCCAAAACTAAAGGGTTTAAATTGTTATTTTTCTAATACTAAAGGACTTAACTTGTAAAAAACCCTGTAACTTTATAATAATTACATCTTATACCCTAATTTTACGATAATTGCATAATAGTCCTTAAACTTATCATAATTACATAATAAACCCTAAAAATTTGTAAACCTACCATAATAACCTTAACTTTATATAGATACTATTATGAACCCTAAGCTATTAATATTGTCACTTTAAACTTATTAAATGATAACTTTGAATGCTTCTTAGAAATAAAAACTTACTAATTGAGGAAACCTGCTATAAATGGAAAGTTACTAAAAATGGAAAGCCGACTAAAAGAGAAATCTGATTTAAATAAGATATTAATAATAAGACGACCATGTATTCGTGTAGATTACTGAAGATGGGGTTTGTTTCCGATCTTTGTATTTCTAGATGTGTTTTCACTTGCGATATAAGGTACATATATTCTACCCTTTCTCAGTAAGGGTGTCCTTCTCATGACTTTTGATCCTGATTTACTATAGGGTTCCCTAAGCCATTGCTATGTTCCCTTATACTTTGATTCGTTCTTCATGTTTCACTTACATCTGTCTATATTGGTTTGATTATGATCTGAGCCTTTTATTTGGGGCTTTCTTACTTGATCTATGCCCTTGCTATGCTTCCCTTGGTTTGTGAACCTTGATAATTGAGCCTTGCCATGTTCCTTTGATACTTTATGTGACTCGTTCATCACCCTGTAACATGAATATTTGAACTACTTGATACTTTTAAGGATTATTTGATTTTGGTAACTAGATGTGAAAACCTTTTTGAATTATATATGAAAATGTGAGAGAAAAGCTATTTTAAAAGATGCGATACTACTTTTAAATGAAAGTTACTACAAGTTTTAAAGAAAACTATTTTTGAGACCATCTTTATGAAAACCGTTTTGAAAGACCATTTTTATGAAAACTAGTTTGTAAGATCATTTATTATGAAAACCATTTTTGAAAGATTGCTTTAAATGGACTTTTAAATAGAAAACTTTTTAAATGAACTGTTGCTATGAAACTTTGATTATGAACCTTCTGATAATGACCCTTCTGATATTGAACCTTCTGATACTGACCCATCTGATATTGACCTTTCTGATATTGAACCATCTGATATTGAACCATCTGATATTGAACCATCTGATACTGAACTATTGATATGAACCTTCTGATTTGAACCTTTGCTTTAACCCTTGCATTGATCTCCTGTCTTGAACCTTGATATGAAACTTGATATGATACACTTGGTATGAAAACTTGACCTGAACCGCTTGATATGAAACTTGAATTTGAACCTGGACACTTGATACTTGACCTTGACCCACAGTTTGAGACTACGAGCCAACCACTAGGCATGAGGGTTTCATGTCCCTGTCATTGATGCACTGATGGCTTGACTCTAGGGCAGGAGAGTGATGACCTGTCCCGTCCCTTACTTGTCCTGTTACGTAGAGGAAGACTTTGGCCACCTGGGGGCGTATGGATGCATCCTAGACTTGTTTCTGTATTCTGTTTCTGTTATATTACCTGTTATACTTGGTGACTGATGGTGTGTGCGATACACGTTTTTCACATCCTTGGAGCTAGCTACTCCACCCCTTGGAGGTTTCCCCTTACCCTGTACTTGGTACCGAGGTCTCCCCTCCGTACACCCTGATTACTTGATTTGATATTTGATCTGTTCTGGGCTCGTGGTGGATTACTGTTTCTGTTACCAATTAACCTTGTACTTAGTATTCCGAGGTCACCCCTCCGAATACATACTTGACTTGATACTTGACTTGATACTCGACTTGATACATGACTTGACTTAATACTTGACTTGATACATGACTTGACTTGATATGACTTGGGCTCGGGTTTGGGATTACTGTTCCCTTTACTCTTATCTATTGTAACTGTTTCTTAATTCCTGACATATCTGCATAACCTTTATTTTTCTTTCCTGACTCTTGTTATACCTTGCATTGTTTCGCTTACTTCACTATCCCATCATTACTGCCTTGTTATCGTTATATCTGTTCACTGAGCTTTCGTAGCTCAGCCGCATTTCTTTTCCTGCGGCAGGTTTTAGTTTGGAAGCTGGGTATGAGTGGAGAGTACCTTGGACTTAGAAGACCTTACTAGCTATTGAAGATGACTAGAAGAATTTATAGTTAGATTTGGAAATTTTTGTATTATAACCTTGTAGTTTCAGATTTTCCATTGTAAACATTGAAATTCAATTGTATTATTTATGTCATATGCTTGTGTTTGTTTTGATATGAAACCATTATTGTGACATCTTTACCCTTGTCGGGTCGGGGTGTTACAATTTATGGTATCAGAGAGACAGGCTTCGACTCGTAATACATTACCCTTGACCTGTGAGTTTGGGACCATTAGGCTTCCACTGTAAGAACATAGGAGAACCCTTGAAAACTTGCTTTAGGATTTCTTAATATGAACTTAAGTTTTGACCAGTGAGGAGTGGGTAGACTATAAGGCATTTGTTTAAGTATTATTGCTTCCGCATCACTCTGATTCGTGCCTTGTTTTTGGTTAAAGCCTGTTGAGATCACTTTTGGAAATTGAAAGCTTATGCCTTGCACCACATAAGTTTTGAAACCTAAATAAATCTTGAAAGCATTGAGAATTGCATAGTAATTGCCTGACACTATTTGATCCTTATCTTCAGATTCCGACTCTGACCTCTGATCCTTTGTTAATCATTTTGATGCCTCTTCGGGCATTTTGAGAATCGCCATGGAGATGACGTACTTGATACATTCTGTTAATTGTCTCTTGCTTTTGATAAACATCTATGAAACTTCCAACGCTATTTGATTTCGTTTTACCCATCTCAGTCCCTATGAGAAGTCTTATGGTGTTTAACCACGAGTATAAGAATTGTTTCCCTCTTGACTATGACATTTGGTTTTGTTGACCTCTGAGACTTTAGAAGTACTAGGTGGATTAAAATAGGTTGTTTTGCTCACGACTCGAGATAAAGCATGATCATCATGAAGGCATATTTATGTGGTGCTAGTATTATGACGCCTGGCCAACGTGATAATACTTACACCATATAACGTGCCCTCATTGTGGCCATAGGATATCTTGGGAAGTACCTAAGAAGTTTAGAATTTGATCTCCGTTGGATTATCCGTGATTAGTGAGACTTTAGGTTCATTCTACCTATGCGTATACTCTGCCTTCGTTCATTAGATATCTGGATGAGTTTGGACTCTCGTTTTGCATTCTGTTGACCTCAGTTATAAATCTTGAACTCTTGTAGAGCTCTCTACTGTTGATACAGTTAATTTGATCTGAAATCTTGTTCGTATTTCCATATAAGCTTTCCTTTTTGGAAGAACCTCTCCGAGCGTGAGAATGTTGGCGACGATCTCTTGCGATTTGCTACGACTTCGTCTAACTTTGCGACTTCAAATTTCGAGGACGAAAATTTTCTTTTAGAGGGGAAGAAGTTGTAATACCCAAAATTTCAAAACATGCAAAATTACCAAAATACCCTTGTAACTTAAAAATTCAATTAATGATTAAATAAAAACATCAAATAAATCACAAACTCTTGGAAATTAGCAACATATGAAGTATGATAATTTTTGCATGAACATTTTAATGTTCTAAATGTCCTAAAAATATTTGTCACACCATTAAAAATTCATAGCCGAAAATACTTACACATTATATAGTTATTTATTTGTTAAATAATTAAAATGTACTAAAAATAAGAGATAAACATCAAATTAAATGGAAATCTTTACAAATCAGGAAAATTGATCCTCCTTGATCACCTTGGGCCGAAATCCATGCCCTCTCCTCACTCAATCACACGGTTTTATAATTACTTCCTTTTACACATTCTTTACACCCTAAAAACATAACTAAAAACCACCTACACACCACACGATTTTTGGAGGCAGCTATATCATTTTTCCTGGGTTCTTTCAAGTGCAAGGAATGTGTTAAAAATAGTTCTAGGGTTGCTGGGTCGTTCGTTTGATCGTGGGAGTTTTGTTGGTGTCGTATTTTCGAGCCGAGAAGGGATTAATTCGTTCGGACTCATCCTCTGTCAATTATTCGATTTGGTATTTTTCTAGTGTCCCTAATATCACTATGATTCATGAAAAAATTATAAAATTCAATCATGAAAAGTTATACGATCGTTTAAATTAAAATACGTTTTGAAACCCTAAAAGATCACATGAATTAATGAACCAGTTTTCTGATCAGGAAATTAGACCGACTTTAATTAATTGAATCTTGATGATAACTAAGTGTTTTTGGGAGTTTCTTGAGTCTAGAATTAAATTCAATGAAAGAGATTTCTGTATAAATTAACCTTGTGATTTTTAGAGGCATGGAAGCCCAGTTTTTAATTTTTAGAAAATTAAGTGTCAAATCAAATTCGTATGTCTGGAAAAACAGTCCATGTTTTTTATTTATCATTTTCAAACCATGTCGAATTAGAAGGTGTCCTTTGAACTGGGTAATATTTGATATGTCTAATAGCTCCTGGAGTTTTTTTAGAATTTTATAAATTTTCTAGTTGGAGTAGTGAATTAATTACTTTTCGGGTGTTTCATCAGATCCGATTATGGAACATGTTAGGGAAATGGATTTTTCAGTCGTACCTATACTAGTTAATAAAATCTGGAAAAATTAGGTAAATTACTAGGGACATATAGGGTTCTCTGGGAAATTTTGGGAATTTTATTTTGGAGTTCTAATATGATTCATAAATTATTTAAAACAGGTCCAGTGCATACAAAAAATCTGTTAAAGTGTAAAGATATTAAAAAGGTGTTATTTGTTTATTTTCCAAAACTAAAGGGTTTAAATTGTTATTTTTCTAATACTAAAGGACTTAACTTGTAAAAAACCCTGTAACTTTATAATAATTACATCTTATACCCTAATTTTATGATAATTTCATAATAGTTTTTAAACTTATCATAATTACATAATAAACCCTAAAAATTTGTAAACCTGCCATAATAACCTTAACTTTATATAGATACTATTATGAACCCTAAGTTATTAATATTGTCACTTTAAACTTATTAAAAGATAACTTTGAATGCTTCTTAAAAATGGAAACTTACTAATTGAGGAAACCTGCTATAAATGGAAAGTTACTAAAAATGGAAAGCCGACTAAAATGAGAAATCTGATTTAAATAAGATATTAATAATAAGACGACCATGTATTCGTGTAGATTCGCTGAAGATGGAGTTTGTTTCCGATCTTTGTATTTCTAGATGTGTTTTCACTTGCGATATAAGGTACAGATATTCTACCCTTTCTCAGTAAGGGTGTCCTTCTCATGACTTTTGATCCTGATTTACTATAGGGTTCCCTAAGCCATTGCTATGTTCCCTTATACTTTGATTCGTTCTTCATGATTCACTTACATCTGTTTATATTGGTTTGATTATGATCTGAGCCTTTTATTTGGGGCTTTCTTACTTGATCTATGCCTTTGCTATGCTTCCCTTGGTTTGTGAACCTTGATAATTGAGCCTTGCCATGTTCCTTTGATACTTGATGTGACTCGTTCGTCACCCTGTAACATGAATATTTGAACTACTTGATACTTTGAAGGATTATTTGATTTTGGTAACTAGATGTGAAAACCTTTCTGAATTATATATGAAAATGTGTGAGAAAAGCTATTTTAAAAGATGCGATACTACTTTTAAATGAAAGTTACTAAAAGTTTTTAAGAAAACTATTTTTGAGACCATCTTTATGAAAACCGTTTTGAAAGACCATTTTTATGAAAACTATTTTGTAAGATCATTTATTATGAAAACCATTTTTGAAAGATTGCTTTAAATGGACTTTTAAATAGAAAACTTTTTAAATGAACTGTTGCTATGAAACTTTGATTATGAACCTTCTGATATTGACCCTTCTGATATTGAACCTTCTGATACTGACCCATCTGATATTGACCTTTCCGATATTGAACCATCTGATATTGAACCATCTGATACTGAACTATTGATATGAACCTTCTGATTTGAACCTTTGCTTTAACCCTTGCATTGATCTCCTGTCTTGAACCTTGATATGAAACTTGATATGATACACTTGGTATGAAAACTTGACATGAACCGCTTGATATGAAACTTGAACTTGAACTTGAACTTGGACACTTGATACTTGATACTTGACCTTGACCCACAGTTTGAGACTACGAGCCACCCACTAGGCATGAGGGTTTCATGTCCCTGTCATTGATGCACTGATGGCTTGAATCTAGGGCAGGAGAGTGATGACCTGTCCCGTCCCTTACTTGTCATGTTATGTAGAGGAAGACTTTGGCCACCTGGGGCGTATGGATGCATCCTAGACTTGTTTCTATATTCTGTTTCTGTTATATTACCTGTTATACTTGGTGACTGATGGTGTGTGCGATACACGTCTTTCACATCCTGGGAGCTAGCTACTCCACCCCTTGAAGGTATCCCCTCACCCTGTACTTGGTACCGAGGTCTCCCCTCCGTACACCCTGATTACTTGATTTGATATTTGATCTGTTCTGGGCTCGTAGTGGATTACTGTTTCTGTTACCTTTTAACCTTGTACTTAGTATTCCGAGGTCACCCCTCCGAATACATACTTGACTTGATACTCGACTTGATACTCGACTTGATACATGACTTGACTTAATACATGACTTGACTTGATATGACTTGGGCTCGGGTTTGGGATTACTGTTCCCTTTACTCTTATCTATTGTAACTGTTTCTTAATTCCTGATATATCTGCATAACCTTTATTTTTCTTTCCTGACTCTTGTTATACCTTGCATTGTTTCACTTACTTCACCATCCCATCATTACTGCCTTGTTATCGTTATATCTGTTCACTGAGCTTTCGTAGCTCAGCCGCATTTCTTTTCCTGCGGCAGGTTTTAGTTTGGAAGCTGGGTATGAGTGGAGAGTACCTTGGACTTTGAAGGCCTTACAAGCTATTAAAGATGACTAGAAGAATTTATAGTTAGATTTGGAAAATTTTGTATTATAACCTTGTAGTTTCTGATTTTCCATTGTAAACATTGAAATTCAATTGTATTATTTATGTCATATGCTTGTGTTTGTTCTGATATGAAACCATTATTGTGACATCTTTACCCTTTTCGGGTCGGGGTGTTACAGTCTCATAGATCAAGCTATGCTTGAAATTACAATGAGAGGATGTTTCTATCAACTAATACACTTTGTGTATTCTTTTTGTTTGTTTAGGAATGCATACTATCTCTATTACAACAGACACAATATATATAGGTAACTAAACAAAGATATGTGGGGTAGGTATGAGTAGACATCCACTTGTTGTGAGTTGTCATCCACTTGGTGTGAGTTGTCATCCACCAAGTGGTCCCTCTTCTTCTTCCTCTTTTGTCTTTGTCTGACTTCCTTTTTTCTTTTGGAAGTTCGTGCCCATATTTATCAGTCTGCTTGTAGAGATAGTATCTTCATGGTCACTGAGACATTTGTCAATTCTCAGTGATGCTGGAGTTGTTTGTAACTCGTATACTTTACTCACTGACACCGTATCAGTAAGTAAGGTGTTTCTTCAACTACGAGCTTTATACAACACTCATTGATTTCTTTATCAGTGAGTAACCCACTATTTTATCAGTGAGTTAGGCTATTTTATGTTCAAATCTTGTCAGGGTAATTGAGTCAAATTCTTGACCTAACATATATTCTCTCATTCGTGTTTCAAATTCGGGACTAAGTTCGCGGGGAGGAGAGGAAGGGTGCGCGTATTTTTGAAAAGAACCCGCATTTTCCTGATGAGGTGACTCGGATAGAGGGATGGGTTTTTGGTTCGAGATGGAGTTGACCGTCGCCTGATTGGAGCTTAACGGCCTCCTCCGCCTTTCCTGTAGGTGATCGACCCTTTTTTCTAGTTCATAAAGTTTTTCCTCAGAGAGGTTGAAGATTTTGGCAGGCGAGGAGATTGCATTGACCGTTTTGTTCAAATCGCGAGGATTATCCCATGATTCATTGCTATAAAAGGCAAGTTCATCGATAATATCCCATGACTCCTCCGCATTCTTTTCACGTAGCTTACACTCGGCTGCTTAGTCAATGGCATGCTTAGTGAGATAGTTGACATGGTGGTAGAAAATTTGGACTTGAAACCAAAGATCAATGCCATGATGAGGGACTTTTTGGAGTAAGTCCTTGAAACGAGTCCATGCTTCTTAAAGAGTTTCACCTTGTCGTTGTTGGAAAATCAATATTTCATTCCTTAACTTGGTAGTTCTCCCCGGTGGGAAAAATTGAGCGAGGAAACGAGGAGTAAGATCATCCCAAGATGTGATAGATCCCACGGGTAAATGTTGTTCCCTTAACACGCTTAGAGATAACTAGAAAGTTAATCAATTCGTGTTTATGACTAATACAATGTTTATGATTAATTCTAACAGATTAATGAAAACGCAAAAGTAAAAACGCACAAGTATTTTTCAACGTTTAAATTCTTATTAGAAATGAATCAAAGAATCTATTACCCAAGTGTTTTGCGGAACAAACACTTGGGATTGAATAGACAAGGTATGGTGGTGTCTCCTATCTAAACTCAAGCTTTGCTTTGAGTGGTAACAATTCGACCCACTGAGCTATCTCAGGGACACGTTACTCTTTGTAGGAGAGAAGTTGCTTCGTAAAAGTCTAAGCTTTCAATGTACAAAACAGACTCAACTTCTCTCCTTTTGAACCTATTTATACACAAGTATAAGAGAGTAAAAGTGATTAAAAAACTACAACTTGTTGAAGCAAGCGTGTCTGACAATTACAACAGTAATTGTCATTTCCAAGAACCAATGGGAATGGACTATAAAGTCTTTAGGAGTGGTTGGTCAGACACTCCATGACTTTTAGCCGTCTTAGGGAAAGTTTCTTCCTGAAAAGATAAGATTTGATCTTATCTTAAAACTCTTCCCAGATCTTCCCGCCTTTTTTTCAGGCGTTGAGTTCTTCAGTCTTCAATCACTTAATGTTGTTGAGGAGACTAGGGTTCAGTGAGTTCTTGTCCAACACTCACTGAACCATCATCTTCTTATTTGGCTTAAGTCCTACTCAGGGAGTACCGCCTTCCTGAGTAGTGAATCCTTCTTCTTGAATTCGCCTTAAGCATCCTGAAGATGACTCACTGAGAGACTGTTCTCTCAATGACTTGAATTGTTCTCGGTTTAATTTAAACTTAGTTAATTTGTGTCCAAATCTTGTTTTAAGTATTCTTGGGTACTGATGGACCCAACAATCTCCCCCTATTTGGATATAAATTATTCCTAAGTGTTTTGATCAGTAATGAGTGAGCTAATGACTTCTACTCGTACTAAATGTACTAGAATGTAAATAAGGACACTGAAATAATAAAAACATCATCTTATTAATATCATTACAAGTCCTATCAAAACTAAGTACAAAAGGTGGTGGTGGTAGTCAGGCAGATTCATCAGTTCAACTTAATCCCAAGGGCTTCAAGCTTAGGCTTCTTTGACTGCAGTTCTTGTTGGTCAGGGTGCTCTCGGATTTTCCTTTTCAGATCTTGACAAAACCTCACATTTTCAGGAGTTTTGAGTGGGGAGGCCATCATTAGAAAGCCAAGCATGGCTTTGATCCCCGACAGATCAATATCACTCCATCTTTGAAAGGCTTGGTCACCGAACTCATCAATGAAGAACATACCTCTTTCAGTTTGTTCAATGACCACATTGTTCCTGAATGGAACACCTTCAGGGAGAGCCCTATTACAGTCAAGACCAGGAACCTTGATCTCAGGCTCAGCTTCAATCTTCTTTCTCTTTCTTGAAGAAGACTGAGAAGTGGCAGGCTGTTCAGCTGAAGCAGGAAGAAGAGATGGAATACCAAGTTCCTAAGGTGCTGCTGCCAATCTTTCATACCTCAGGCTCAGGGATTTTAACAGACCAGGGACTACAACGTTAGATTTTTTTGCTAATATTGAACCCAATTCATCCAACTCAGTGATCCCGAAGTCTGCAAATCTGAAGGGGCTATGAACCTGAAGGATTCTTTTGTCAGTACTCCTGTAGACAGTAACAATGGCAGGCTTGGAGTTTCGGTGAATCTTGATATCAAGGATGGGTTCAGGCTTCAACCTGCTTGTCATGACCCACTGATATCTCTCAATCCTGTTCTGCCTAATTTCTTCAGCCCTTTTCGCCCTTTCTTCTCTTTTCTGCCTGAGAGCAGCCAACTGAGCATTCTGAGCTTCTACAAAGCTCTTGCCACCTTCCCTTTTTGCAAGGTCTTTTGCCTCAATCCCAATCTTCTCAGCCTCTTCTCTTGCAACCTGAATGAGAACAAGCTTGTTCTGCCTTTCATCTTCAGCAGCTTTCTTCATTGCCTCCTCTTTCTCTATGTGAGCTTGAATTTCAGCATGAGTGAGAAGTTCCATCACCCCATTGATTTCATAAGGAACCCTGACTGGTTCATCAGGGTCTGGCATTCTTTCCTTGGAGGCAGGTACCAAGATTGTGGGCTCAGGCTCAATGGTTGGGAGAATGCCTTTGCCTTTGTCTTGGTGGGATGAAGATGAGGTGGCTTCAGGATTCTCCCCCTCAGTATGAGAAGGAGGTTGTTCTTGTTCAGGTTGTGGAGGTTCTTCAGTGACTTTCTCCCCCTCAACTGTTGCTTGACCCATAGTGTAGCAAGAGTTGGTTCGCTCACTGAAGTTGAGGGAGCTTGACCTTTGAAGGCCTGATAGATCTCAGTCATCATGGACTTGATGTCTGAGTTGTCCTCCTGAAGAGTTGAGACCTTAGTCTCAAGAGAAGCCTGAGAAGCTGTTGATCCCAGTTGAGCTTCACGATCTTGTTAATTACCTTAGATAAATCTAAAGTAATAGGTATAGAAACTGTATATCAAATATTATGCGGAAACTAATATTTGATCTTAAGAAGAAATCACAAACGAATTATCAAACAACACTTCAATATATTAATACGATTGCTCTGAATAGCAATAGGGTTACAAGAAACCTTGAAGTGAAAACAATAATACGTATGCTAAGATGATTAATCAATCGACCTCTAATCCTAACCCTAGAACCTCCTTTTATAGCGTAAGGAGTCCTAGTCGGTTTACAAGACTTCCTATACAAGCAAAATATTCATACGTATCTTTTCTATACTTATCCTAACATACTTTACATAAATAACAAGCAATAGAGTAATCCTTCTAGCAGCAGAGTCCTCGTGAGCTAGCAGCAGAGTTACAATATGCCTATTATACCAAAACAGCAGAGTTATCAAATCAGCAGAGTTCTTGTACTAATCGGCAGAGTTACATAACTATTCGGCAGAGTTGTAATTCTTCAATCAGCAGCATTTCAGACCCAACAATCCTCCCCTAAACTTGATATTTTTCTCCCAAAAATCATCAAGTTTCCTTAATCCCAGATAACCACCAGGAGGATGCTTCCAAACACCTTACTGTTTTGAAACTTGTGATACCAGCAACTGTTTGTATTTCTCAATCAATTCTCTTGCTTGATGATCTGAATCAAATGGTCTTTGAAGTGCCAACTTACCAGGTTGCAGCATTTGATACAGAATAGATGTACTGTTGTTGATGACATAGTCCTTTTCCACAAGCATATATACAGTAACACCTATGCAAGTCAAAACATGAACTCCACAACTTTGATATAAGTACCACTTCTGAACTGTAGAGCTCAGCAACTTCCTCCATTCAATACTTCTTGCATCTGGTTCAAACATGTTCTTCAAGTAGTAATAATTTAGTCTCTCAAACACTATCTCTGGTCTAGTATCTCCATATCTCATCTTGTACAAATTCCAGAGTTGAGTAATATCATCTCTATCCATATAGTGCATCATTTGAGAAAAACTAGTATACCCCACTCTTGAACCATTTGATCTTTCAATCACCCAGCATACACTACTATCAGCTAAAATATCATGTGAATAAGAAATTATTGGATATTTTACCGATAAAGGTGCTTCATCAAGTATCTCAGGCTCTTCTTGAGGTTCATGAACTGTGAGATCCATAACCCCTTTCATCTCATCTTCAGTCACTTCTTCATTCCCTGAATCACTATCTCCTTTTTCCTCTTCCTCAGAATCACTCATCACTACTTTTCTCTTCTTCCTACTCACCTGCTTTACTCTCCTTCTATATCTCTTTGTACCAGCAGATGATTCAGTCACAACTTCAGGTTCTTCTTCAGCTTCAACTACAACTTCTTTCTCTTTCTCAACATCAGTTACTACAGGTTTTGAACCACCTCCACTCCCAGATGCTTTTAGATTGTCAGATCCCTTAACTTCTGGATTTCTCTTCTTTTCAGAAACTTTTCTTGGATTTAGCTGAGCATAAGTTTCATAAAATTCCTTTTCAATTAAGTGATCTGGCTTTCCTTTGAAATCCTTCATCTGATAGTTTCTAGCATTCTTCAAATAGTATTTCATGTCAGTAACCAATGCTTTTCTTGAAGTTGACTTTCCCTTATAACCATGCTTCTGAGCTTCAGTTATCCTCTTAATCAACTCTTCCCACCTAGTCAATCCATTCTTTCTAAGTATAAAAGCAACAAGCTCATTTGTCTTTTCAGCTCCATCCAACTGCTCATCATTTGATATCAGTCTTGCTTCACCTCTGACAATCATATCAGACTCAATAAAATACTGCAACTGTGCATCCAATTCTTCTTGACTAACTTCTTTAAATGCAGTGCTTTCCATAAGTTCAGACTGATCTCTTTCTTCACTAGCTGCAAAACTTCTTGCAAGTTCTTCATCCTGAGCAATTTGAGCCTCTTCAGCTAATTTCTGCATCCTTTCAGAATCTTCAGCAGAGTCAGCAACAGGTTGATCTTGTGATGTTTGTGATGTTGTAGATATTTTAGTTGCTTTGTTCATATTCAGAAGCACTTCAGCTAAAGTCATTTGATCATCATCTGATTCAGCATCAGCAGAGTTCTCAACTCCAGCACTCTTCTCTTTATCTTTAGCAGACACATTTAATTCATCAGCAGAGTGTTCTTCAGCACCAACAACTTCATCATCAGTATCCACATACACTTCTTCCAATTCAGGCATATCATCAGAAGAATCATCATAAGAATCACCATCTTTATCAGTAGAGTCTATAAGTTCAGCAGCAGAGTTACCAAGCTGAACAGCAGAGTGTTTTGCCTTAACAGCAGAGTGCTTTGGCTTAACAGCAGAGTGTTTAGACTTGGCAGCAGAGTTAAGAGAACTGCTGCTTGGTGTATTCCCTTGAATTCCATCAACTTGTGACTCTATACTTCTTTCCTTATCATCATGAGAAGGTTCATCAACTCCTTCCACATCAACATCTTTGTGAACAGCAGCATCATCTGAACTTTTTCCTTCTTTAGGAGTGAAGTACTGATCATATTTCCACTTTTCAATCAACACAAATTCCTCTGCAGATCCATCCTTCGTTGCTTGTGTACCTGCATTAGGGTTAGTTTGTGTTCCTGCAGACATGTTAGTAGTACCTGCAACAACTGGTTGATAATTCATACTTTTGGTTAAAGAATCAATATCAAACATCCAGTCAGGTCCTTTTCCATTAACATTAGGTGTGGATTCTCTAATTGTCACATGCAAATTTTCCACTACATACCCAGTTCTTTGATTAAAAACTCTAAAAGCCTTACTTTCAGTAGAGTAACCAACAAAGAAACCTATGTCTGCTTTCTCACTAAACTTTCCTAAGTGGTCAATGGTGTTCAATATAGTAACAGGACACCCAAATGGTCTTAAGAAACCTATCATTGGTTTTCTACCATGCAATAACTCATAGGGGGTCTTGTTATGAGGCTTAACTATCTTAGTCCTGTTTTGCACATAACAAGCAGTGTTGACTGCTTCAGCCCAAAAGATAGTGGGTAACTTAGACTCTGACAACATAGTTCTTGCAGCTTCAATTAATGTCCTATTCCTTCTCTCAGCCACACCATTTTGCTGAGGAGTTCTAGCTACACTAAATTGTCTAGTTATACCCTTTTCCTCACAGAACTGATTCATCACCTTGTTCTTAAATTCAGTTCCATTATCACATCTGATGACTTTGACCTTATGATTAAATAGGTTTTCTATCCTGGTAATAAAAGCCTTAAGAATGCCAGCTGTTTCATCCTTAGTAGCCAAAAAGAAAACCCAAGTGAACCTACTATAGTCATCAGTGACCACTAAACCATACATCTTTTTATTTAAACTATTCACATATGTAGGTCCAAATAAGTCCATGTGTAACATAAACAAAGGTTCAGTTATAGAATTCACCAATTTGGACTTACAGGAAGCTCTATATTGCTTTCCCATCTGGCAAGCAACACAAACTTCAGGATTCTCAAAGACCTTTGAAGGCAATCCTCTGACCAAGTTCCCTTTCACCAACTTGTTCATAGCTTTGTAGTTCAAGTGTCCAAGCCTTCTGTGCCATAGTTTGGATTCATCAACAGTGGCTTTGGCAAACAGACAAGTTAAGTCTCTTTTGGGAATAATATTCTTTATATCCACACTGTATATATTGTCATGTCTAGGGACTTTAAGAAGCACCAATTTATCATCAGGAATCTTATAGTCAGGAGACAAAACAAGACATTCAGTGTCGGTAAAAAGAACAAAATTCTTCCTGTCACACATTTGTGAGACACTAAAAAGATTAAATTTGAGACCATTCACCAAATACACTTTCTCAAAATCCAACTTTCCAGTTCTGATGATGCCTTGTCCAACTATTTTTCCTCCTTTAGGGTCATTCCCAAAGGCCACATAACCACCATCCAAAGCTTCAAAATTCTCCAAGTTGCTTTGGTCTCCAGTCATATGTGAAGAGCATCCACTATCAAAAATACATTTGTCCTTTAGCTCCTTTTGTAGATTGCCCTGCACAAAAAGTAAGAGAATTAGTTTCTCTTGGGGACCCAAGCCATTACTGACTTGGATCTACCTTGTGCATCAAAGTAGTCAAATTTCTTCAACTGCATTGGTGCACTGCTGTGTCTGAGAACATGATCTAAAACTTTAACTTTTGGTTTCCAGACCCAGCAAGCTGAGGCTTTAACAGCATAAAAATGATTGCCCACAACAGTATCAGTCACAACTTTAGGCAAAACAGCAGAGTCTGCCTGAACAGCAGAGTTTGCTTTAACAGCAGGGTTTGCCTTAACAGCAGAGTCATCTATTTTCTTCTTTATGGGCACATTTGGGGCAATAGGAGAGATAACTCTAGAAGTACCATCTCTCATCAGAACTTCCCTAGGAACCATATTTCTTTTGGGATGTGGGTGAGTCTTTCTACCAAAGTTTCTATGGTTCACCCTAGTGTACTGGTTCCAAGCAGGTTTCTTATAGCACTCATCCTGCAAATGTTCAAAGCTTCCACAACAATAACATGCCTTCTTTAGTAATTGAAAATCAGTACCTAATTTGTGTGAAACTAGGTTGTTCCAATTTCTTTGATTTCCCCTAGACAAGTTATTTGTTCTTTTAGGATAAACTCTAGGTGTGTTTTCATACTCAGCCATCTTCCTAGAGATACGTTTACCAAACCTAGGCTTAACAAAATCAACCTTTTTAGTCCTAGGTGCTTTTGATTCAACAACAGTAGGAATTTCTTCCTTTTTGTTCTTAGGGGTTGAATCAGATTCCACTTCATCATCATCACTGTCAGACACCCAATCTTCAATTAGGGGTGCATCATCATACTTCTTTTCCTCAACCTTAGGTGACTCTATTTCTATTTCATTAGTTTCAACAACAGGTTTACTAATTTCACCTATATGTGTAGCTCCAGACTCAGAGATGAATGATAGTGTCCTAGTAGGAGGAGCATTAGCACTAAGCTTATTAGGATGAGAAACAGCATTATATCCTAAACCAGTAAAGTGTCTCCCTAATGGTTTACTGAGAATGTCTGTGGCAAATTGTTGTTTTTCTATCATAACAACATGTTTCTCAGTCTCACTCTTAGCTGTATCTCTAGCCTGTTCAGCCTGTTCTACTTTTTCCATAAGAACCTTAATCTCATCATCTTTTAAGATAATTGCATTTTTTAAGACAGTGATCTGATCAAGGTATTCAATTTCAGCCTTTTTATAAAATTCTAATTTCTCTTCTAAGTTCTTTAAACCATATGCATAACTAAGATTATCTAGCTTAATTATATCATTTTCCTTTTTAAGGTTTCCACAGCTAGACTCAAGCATCTCAATTTTATCAGAACATGATTTAAAAGAACAAGTTGAATCATTGGATACCTCAGAGTCTGATCCAGAAGAAGAATAGGCCATAAGAGCAAAGTGTTGAACTTGAGATTCCTCTTCAGCTGCCAAAGCATAGTTAGGACCATCTTCAGCATGCTCACTCCAATCAAACTCTCCAAACCCATCACATGACACCATAGCAGCAGCAGCATCAGGACTTGACTCTTCAACAGTAACCTTCTTGGTATCTGCAATGTTTCTTTTGGGTGCTTTGCATTCCCTTGCAAAGTGTCCCTTCTTATGACAGTTGAAACATTCAGCCTTTGACTTGTCAAATCCCACATTCCTATTTCTTCTGAACTTCATCTCTTTACCAGTTCTCTTAAGAAACCTCCTTGCCCTCATAGTTAGCATTGCATACTGCCAATGCATATCCATCTCTTCAACATCATCAGGATCAAGTTCATCCAGATCTTGAGGCATGACTGAAGTACTTGTAGTGAGTTCACGCAGATAAGCACAAATAGCAACATCACTGATGGTGTTGGTCTTAGCAGAGTCAGCAGCAGAGACATGTGAACCAACAGCAGGAGCAAAAGCACCACCAGCAGAGTGCTGTTCTTGATGTCTACCAATATTCTTGCTGTTTGAGGAGACAAAAGCAAGATTATTTGTGGTAGAAGATGAACTTGACAATCCCTTCACTTCAGATTCATAAACCTTCAAGTTGTTGTACAGATCATCCAATGTCATAGTATCAAAATCATCCTTGTGTCTCCAAACCACTGTATGAGTGTTCCATTCAGAAGATAGACTTCTCAGAAACTTTAGATTGATATCTTCTTTAGGTACATTAATCTTCAAAAGAGCCATCTGACTGGTTAACTTATGAAGTCGATCATAAGTTCCTTCAATGTTCTCAGAACTTAAAGCAGAGAAAGTCTCAAACTGATGTTTCAGAAGATTCTTTCTTGATTTCTTTGTAGCCTCATTCCCACCAAATCGAAGTTCGATGGCTTCCCATAACTCCTTAGCAGACTCCAGATGATTAAAACTCAATTGATAATCATTAGGTATTCCCATCATGAGAATACTGTGAGCTTTAACCTCCAATCTTCTCTGTGCTTTCTCCTCACTTGTTTTGAGAGTCAAGACTGAACCAGCAGCAGTCTTGGTTTGCACTTTGTCACCTTCAAGAATAACGTCCCAAAGTGAGTAATCAACCATTTTTATGTATTGTTGAATCCTCATCTTCCAGATCTCATACTCGTCAGTCTTGAGCATGGGAACTCTTGATGCAGTAACCATGTGTGTTGAATCGGAATCCATTGCTTGCTTTGATGATTAAACAGATCTTGTTTTCAGTAATTCTTCTTGGTACCAGTTTCTAGATCACAAGCTTTGATACCACTTGTTGATCCCAGTTGAGCTTCACGATCTTGTTAATTACCTTAGATAAATCTAAAGTAATAGGTATAGAAACTGTATATCAAATATTATGCGGAAACTAATATTTGATCTTAAGAAGAAATCACAAACGAATTATCAAACAACACTTCAATATATTAATACGATTGCTCTGAATAGCAATAGGGTTACAAGAAACCTTGAAGTGAAAACAATAATACGTATGCTAAGATGATTAATCAATCGACCTCTAATCCTAACCCTAGAACCTCCTTTTATAGCGTAAGGAGTCCTAGTCGGTTTACAAGACTTCCTATACAAGCAAAATATTCATACGTATCTTTTCTATACTTATCCTAACATACTTTACATAAATAACAAGCAATAGAGTAATCCTTCTAGCAGCAGAGTCCTCGTGAGCTAGCAGCAGAGTTACAATATGCCTATTATACCAAAACAGCAGAGTTATCAAATCAGCAGAGTTCTTGTACTAATCGGCAGAGTTACATAACTATTCGGCAGAGTTGTAATTCTTCAATCAGCAGCATTTCAGACCCAACAGAAGCCTCCAATGCAGTCATCCTTGGCCCAAGATTCCAAGCCAGGGAGGAAGAAGACGATGCCAAAGAAGCCATGTGGGACTCCATAAGACCCAGGGAAGATCGGATGGAGTCCACTGAAGAGTTGAGTCCCTGAAGATTTGACGATCTTAGCACAGTTACCAGCTCAGCCAACTGAGAAGTTTGTTGCTGGTAAGTTTCTGAAGCCTGAAGAACTTTTTTGTTTAGCTCAGGGTCATCTTTCACTGACTCTTGAATGTGTCAACGCTCTTTTGTAAGTTGGTGAGAGACTCGTTGAACAGTTTAAAGTTGTAATCAAGATTCGTCAGGGAGAAGGAGATAGATGACATGTGCTCATTTTCATCATCATGATAGGCTTCCACTGATTCCTTCAGGTTGACATAATGAACAGCGGCTTCAGTGTGCTGGTCAAACATTTCTTCAGTCAGACCTTGGAAGAGAGCCTTGTTGGTCTTAAGCAGGAACTTGACCAATTGTCTCTCAGTGAGAGGAAGAGTGTTGTCATACTTGGTGAGGATGTTGTCAGTATCCGAAGAACCAGCAGCTTGAGATTCTGATTCTTCACTTGGATGTGGAGATGACTGATGTGATTGTTCTGGTTGTTCAGAGTGTTCAGATTGTACATCAATTTCCATATCCTCACCTGCCTCAAAAATTTCCTCATCACTCTCTTCCTTGAGCTCATCATCAGACTCAAGAAGAGCCTGAATGTCCCCCATGGACTCAATACCCAAAAATTGAACTGGCTCCTCTTCATAAGAAGACTCGCCTTTGTTTTGGCCAGGTCCTGACCCCATTGTCATAATAACTGAGTGGGTTTGCTCAGCCTGACTAGCCATAATAACCGGGGTATTACCAGCCTGGCTTTTGGGGGCAGTTCCTGAGTGAATGGATCCGCCTGAAGGGGTGATGGGTTCCATATCAGCGGGTTGTTTCTTTGCCTCTGAGTCTTTGTCCCCTTAGCGCCTTCAACTACTGATGGGTGTTTTCCAGTAGTATCACTAGGCACTGATTGTGATGATTGATGGACCCCCTTCCCATCAGGATTGTACTGTCCTTTTGGGGATTTAGGGTCCTGAACTCCCTGAGATCCTGAGTGTGATTTCTCAGGAACGTTGGCAGGATGTGATTGTTGGTGGGTCCCCTTCCCAGTAGGGTAGTGCTGTCCTACTGAGGATTTAGGACCCTTTTCTCCCTCAGGCCATGATTGTGATTTATCAGTTCCTTTATTGGGATGTGAGAGGTTGTGGGTCCCCTTCTCAGTGGAGTAGTGCTGCCCCACCGAGGATTTAGAACCCTTTTCTCCCTCAGGAACTGATTGTGATTTGTCAGTTCCTTCATGGGGATGTGAAATGGTGAATGTTCCTGATCCCTCAGACTTGTGTATGTCAGTGGGAACATGTGGAAAGGGTTTGCCCGAGGACACTGAGGATGATTTCTCAGTGCCCTCCGTTGGCCTTTGTTTTGTGGTCAGGGGGTCTCTGTAGTGGGTGTCTCAGAGGTCTGGGCCACATTCAACCTCTTTTTAAGGTTGAGTTGGTTTTCGGCATCAGTCTCAGTGGCGAGTGGTTTGGGTCTAACCACCTTACTGGACTGACCCTTCTTTGTCTTCTTCACCTTCTTTGTAGGTGAAGGTACTGGAGAAACAACGTTCTCCTCCTGAATAACCACCAGCATGTAGTTAGTTAGGGCAATGGGTTGTACCTCAGTGATGCCACTAGTGAAATTGGTCTTGTGTAAGACGTCAGGTTTCATACCTAAGACATCAGGCCTCACATAGTCAGAACCAAGAAGGTCCTGAAGCACACAGGAAATAAACCTAGGATAAGACAAGTGTTTTTGCCTATATTTCCCTGAGAGCTTAGCAACAAGGTCACAGAATATAATACCTCCGATATCTATTTTTCTACCCTCCAAGAGACTGAACAACATCAATTGTTGTGATGAGTTCAATTGCTCAGTGGAGGATTTATTCCCCCCCAAGGACCTGAATGACGAATGTCATCAGGATCCTCCAGACTGGGTGGAACCAGGTTTTGACAATTGGAGCCTTTTCTAATAAGGCTCCAGCGGACTCCTTAGGACGTTTTGGGTCATGAGGTCCTAAGAATATCAACTCTGCTTTGACCTCTTGGTCAGTAGGATTGGGCTCAAAAGCCTCAGCAAAATCAAGACCTGTGGCCTTGATGAAGGTGTTGTAATCCAGGGAAAGGGGTCTTTTCCCATTCATCACTGTGAAAGTGATGATGGATTCTTTGGTGTCTTTTGGGCTAGTAGCTATAGCAGTACACCAGAATTCCCTCAGGTAGTCATGGTAGATGACTGAGGGGGTCTTGGTAAATGCCTTTGCAAGAAAACAGTTTTGAAGATATTTCATAACGTTCTTGTAGGCATGGAACTTTTGTGGATAGGAAAAGTTTCCCACCACGTTGTTCTTTGTGAGGTCTACACCCTCCAATGTAAAATCCACATTAGGGGCGTATGTCACAGCTTGAGAAGAAGCCATATTTGTTGGTAAGTCTGGGTAACAAAGATGGTTGGGATTTCTTAAAGCTAAGAACACACACACTATTAGTTTTGAGAAAAAAAAATGGGCAGAATTTGCTTAAAATTTCTAATAGACGTGTGTGATGTTATTTTGGTTGGGGTATTTATAGGGAAGTGAAGTAGAGGGTATTTTAGGCACTAAGCGGATTTTATTTATTCAAAAAGAATTTTTGGAAACTGTTTTGAATAAAATATTTTGGGATCCGCATTTAATGCCACCACTCCACTTTTTCCTGGTTTGGCGCAACAGTCAAGGTGAACAGTTGAGCAGTTCTGCAAAAGTGTAATTTGCAGAGATGAGTCATCACATATCTGTAATGTGATTGGAGAGGCATTTAATGCCAAGTAGGAATGTGGGGGCCCAGAGGTGGAAGCCAGAAAGGCAAAAAGAACAAATATTATTAAATTAAATATGAGTTCAGTTACCAACCTCGGACATTTACTAACTAGATACTTAGAGCATTTAAGTCAGTATTTAATATCTCTTGAGGACCCTGAATGACTTATCATTCAGTGAACCTGATTGTCAGGACTTGGGTTTAGTCACTGATGGTTCTAGTGATCAGGAATTTGGGTCTAATTCCTGAGGTTCAGGGTTCAGGAACTTGGGTTTAATTCCTGAGGATTAAGGGTTCAGGAACTTGGGTTTAGTTCCTGAAGTTCAGTGACCTTTCTCACTGAAGAACACATTGAGTCAGGGATTCAGAATTTACACATATTTGGATGGAGTCAATTAGTGGACTGATTCTCAATATCCAACATTCCTAGTTCAGCTTTCAGTCTGGTGAAAGTTGGTTCATCCAATGGTTTGGTGAATATATCAGCTAGCTGATATTCAGTAGGAATGAAGTGTAATTCAATGTCACCATTCATGACATGGTCCCTGATGAAGTGATATCTAATATCAATGTGTTTTGTTCTCTGATGAAGAACAGGGTTATTTGAGATGGCAATTGCACTTGTGTTATCACAAAAGATGGGAACCATCTTGTACTGAATTCCATAGTCACTGAGTTGACTTTTCATCCAAAGTACATTTGCACAACAACTTGCTGCTGCAACATATTCAGCTTCAGCTGAGGACATGGCAACTAATTGTTGCTTCTTAGCACTCCAACAGACTAGTTTTCCACCAAGAATTTGGCAAGAGCCTGAGGTGCTTTTTCTGTCCGTGTTGCATCCAACATAGTCAGAATCTGAGTATCCTTTAAGATCAAGGCCTGAACATTTTGGATAATATAATCCAAGGTTTGGAGTACCTTTCAGGTACCTGAATATCCTTTTCACAGCAGTGATATGAGTCTCTCTTGGGTCAGATTGATATCTGGCACATAAGCAGACTGAGAATTGGATATCAGGCCTTGATGCAAGTAAATACATCAGTGATCCTATCATTCCTCTAAAAAGAGTTTGATTCACTGGTTTTCCAGTAAGATCAGTACCAAGGTTGTTTGGGGGTACCATGGGAGTCTTGACTGAGGCACAGTCACTGAGCTCATACTTCTTCAGTAGGCTTTTGACATACTTCTCTTTACTGATAGAGGTTCCTTTATCAGTCTGCTTGATTTGTAGACCAAGGAAGTAAGTCAGTTCTCCCATCATGCTCATTTCAAATTTCTTTGCCATTAGTTTTTCAAACTGTTTGCAAAGTTTATAATTTGTTGAGCCAAAGATGATGTCATCAACATACACTTGTACAAGTATGACATTATTATTTGTCTTGTAGATAAACAATGTGTTGTCTATCTTGCCTCTGACAAATTTGTTTTGGATCAGGAAGGCTGAAAGAGTCTCATACCATGCCCTGGGAGCTTGTTTCAATCCATAAAGGGCTTTGTTAAGCTTGCAGACATGGTCAGGAAACTCATGGCTTTCAAATCCAGGAGGTTGCTGAACATAAACTTCTTCTTTCAGTGAGCCATTTAAGAATGCACTTTTAACATCCATTTGGTACACCTTGAAGTTCATGTATGTAGCAAAAACAAGGAAGATCCTGATGGCTTCCATCCTTGCTACTGGTGTAAATGTTTCTTCATAGTCAATGCCTTCTTGTTGATTATAGCCTTTGGCTACAAGTATGACTTTATTTTTAATGACTATGCCATTTTCATCATATTTGTTTTTAAATACCCATTTCATGCCAATGACTGAAACATCTTCAGGACATTTGACCAAGGTCATTACCTTGTTTCTGTGAAATTGTTCCAGTTCATCATTCATGGCTTGAACCCAACTTGGATGTTTTAGTGCTTCCTTAACACTTTTGGGTTCAATTGTGGAAATGAAGTCCACAAATAGGCATTCATTGGCTGAGGCTGCTCTCAGTTCAGCAGCCGTGCTTCTTGTGAGCATGCCTTCAGTAGGCTCACCAATTATGTTGACAAGTTCTATATCCCGAGACCTAGTCCAACTGTCCTGAGGTCTTGGAAATTGATTAGAACTTGTAGAGGCCTGATGGGTAGGATCAGGATCAAACACATGATGTTCTTCAGCATCATGAGTGTCTGAGTGGGTTGACTCATCACTGTAATTGTTGAGTACCTGAGTACTTTGTACTGACTGAATGAATTCATCAGTATTTTGTGCTTCAATAAACTCAGTGATGGTTGGGTAAGGAAGGTTGTGGGGAATGATGTAATAAGAGATGTCAGCATTTTCATGGTACTGAGTGGAAGGACCATTATCAGCATGATGTTCATCAGGAGGGTATCTTGATGATTCATCAATATCTATCTCTTCCACTGAGTTGTTAGAGACACTGATTGCATCAGTGCTCTCATCAAAGGTAACATGAAATGTTTCCTCAGCATGCTGTCTCCTAGTGTTGAACACCCTGAAGGCTTTTGAGACTAGGGAGTATCCTAGGAAGTATCCATCATCAGCTTTGGCATCAAATTTTCCTAAGTGATCCTTGTTATTGTGAATAAACACAGGACATCCAAAGACATGAAAATAGCTGATGTCATGGATTCTTCCCTTGAATAACTCATAAGGAGTTTTTCTATGTCTCTTGACAATGATGGATCTGTTTTGTGTGTGACAGGCAGTCTTTACTGCTTCAGTCCAAAAGTGTTTGGAAAGGACTGATCCATTTAGCATTGTCCTAGCTGCTTCAATGAGTGTTCTATTTTTCCTTTCAGCCACCCCATTTTGTTCAGGTGTGTAGGGTGAGGAAATTTTTTGTGAAATGCCTTTCTCATCACAGAAACATTCAAGTTCATAATTTTTGAACTCTGTTCCATTGTCAGTCCTAATCTGTTTGACTTTGATGTCATTCTGATTTTCAATGTTCCTGACAAAGGACATAATTGTTTCAGCTGCCTGACTCTTTTTTGATCAGGAAGTATACCCAAGTGTATCTTGAGCACTCATCCACAATGACCAGAGTATACTTCTCATGGTTAATAGATCTAGGACTAATTGGTCCAAATAGATCCATATGAAGAAGATGTAGGCAATTCCTGATGGAAAAGTTGGTTTTGGTTTTAAAGGATGCTCTGTGATGTTTACCTTTTTCACAAGCTGAGCATGGTTTATCCTTTAAAAACACAAGAGATGGTAAGCCAAGGACCTTGTTTTGTTTTACAAGGTTATTTATGTTTTTGAAGTTCAGGTGGGAGAGTCTCTTATGCCAAAGCCAGTTAAGTGTATCAGTGGCCTTGGTAAAGAGACAAGTTCCATTCTGAGTCAGACTGGACATGTCTAACACATAAACATCATGTCTTCTTGGAGCAATAAGGACAACTTCCTTATTAGCATTGAAGATGATTCCTTGCTTATCATCAAACTGAACTATGTATTTTGCATCACATAGTTGACTGACACTTATCAAATTGTATTTTAGACCATTTACGTAAGCTATCCTAGTAAAGACTATACCATTGCAGTTTACTGAACCATAACCTTCAGTGAGACATGATGAGTTATCAGCAAATATCACTTTGGGTCCTGATTCATCCACATACTTGTGCATATATTCCTTCACACCAGTCATGCTCCTTGAACATCCACTATCAAGATGCCAAACAGGGTCCCTGGCATGTTTCTGCATAAATGGTAAGCTGGGTCAGTTCTTTCTAGGACTCCACTTCCTGGAGGGTTTAGCTTTGAGGGTCTTATTAACATTTTCAAGTGATTTATGGTCAGTGGTGGAGTGGACTGAGCTACCACATATTATGCATTTGATTGCTGATGTAGACTCAGTGAACTGAGAGGCTGACTTTGTCATACCTCTACTGGCCTGAATGGCCTTACCACGTCCTGAGGTGTTATGAGTGGAACTTCCACTATTTTCACAACAATTGTCAATTTGACAATCCTTAGGATGGTGGTCATTGAACCCACAGTAAGGGCAAGGTGCAAAAGACTTTGCCTTTTATTTCTGTTTTTGTTTAGAATCAGAAGGATAGTTTAAAGACTGAGCTTTAAGACTTACCATGTTTGATGTGACTGTATGTGTTTTATGATCAGAGGTCCTGTGATCACCTTTCTTGCAAATCATGCAATAAAGAATTCTATAGCAATCATCAGTGATATGATTGGTATAGTTACACAGTTCACATCTTTTCAGGAGTTTTGTGGGTTTGGGTTTGGTCTTTGAGGAAGCTGGTTTTTGTTCCTTCTTGGATTGAGAAGGTTTCTCAGAAGATGCAATCTTCTCTCCCAGCTTCCTGACCATTTTAGCCAACTGATCAAATTTTGAATCAGGGCTTTGGGTTGTTACTTCAGAAGGGACTGAAGTTGATGAGTCATCAGTATTAACTGAGACTTCAAGGGTTGGTCTCTTCAGGATGGTTGTTCCCATTCCTGATCTCTCCTTTGGAGAATGTGGTGAGAAGACCATTGGTGGGAGGCCTAAGTTTGGTGCAGCACCCTGAAGGGTATTTAGTAGAGGAAGTGGTGGGTACGATTCTGATTCAGACTCATTCATAGACTCAGTATTATTAAGTTGTTCAGTGAGTTCAAGCTTACTGAGTTGTTCAATAAGTCCAAGCATATTTTTCAAGGCCTGACTTTCAGGAAGCAAGATCTTTCCAGTCTCAAAGTTTGGTAACTTACTGACTGGGTTGTCCCTAACAATCCAGTCATTAGACTTGGGAAGCAATTCTTGCTCAAAAGATATGCCAGCTGGAACAAAGGTTAATTCACTGTGACTCACATTGGGATCAACCATAAGAGGGTCAATCCCAATGGTTTTCTGAGAGCTTAATCCCACAGTGTCAAAAACCTTGGGGTTCTTCTTGGTCCAGCTTTGGATGACAGCTTTTTCTTTGTTAAGTTCAGTTTGTAGGGCTTGGTTCTGTTTCAAAATTTCAGTGTTCTGAATTTGTAGAGTTATTGTTTCTAGTTTGGCTTGCTTTAGTACAAGCAATTCATCTCTACATTTATTCAATTCTGACACTATGTTGTTATATTTTGAACACATGCTAAGCCTTTGTTCCTCAACAAATTTAAGATCTACACAAATATAATTCATGTAATACTGCCAATCAGAATCATCATCCATAGAAAGTAAAGTGTTTACCTTCTTCATGGTGATGTTTACCCACTCTCCATTCCTTGCATGGCTTTTCCGAACAGCCACCTGATCACCTTCAGAGAGTGTCATCAGTGCACTCACTCTAATTTCCTCATCTGAGGAGACCTCTTCATCATCCCAGTCATAAGCTTCAGCTACTAAAACCTTATTCTTTGCCTGAACAGGTTTGGGTGTTTGAGCAGCCTGAGACATAGAGGGATTAGTGTCAAGAATTGCAAGTTTAGCCTTGGCTTTCCTATATTTTGCTTCAAAGTCTTTTTGACCCTTGTTTTGAAATTGTTGGGTCGACTGAAACATTCTAGGTTGGAACTTGCTGGTTCCTGAGGAACTATTTCCTGAAAATTTATAAGAGGGTTCTGAGGTTGTTTTAGAATAATAGTCCCTAACAAAATGACCCTTTTTACCACAATTAAAGCATTCAGTGGTTTCATTTGCTTTTCCTTTTGAAAAATTGGACTGGTTTCTTTTGATGAAACGTTTTGAACTAGCAAGGAGTGCCCTCTCTTGGAATTCCAAGTTTAGATCTTTTAGGTACTCATCACTAGTCCTTTCATCAATTTCATCCTCGGAATCCTCTTAAAAGTCCTGCACAACACCATTAGTATAAAAAGCAGTTGATATGGGTGTGGAGGTTAAGGCCTTTTTGGACTCAAGAGCCTTTGAGTCAGGATATCTTCTTGAGATCAAGTTGTCCTCATAGACAAATTTCCCATAGATTACAGGGAGCTCAAGGGTCTGAATGTGATTAGCATTCCTCAGGCCTTGTGAGAAGTTTAGCCACTTCTCAGGGAGACTGTTGACAAAGCCAACATTTGTCTCATGCTTAGATAATACTACACCATCATTTGATAGTTCGTTTATCAAAGTCTTGTATCTGGTATAAGTCTGAGAGAGACTTTCAGAGTCTTTTGCCCTGAAAGTATTATACTCAAGTTTCAGGTCCATGACCCTGTTTTCCTTAGTATCTGAGGGGCCTTCAAAGCTATTAACCAAGTCATCCCAAGTTTCCTTGGCTGTTAAACAGTTGATGACTGATTCCATTATATCGTCAGGAAGACAAGATATAAGGATGCTTTTAAGGCGCTGGTCTTGATTGACCACCCTCCTCTCATCAATGGTCCATTGTGCCTCTGGCTTGTTTAGCCTTGCAGCAGTCTTAGGGACAAATGGGCCATCCCTGATACAGGTGATGTAGTAAGGTTCCATACCAGTTAAATAGCAAATCATACGTTTTTTCCATTTGCTAAACTTTCCAGCTTCTAGTCTGGGTGCAACAGCAGAATAGCTGCCACCCTTTTTATCGACCAGCTGGGGTAGATTAATATCAGCCATAGTAGGGTCTTGGTTTTAAAAACCTTGAGCACTCTTGGTTAGTTTTGAAAGATTTTATAAACCAGAGGCTCTGATACCACTTGTTGTTCCCTTAACACGCTTAGAGATAACTAGAAAGTTAATCAATTCGTGTTTATGACTAATACAATGTTTATGATTAATTCTAACAGATTAATGAAAACGCAAAAGTAAAAACACACAAGTATTTTTCAATGTTTAAATTCTTATTAGAAATGAATCAAAGAATCTATTACCCAAGTGTTTTGCGGAACAAACACTTGGGATTGAATAGACAAGGTATGGTGGTGTCTCCTATCTAAACTCAAGCTTTGCTTTGAGTGGTAACAATTCGACCCACTGAGCTATCTCAGGGATACGTTACTCTTTGTAGGAGAGAAGTTGCTTTGTAAAAGTCTAAGCTTTCAATGTACAAAACACACTCAACTTCTCTCCTTTTGAACCTATTTATACACAAGTATAAAAGAGTAAAAGTGATTAAAAAAATACAACTTGTTGAAGCAAGCGTGTCTGACAATTACAATAGTAATTGTCATTTCCAATAACCAATGGGAATGGACTATAAAGTCTTTAGGAGTGGTTGGTCAGACACTCCATGACTTTTAGCCGTCTTAGGGAAAGTTTCTTCCTGACGATCTTATCTTAAAACTCTTCCCAGATCTTCCCGCCTTTCTTTCAGGCGTTGAGTTCTTCAGTCTTCAATCACTTAATGTTGTTGAGGAGACTGGGGTTCAGTGAGTTCTTGTCCAACACTCACTGAACCATCATCTTTTTCGGCTTAAGTCCTACTCAGGGAGTACCGCCTTCCTGAGTAGTGAATCCTTCTTCTTAAATTCGCCTTAAGCATCCTGAAGATGACTCACTGAGAGACTGTTCTCTCAGTGACTTGAATTGTTCTCGGTTTAATTTACACTTAGTTAATTTGTGTCCAAATCTTGTTTTAAGTATTCTTGGGTACTGATGGACCCAACAGTAAACGCTCAAGCTAATGACTAGCTTAGTCACGTAGAGAGAATTGGAAGAGACGCAAGCGCGTTGTCTCTTGAGTTTCAACATCAAGGTCTATCGAATCTACAATTTTGAGGAAATCCTTGAGATGTTGGTTTGGATCTTCGGAATGCAGTCCATGGAATGCACATCCGCTTTGCACCAACCGGATGGTTTCGGATCGCAAGGGAGACACCTTGGCTCTTTGGGGGAGCTCAATGGTGTTTCGATAGCCTTGGTGGCTTGGTTTGGAGTACTCACCAAGAGTACGGGCTCGAGGTGGGTCTTGGTTAATTGGTGCGTCTTGGTGGGGTTGCTCTTGGTGTGGTTGGTTGATGGGGTCAAAGATACCTTCATTCACCATGGTGGCAAATGAAGAGGATTACAAAACAAAGGGCACAAAGAAAAGATAGACTAAAAGAAAGCTAATAAAAAGAAAATAAAAATCTAATTTGATAGGAATCTAGTGAGTAGACCTAAACGAGATAGAAATTGAACCTAAGCAATAACTATTCCCCGGCAGTGGCGCCTAAAACTTGATGCGAGGGTTGCGAATCTTCGCAAGGAAATTTTACAATCCTCCAGGCAGTGTACCTGATCGCTGTAGTATAGTATAGGTAAATCCGGGGGATTGATCGTTCTCTAGGGGAATGGTATCGTTAGGTCAAGATGTATGAAAAGATAGGTCTAGAGGTGAGGGATGATTCTTTTTGTCCTTTTATTGTTTTATGAAAGCAGTAAAAATCTCGGGTTTTAGAAGAGTGGGCGGAATTAGTTGCTAATGAACTAACCCAAAACTAATAATTCAATTAAAAATAAACTAATTAAAAAGAGAAAATACAATTGGTGACTTTTAATAATAGAGAAAAGCGTGTTTACATATATTTTATTATTCCTTAGTTATCTCTTATTGATCTATCGAATTGTCACACCCTTGTTTTAGTTGAAGCGCTGTATTCCTTAATATCAGTTGTGGGGAGGTGTCGAAGTCCCCAACTCTATGAATCTTAGTCTCCCCTAAAAACCTTAAAGTTTATTAAGTTTTCTAGGATCTACAAGCCACAATTCATGCAATAAGTACAACGACAAAAACCAATAGTGCACTCTATGGTTGCGTTTCTAAGACGTTCAAGCCAGTTACATATAAGAGATCGGACAGTTTTATTAGCCTAACGTGAAGCAATCAACTAAACAATAGATGACGAAGCAATATTTAACAACTAGGTTTCACTAGATCTAAGCAAACACAAGTAAATTTAAGCTAGCGTGATAAAGTAAAGAGAAGATAAACACATAATCAATCGATACATAGACATAACGAATGATTAAAGGGATAACTTATCTTTATTGAAACATGAAGTTCAAGGGTTGAAAAACCCTGACAACGCTGCTAAAATTCATCCAAAACCCTAGCTAAGATGTTACCCAAAGATGTCACACTTTACAATGAAAAACAAAAGAAAATATATCTAGGAAATTAACTCTGACGGTGTCAGCTTATGGGTCCTGATGCCGTCAGCTCACCGTGATTAGGGTTTTGTCTTGTGCAAGTCGTCGTTCTCACGGCGTCACATTGTAGGTCCTGAGGCCGTCACTTTAAAAAAGTGTCTAAGACTTCTATTGTTAAATTAACACGTGACTCTCTTCTTCAGCTAATACCTGACACCGTCAGGTTATTCTTCTCCAAAATTTGAATGACGCATCTCTTGTTAAACTTGAGCCAAAATTCCAGCTAAATTAACAAGTGACGGCGTCACGTTGTAGCCCATGACGCCGTCAGAGCTCCAGGTCTGACAGGTTTTTTCGCGACTTCGTCGTTTTCTTCACTTTTGCGTCCAAATACGTCCAAAAAGTGGCAATTTCCATATTTCTCGTCCTATGTACCTAAAATGCAAAAAGAAACGATTTCAGGCAATATTTGATCATATAAATACGATTTTGAGCTTAAATGACCCCTTAAAAAGGCACCAAATAAATCGTTATCACTGACTGACTGACTCGGTGTGGGAACAATCTAATTTCTTTTTAGAATGCTTTTTATCCCTATCATTCTTGGCTTTTGATCATTTTTCTCTTGTTGTTTTCTTTTCTTCAACCAGATCGTATCATTCACGCCACCTCCTTCTGGAATGTTTTCATCATGAGCTTCATTGCCAGATGAAGAACCCTAAAAACTGAGAACACTTCTAGCTAACTCAGCCTCTGGCTCACCAGCTCCCTCATAATGGTAATCAAATCATTCATTCGTGTATATTTAAAGTTTTCGCATCATATTAATCAACAATGAACATGTTAACATGCATTACGCAAGCCAAAGCAATATATCAATTAAATCATACATGAAAACAGTTCTTTATGTTTTATAATAAATCAACCACAAATAAAGATTACAACATACTCATATATCATCATCACATGTTAATATAAATTACTACATAATATATAGAGTAAACTGCAAAAAAATGTCCTAGAGTTTAGGCAAAAATGCATGTTTAGCCATTGAAAAGATAAAATCTGCAAATTATGCCACTACTCTAGATGTTTGTCTGCAAATTGTGTCCCTTGGCCCAACGATCGTTTGAAAATCTCGTTAGTTATAGTTCTAAGTAGGGTTATTTTAGTCATTTCATGTTTCCCGCCAATTTACTCACCCACATAACTGGTTACACTCCCGATGTGACCTTATTCACAGGGACATATCTTGCAACAATGAATATAACTCTTGTATATCATACTCCGATTGATAATCCGATCAAACACCACTTATACATAAACAATCAATCCACACTATCAATCAAACATGATATTTGGGCATTCACTTTGGCAGATTCGAACACCCAATTTCCCGATACATGAGCTTGATGTTCTTTACGGTAACCATCGATTCCTATTGATTTAACTTCTTATTTTATTTTCCCTAGATTTTTCTTCGAACATGCGTGTGTAAAACTATGTTTTGTTAATTTCAAACTTATAAGTTGTTATTTGTTTTGTTTTTCACCAGATTCTAATGAAACTCTATTCACGATCAAAATCCACTATGATGGTTACTTTACAGTCCCACCAAACTGAAGATATCGGTTTGAAGATATAGACCATGTTGACCTCATTTATTTTCACTTATTCTCGATTCAACAGTTTGTTAGCATGTTAGATGAGCTATGATTAGAGGTAGATATGAAACTGTTCACACGTTTTAGGATCCCTGGGGAGTCTTTTTATGATGGGTTGGTCTCATTGATGAGTGAGGAAGATGTGGTGACATTATTGAAATACGTGAATCGGTTTAAGGAAATAGAGGTTTATACTAAAACTGATGCTTCAATGGTTGAGCAACATTTTATGGAGATGAGTAGTATGCGTGGTAAGGGTGTGGTCATTAAAGACATAGAGGATAAAGATGATGTTCTTAATGAAGCTGAAAAAGATGGAAAGGATGTTGTTATGGAAGATGTGAAATATAGAGAGGTGTTTTTGTTAGAGTGTCATGGTGCTACTAAAATGGGAAAGGAGGGTAATGAGGGTAAGCAGGTTGAGCATTCGACTGATCATGCTTCATCTAGTAAGGTTGATTGCTGTAATGATGAGAATGAGTTTTTCCCAGATTTTGATGATGAGCTTGTTATTCTAATACTATGGTCTGATGAGAAAAATGGGCACAAAGGTTGAGTGATGAGTACAAGTTCATAAAAATGTTGTTAGAGATTGATCTTATGGTAGACAATAGCTATGAGAAAATGAAGGAGAAACTTAGTCAAGAGAGTGTTAACCAAGAAGAGGTTGAAGAGGCTGTGATAGGGATGAATTCAACATTTGATACCATTATATAAAAACATAGTCATGATGATGATGAACAATGTAGGGATGAACCTGGGTTTAAGGAGCTGGATGTTATTTATGATACCTCGGATGATCTTAGTATCAGTGGTTTGGAGGGGATTTGCCTACTTGGATGTCAGATGATGATGTAGTTGAACAAGAAATTGGATTTGATTGGCAAGAAGACCCACACCATCAATTTGATGAACAGGAGGAGGTCGATGAACAAGTCGAGACTGAAGTGTTGTACGCCGAGTTAGAACGAATACTTCATGAAGTGAACTTCCTAAACTGTGAACTAAGAGAAGATGTGGTAGAACCATTTGATGTAGCTGATGTTGCTCTAGCACCTGCTGATGTTTCTCCAGTTATAGTTGGACCAAGACTAGCAGATGTTGCTCCAATTCTTGATGATGAAGCTCCAAGTGTTGCAGAAAATTTATAAAGGGTTAACCATGAAGCTGGTGAGGAGGTATCAAGATCTAAGAAGAGGAAAAGAGAGTTTGCAGCTGAGAGTTTAGGGAGAGAGGCTAAGAGGAGAAGATTGTCACTAACTGAAAATGGACAAGAGGAGGAGGAGGTTGAATCAAATTGATATGCCAATGCTGATGGTTGTTTAGTTCATTTGTTATGGTTTCTGATGTAATATGTGAACACATTCATGGTTTGTTATGGCTTTTATGTTATGATTTGTGTCTATCATAAGTCTATGATAATGCTTTGTGAAAGACATAGTTAGTATACAAAATTAGTCAAAAGAGTTTGACTGGCTTGGCTATGGCAATAGCATGGCTACACACTCACATATCGGCTCGGCTATTCTCAGCTATGGCAATAGCAATAGCTCGGCTCCTTCCACAAACCGGAGAGTGAACAATGTAACAGTAGCATAGTAGCATTTTTTGGGCACCACTTTCATTATGACTATTAAATTTTATTAATAAATTATGAAAAGTAATTTGCTATTGATAAACTTAACATGGATGAAAAAAAATCTGCACTCTAAAAAAATGATTAATGAATCATGTTTTGTAAATACAAATGTGTGGGACCGTCACGAAAAAAATATCCAATGATCTAACACTGCACAATAAATGTAAAATTTACGTATCAAATGTATTACTGAATCTGGGAATCGGTGTGCGTTAGACTTTTGAAATGATACGTGGCATGCTTCCAATGCCCCTACCGTACCTTCTCTTGTCGTAGATCAACATGGTTGTCACACATCCAATAACCATGCCACGCGTTACAAATTTTAATTACTACATTTTAAAGAGTTATCTATGACCACAAACTACAACCAGAAACTTTAATGCGTGTTTGTTTAACATTATATATGAGCTTACGAGTTTATATAATTTCGGCTTATATATGATAGAATCATATTTTTTGAGTTATTTCAGGACTTATATAAAGTTATTATGATATAACTAGCTTATAACCTCAAAATTATTAAATAAATATCATAAAAGTTAAAACTTATAAAATATAAACCCCTATCAAATAAGGTCATAATTCATATATAAGCCTACAAACGCCCCTTGGTCTAAAGACTTAATGGTCCGTTTGGTTTATAAGTAAGTTTAGAGTAGGATTTGGATTTGGTGTAGGTTTAGGAGAGAGAAATTATATTTGTTTTATTAATTTAATAATAAATTTTGATTTAAAAATATTATTTAAAATAAAAATAATGTATATATGTGTGAGAGAGAAAGAGTGATATGTTGTGATGTAACTGTTTGAGAGAGAAAATCATCATTCCCCTCTACTTTTAATTTTGGTGGGCCCTATTCATTATTAAAATGCCAAACCCGTATAACAAACAACAACTTTAACCATCAATCCCAAATCCAAATCCAAAACCCCCAACCAAACGGGCCCTTAGTTTAGCATTTGGATTTGGATTTAAGTTAGGAGAGAGAAATATTATTTTAAAATATATTATATATTAAAATATGAATTTAAATTTATTTATATAGATAATGAAGAGATATAAAATAAAAGATAAGGAGGAGATTACACTTGGACCTAGGGATGAGCATCGGGCCAGAACCGACCCGTCCCGACCCGAAACCGATATATCCCGAAACCAATAAGCTCGAAAACCCAAACCGAATTCCGTCCCAAGTATAGGTCGGTAGGTGTCAGTTTTGTTTGTGTTTTGTCGGGTAGGTCGGTTTGTTTGGTTTTTGTCGGTCGGTTTTGCTCAAGCCCGACTCCCGACCCGACCCGAGTCCCGAAAACATGGAAACCTCGAAATGAATTCCGACCCGAGTAGATGTCGGTTTGTGTCGGTCAGGGTCGGTTTGTGTCGGTCATCGGTCGGTTTTGCTTAGCCCTACTGGACTCACCATTGTCATAAAACCCCTCCAACACCCCATCTTTTACACAACACCTTATATTTAGATTAAAAATCTAAACCCAAATTCCAAAAATTCAACCAAACAACACTTTTCATGTTTTTAACCCAAACCCATAAGAAACCCCTCAAACCAAACGGCCCCTTAAAAGAGCATAGTTTATTACGATGGAACAAAACTAAAAATATCGTGCCTCATCCGAAAGTCTTCACATTCTTAAAAAAGCCATTCACTTTCTCTAAGCAAATTAATGGCCGGATCGGACCCATCATCTGAATCTGATCCAAACATCAATTCTTTATCTTCAAAACCCATGAATTACACTGAACCCATCAGAAAAACCCGACCCAAGAACCCAGTTTCACGCTACTCTCCACCACCATTAAACACAAAACGAAAGAATCTGGACACCGAACCCGTATCGAAAAAATCCATGTTTCATAGACTATGGAGTGAAAATGATGAAATTGAGTTACTTAAAGGCATGATTAGTTACATTGAGATAAATGGTAAATACCCAATGACTGATGTTAATAGTTTCCATGAATTTGTTAAAGGATCATTGAATATTGATGTAAACAATGCGCAAATTATCGCGAAGATTAAGCGATTAAAAGCGAAGTTTAAGAATAATGTAGGTAGAACTGAGACTAATGGGAATGTTGGATTGATGTTGAATGAGCATGAGATGGTAATGTATGAGTTGTCATTGAAGTTATGGGGTGGTGATGGTAATAAATATAAGAAAATAGTTAACGCGAAAAGGGAAGCGATTAGTAAGGAGAATAATGGTAATTTGGATGGTTTGAGAGAAGGTGATGTGTCGGTGGCTGAGGTTGCGAAGAATTTGATGAATTTGAGTGGTGGGAGTGGAAAGTTTGGTGTGATCGGGTTAGAGGTGACAGATGAGGAGATTGTGAGAAAGGGGTCAGATTTGGTGTCGGGTTCTAAGAAGTTGGAGCTGGAGAAGAAGTGGAATGATTTGAAAGTGCAAGAATTGAAGCTTTTCTTGAAAAAGTTAGAGCTTTTGAAGGAGCACGCGGAGATTGTGTTGAATGCGGTGAAGATGTCTGGTGTGAGTTAAGGTAAATTGTGATTACGGGTTGTTTATGTTCGGTAAGAATTATGTGAGTGTGAAGTGTTGTTCTATGTGTAGTATTTGTGTGTATGTAGAAGATGTTAGGTTAGTGATTAGTGACGTTAAATAAATCTGTATTAAGTTTCCTTGATGAATATGTAGAGTTATATAAAATTGGTATTTGGTGGCTTCTTCTGGTGCTTCTAAATGTTGAGGAACACTAGTTTCTAATATTGCGAGTCCAATAACACGATCTCATCGATGTATGATTATGCGTTCTTTAGTTCCTTGGATGTGCGTCATTATATTTCACATTCGGTAGTAATTGTTTGATAGGTTACTAGGGTGGAGCTTGGATGTGCATTTGTTGATAATCAGCGTCTAGAGCTTTGTAACCACTTATGCTTTTGCTTATCTCATTAGTTTAGGGGTCAAACACTAGCCTGATACTAACTGAACATAACTATATCATGTATCAATGGGTAGGGGAAAAGTATTTGCTTCTTTAAATTAATCAGAATTTGTTAAAAACTCAACGGAAATAGACGTTATTTTAACAACCTTTAAGGCCCAAAAACATAATTGGCCACTATGTTCTGTGACATGTTTTTCTAGAGCTGATTATGTGAATTTTATTATCCCATTATGCTTAAATACTTTCAGAATAAACATCCTTAAACCCGCCGAGGTTTTTTTTCTTTATCATGAGATCGAAAATGCCTGATGACAAAACCTTTGGAGCATATCTAGTCAAGATGAACCTTGAACAAGAATTTCATACTGTTTTTACATTACTTAACAGTTCTAGCATTAGGGCCAAGAGCTACATTTAATAAAGGCTGCAATATCTACAAACTATTGTATCTATGATACATGATAGATGGACTAGATTTTATGCTTGATCAAAAGGAGGTCATTCTTATAATCAGCTTAAGATAAGAAATAACTTTCTTGTATAATTTTAATTAAGGAACCCAGGTTTGAAGTTTTACTTATATATAACATAATAACATGTGAGGACATGGTTCATCAAAAGATGAAACTACACCAATATATCAACTCTTGCCCTTTGACATTTAGAACCTTGTGCCATTAGCATGTTTAGTAGCATGTTTTGTGCTATGCTTTCATTACTTTTGGGAATTGCACAATATATGATATTGATATAGCCTAGTAAATCTAAACTTTTTTGAAACACAAATATCTTTTCTTTCTTTTTCTTTTCTTCTTCTTTTTTTTTTTTTTTTTTTTTTTTTTTTTTTTTTTTTTTTTTTTTTAAAATTATCAGAAAGATATGATAAAACTGAGAAAAATATAGAAACAAACGTGTACAACAACAAAACACAAAAAACGTTAAACAAACAATAATGAAAATACAATGGCTAGACTGATTGTTGCTTCGTGACATGAAAATGTTGAAACATCAAATCAAACAGGTGTCTGTGGTGCACATTGGTGCCCCATACCAGGTGGGTTCAACTTCTTTTCTTCTCTATCTACGGCAGTGGCAGAAATGTAATAACAGACAGCAAACAAGGCATGAATGAAACACGCAATGCCTCCAATGGACAGGTAACGATGGTGTGAAATTCCACATGATTTTCTTGAACTTGAGTTCGCCATAACTCCTGCTATTAGCATGGAGAATCCAGTAATGAGTGTAATCCTGGTACATAGTTTAATGAGTCAAGTACAAATTGTTTACACAGGTTATAAAGCATAGGAAGGGGAGATCAGTACCATGAAAGAACAAGGGAGGCAAATGCCAACCGCTTGTTGTATGAAACAACGTCTATCTCTTCTCTGGATCGTACACAATGGCAGCCACCAAGGAAGTTTGCAATGACATGAGCAAATGCCAAGAGCACTGCTGCTGCAAACCCCAATTTAAATGCTGCGTAACTTGGGTCTCTACATTCAACGATCCACACCGTTAAATTTTGCACCTGCAAAATACCACAAAAAGCATTCATGAAAAAGTGAGCTTATAATTTTTTTAAGGAACTGAAATGAAAGTTCGGGTGGGAAATGGAATAAGATGCTAGCTGTCGTAATATGGATGGGTCAGATGTTAGTAATGCGTCATATTGTGTTCTCTTGAATTGGTTATGAACACATTTTTCCTAGAATTCCTTTTTTAACTTTTTATACATATGATAATCTGATAGCAATTATAGTTGTTCCAAGTATAGCGACTTTCACTCGTGATTGCGTTTTCGTTAACCTATCAAGTTTTTCTTATCTGACCTGTTTGAAATAGAAGAATATCCAAGTTGACATAATTTTAGGTAAATAAACCCGTTTAGATACAGTAAAACATTACCTTATTTTGAGCCACCTCAGCCTGAATACCGAGAATTCCTGCTATAAGATCCATAAGTATGATCGAGAAACAAACTACAGGAACCATGTATTGACCATTGTTTTGACCTTTCATCTCCATCTTTGAAGCTACCAGGAGACCCTAGATGAGAAAATGTCAAAGAAAAGATGACCATTTTGAACAGAAATTGTTGGGTTTTTATAGACAATACTCAGCAATGGAGGTGATCGTGACGGTGATTGTTGAGAATGTTGCTGTGGTGTTGGACAGAATTCAGAACGTGTAAAAAGGGTAGAATCTGAATAAAGTGGGTTAAACTTTATAGAAGAGTGAAAGAGGTTTAACTGCATATGGGTGTGTGAAAGATTAGCTGTTCCATTGAGTTAAAAGTTTTCTTTTGTTTTCAAAGTTCTCTATCCTGTTTTTATATCTTTCTTCACTGATTTGCTTGGTTGTAAGCTTGGATTCCTTCCATGGACAGGAGGAAATAATTTATCATGTGATCGGAGAAAACACGATCACAAACATTGTATTGTACCATTTTGTGGATGTGATATGATAAACCTATTCAAGTGGAAAGGACGTGTGATCATAGTCTTAGACAAATCTATGTGGTTTTGTTACATAATGTCAACTTGGAGCGCAAAGAAAACAGAAGTGCTCTTAGAGGTTGTTTATCGTGGCTCCAATCTTAACGGTAGCTTGGATTTGTGTTTTGCCAATGTAGGACTTAAGATATATCAACTTATACACACAATATAAGCAAGTATTAAGCACTAATGGATCGTATGGTGACTTGAGAAAGATGTATGTCTGCCGTGTATATTAGAGAGAGAAAGAGTAGAAAACTAGAGAGTATATCTTATTAATAGAAACACACACATTACGCACTCAAACACACACACACGCCCACCCTTCAAATGAGGTGGAGAGTGCCTTATATAGTACAATACAAACGAGCTTTGTGGGCTTTTCATGGGCTCGGTTAGGATAATGGATTGGACAAGTATTACAACTTAATTTAAATGGACTAGCTTAGCTTAACTTCTAACCGATTAGCTTAGCCCAATCCACGAGCACTTTAACTATTCTATTACATGTTTTACGACATATTACAAAATTATAAATACGTAAATATTAAAACTAACAATCTCCCCCTAAGGGATGATCATTCAAAAGATGCTCCATGTGGTTAGGTCTTTAGTCTTCTTATTCTTGAACTTTGTGTGTCATCATAGAATAGTCTTGATTCATTTGTTCCTTCATGCTTTGTGATCTTCGTAGTAACGTCTTTTGATCTTTCTTGCCTTTGATTAACATCTTCATAGGTTTGCAGTGTCGTCTTTTCCAACATACTCATACTTCTTGATAATGCTTTGAACTTCATACTTATGTCTTCCTCACTTGATACATGAACTTGTTCTTGACATTCTTGATTAGCTCTTTGACTTTGTCATATATCTTTGTCTTTATCTTGATCTTTTTGTCATGAACATTCTTAACTTAAGTTTGTTGAGGATGAACTTTATAAGTATGAGTATGAGGAGATGTAGATGTTGAAATATATGATGATGTTTAATGGTCTTTCTTAGTACCTGCATAAAAACAGTTAGTAATAAAGCATCTAACACTTACAGGTTTGGACTTCGAGATCGTTAACAGCATAGTGTGAAAACTTTCTCTAATCCTTGCCAAGGCCATTCCTGAACCGGATGCCCTCGAGAGAGCTAACTCAGATACACCGAAGTGTATCAACGATTCAGGTGAGACGCTGAAGTATACCGAAGTATCACTCCACGACTGTAGACCGTTTGAAACAAATCACCATCATGATAGATAAGGCAAGATCCGTAGATCTCACAAAGACGCTTACAACTTGTGTTCTTTTTGGCGAACACAAGTGTATTATATTGGAAGTGTATCCTAAGAGATCTTTAAATGAATCTCATGGCTCTAGACTCTATTATGTGCGTTTTGGTTTTAGTCGTCAGAGGCATGGAGGAGAGTGCCACCTTTTCAATATCAACACATCTCGGAGTGAGAGGCTGATAGATTATGCAAGGTTCTCCGTGAGAAATGAAACAAGTATCTTTTAAGAGATATCTGAGTGGCTAGGAGGGGTTGTGCATCGCGTCACTGGGTCTATGACGTCTTGTCTTCAATACCGATATCATCTTTGTGATAACCGATAGCAGATGTATTGACCCAGTTTCTGCCCTAAGTTTTCATGGAGGGCTATTTCTTTTCACCCTTTCATAAACTTTTCTTTTTAATTCTTCAACCCATTCTTTCTCCTTTCTCATTTACTCATTTTTTCAATCATACCTAAGGACTTCTAATTCTAATCTATTGGAATTGTCCTTGGGTAGATCCCTCCGGCTCTAGCGGATCATAGGACATAAACCTAACCATAATCACCTTATAACTCCATGATTATCCTAGATTCATTTATCACTTGCCATAAAACCTTTTGTAAAAATCTCTCAAAGTGTTTATGATTAAACACATTTTTGTTAACACTTTGAGAGTTTTGCATTTTTCCTAAATACTCCCGCTTTCACATGTGCTTATGTATTTCTAAGATAAGTTTGCACATGTTGGGTAGAGTTTGCACATTTGAATTGATTGATTTTCAGTGAACATGACCGTTGCGAGACACATTTACATCACTAGTTAGACTAGCTTGAAATTATTACCCGTCCTGGTCATATTCAAAGAGAATCTCTCGAGATAGTACACTCTACTCAGACAAGTCCTTTGCAAGACACGCTTACGTCACTGGATAAACCAGCTTGAAATTATTACCCGTCCAGGATAAGTGTTTTCGATTACTGACATTTAAGCTTCGTCAATTCGTTGGTTATACCTGAATCGAGCTCTTTTGAGATTCAACTACGATCTTTAAACATTTCTGATCACATTTTAATCACGTCTTCCCCCCCTCAAAAATAGCATTTCGTGATATTTTTGATATCAACTGATTAAAAGAAAAGCTTTTTGGAGAGAAAAACGGATTTGGTTTTGCATGAAATTGGAGCATTTTTGTTTTTATACTCCCCCTTAATTAAAAGTAAATTTCTTACAGAAAATTTTAAAATAATTAAGGGTTTGGAGGGAGTTATCTTGAGCATTATTGTGAAAGATTTTGAAAAATCTTGAAAAGGTGCTCAAGATTTCTGTTTGAGAAACGATTTTTTGTTTGAAATCTTTTCGTTTGATTAGACTCGAACTTTTTTGAAAATGATTTCATCTTTGAAATTACGAGTCCTGATCTGAAATAATCAGAAGTCATCATTTTAGCCCGGGTTTCCTACTGAAGTATACGAAAGCCATAGTGAAGAAATTTTGAGAAACGACATGTTTTAGAAAACATTTTAGAGAACTCTCGCTCAAGCATCTGTACATGTCCGTATCATTGTTGAATGACATTTCTAGATACGTACAGAATATCGATTATACGAGAGACATGTCGTGAGAAGAATATTTTTGGTTTTTAGATTTTATATTGTTTTTGTATTTTTGAAAATTTTATATTTTTATATTTTGTTTTTGTTGGTTTTTCAAATTTTGTATTTTGTTTTTCAAAAAAAATATTTACAGCAAAGCTATTTTGAAAATATTTTCAAGAAGATTCGAGAAGACATTCTAGCTCCTCAGGAGTTAGGCTTCGAATGCCAATTCGTCGAACTAAATCGTCAAACCTTTCTTTTGGAAGGGCTTTAGTAAATAGATCGGCGAGTTGGTAATCTGTCTTCACGAAAAATAATTCAACAGTACCCTCTTTTATGTGCTCTTTGATGAAGTGATAGCGGACTCTAATATGCTTGGTCTTCGAGTGTTGTACTGGATTGCACGAGATGGCTATGGCACTTTTCGAATCACAATACAAAGGTATTCTGTCGAAAGTAAAGCCATAATCTGTGAGTTGTGTCCTCATCCATAGAACTTGGGCACAACACGCAGATAGAGACACATACTCGGCTTTTGCGGTTGATAATGCAGTACAATCTTATTTCCTTGATGACCAGCCTACTAGCTTTTCACCCAAAAATTGTGCTCCACCTGATGTACTTTTTGCTGTAACTTGACAACCTGCATGGTTGGCATCTGAAAATGCTATTAGTTTAAACTAGGAATCCTTCGGATAACAAAGTCCCATGTTAATGGTTCTTCGTAGGTACCGAAAGATCCGTTTGACCTCTTGGAGGTGAAGTTCGGTAGGCCTTGCCTGAAACCGTGCTAATAAGCAAACAACAAAATGAATATCGGGTCGACTAGTAGTAAGGTACATGAGAGAACCAATCATGCTCCGATATTTCTTCGGATTGATGGGTTTCCCAAATAAATCAGCACCGATTTTCGGTAAAGTGACCATTGGTGTACCAACAGAATCACAATTTTCCATACAATGTTTTTTCAAAATCTCAATTGTATATTTAGCTTGATTAATAAAAATACCACGAGGGGATTGGTGTATTTGTAAACCAAGAAAGAATTTTAGTTCCCCCATCATGGACATTTCAAATTTGATTTTTTAATGAGATTTTCAAAATATTTTGAATGTTTCGGATTAGTGGACCCAAAGATAATATCGTCCACGTAAATATGAACAATCAAAATGTCATCTTTGTATTTTCTTGTAAACAAGGTAGAATCAACAGTTCATTTGGTGAAATTATTTTTGATCAGGAAAGATGATAGTTCGTCATACCACGCTCTTGGAGCTTGTTTTAAACCATAAATGGCTTTCTTTAGCTTGTAGACATAGTCTCGATTTTCAACGAATCCTTCTGGCTGACACACATACACTTCTTCTTTCAGAGTTCCATTCAAGAATGCCGTCTTGATGTCCATCTGATATACAGTGATGTTTTTGTGAGCTGCATAGGCCAAGAAAATCTGGACTGCTTCAAGTCTTGCTACTGGCGCGAATGATTCTTCGAAATCTATCCCTTCTTCCTGTCTGAATCCTTTAGCCACGAGACGAGCTTTGTTGCGAATGACAGTCATTTCTTCATCCTTTTGTTCTTCCATAACCATTTGAGATCAATGACAAGTTTTTCAATTGGTCTTGGAACTAATTCCCAAGTATCGTGTAACTGGTATTGAAGATGTTCTTCCTGCATCGCTTCAATCCATGCATTGTCTGTCATCGCCTCCCGAATGTTCTTTGGTTCTTTTAGACTTACTGACCAAATGTAGATGCACATATCGGGGTTGGTGGCGAGTTGTCTTCTCATCTGAACTGGCCTTGAAGGTTCACCAATAACTTGTTCTATTGGATGGTCTTTTGTCCATTGGAGTGTAGAAGGGTACCTTGGGTTTAACGTATGTGTGTTAGATGGTTCTTGTAACCTTGAAGATGATTCAGATGAGTCCGTTGCAAACAGGTTTTCAAATATTTGTTCTTCTAACGCAGCATTGTTTTGGTTTTGTGTTTGTTCTTCTTGAAATGGTGTGTTTTGATGTTGCTAATCAACTCTTGGTAGAACAGTTTCAAGAATTGGAGTTTCTGGAGTAGATGTAGATGAGGTTGAGGGAGTTGGTGCATCAGCTTCGATTGTAGTAGATGCATCTTGTGGTGGTGGTGGTGGTTGATGGTTTTGAGCGGGTACAACGAAATGTTGTTGTGATGCATTTGTCGAAGTTCCACCATAGTATTCATCAAACACTGACTCGAAGAAATTTTCCAGTTCTTGTTCTGAAGGTTTGTCAGTGTTTGTTGATTGAGCTGCTTGAGGTACGAGTCCTGAACTAATGTGTCCAGAAGTCTACGGGTTAGGTACGGGTCCTAATCTGTTTTGATTAGAAGCCATCGGGTTAAGCGCGGGTTCTAGAGCGAGTCTCTCAGAAGCCATTTGTGAAATCTCGTCAAACTTCACATTCATCGTCTCCATTATCCTTTTTGTCCTTCTATTATACACCCTGAATGCCCTCGAGTTTTCTGAGTATCCAATGAAGATTCCAATATCACCCTTAGCTTTCACTTCCCTAGATCTTCTCTGCCGTTCGTTGGATAGCACAAAGCGCCAAACACGTGAAGGTAAGTGATGAGTGGCCTTTTACTCATCATTTTATACCCGAAAAACCCCACAAAAATGACCAAAAACACCCAAATGGACCATATAATGTTACAAATATCCTTGGATTGTGTTTTATGTGTTTCAGGTACAAAAGGATTGAAAACGGGGCAAATACGGACAAAACCGAGCTTGATTTGGAAAAGAGCCGAAAACCGAAGTCGGGAAAGACGATTTTCATTTGGATTTTTAATCGAGCTCAGAAATCTCAATATGGCCCTTGGATTATTCTCATTTGGCAATATTGGTCCCTAGATTATCTTTGAAGAATTGGCAGTTATGGTCCTTGAGGTTTACAAGATGTACACCATTTGGTCCCTAAATTAAATCCATCCTAATTCTATTATAACCTAAACCGGATCCAAAAGAACATTTCTCCCACAGCCCAACTTAAAAACTCATTTAACCCACGAAGCCCAAACCCCACTACCCTTAAGACCCGGGTCAAACCCAAAAACCCAATCCGCACTTAAATATAATACCGGGGTCACGGTCAAATCCCCAAATCCGCGGTCAAAGAATTAATCAAAATCCCTAATCCACTATTCAATCACCATCAACCTCACTTCCCCGCCTAACCTCTGCTAAACACCTTCCCCATCCCTTTCTACCTCGCTACCAGCCAAACCCATCACATGGGTGTGTCTTTGGTCCCCCCTCGCCACCTCATCAATCCATGGGACAAAAGTAAAATCTACGGCTCAGATGGAATGTTGTGGTGAGCAAGTTTTAATCCAAGGGTCATACAAGAAGCACAAGCAGCAGATGGGGAACACACTCACACCAAAAACACACTCAGAAAACTAGGGTTTTTTATTTTTCAGTATAAATAGATAGTGGTAGCATCAGTAGTCGACTAGGTTTATTTTAGCTTTTTTTTATTTAAGGTACTTTGTAATTTTAATTTCAGTTGTAATTTACTCTTAATTTAATTTAAATTCAGTCTTTGTTTTAAATTCCAATTTACTGCTTTTTAGCTTATATTTTTTATTTAACTGCTTATAATTTATGTTCTATTGTTATCTGCTTATTTGGTCTTAATTATTTGAGTTGATGTTAGTTTAGTTAGTTAGGATTGTGAGTTTGGCTGTTTTGACTTAATGGGTCAAAATGGGTATATTTCACTTCCACTGTTCATTTGCTTTATTTAGGAATTTAGATTGAGCTTATTTGAGGATTGATAAGTAATTTTTAATAGGTAATCAGTTAGTTTGAAACTTTGGGTGGTTTTGAGTCCGTGAAGGAATTTTTGGACTTTTAGCAGCCCTTATAAAGCTCCAAATAAGCTGAGCTTATTTGGACAACTTTTGGACTTTTGGATTAGTTCTTTATAGCTGTTTAAGGTTTTGAAATTTCAAGAGGATTTTGCACTTTACTGAGAAAACAAAAAAAAAAGGCATTTGAAGTCCTACCACAAGCCTGCATATTTTTTATTTTACCTTAACAAGTCATTTTTTTTTAATCCTAATTTTAAGATAGTTAAGGCAGTTTTTGGTTTTTGATTTTTGTTGCACAAGTAGCATGTAGGGTATAGTTCATCTGTTTAAGCTTATGGTGGCCTTAGAAGCTTATTTTCTAGCTTATTGAGGCCCTAGATCAGCAGCCAATAGACCAAATTCTGCCCTGCATATTTTCTTGTAACAGCAGACTCTAGTTTATTTTTTTGGCTTATTTTTGGCTTATCTGAGCTATTTCCTTGATTTCTTTGCTTATTATAAGTCTTATTTTAGATATTAATGGGTTATAACTTATTTTTCATGTCAAAAGCTTTTTAGAATAGCACTATTAGCTTTTCAGTTTTTTTTTAGCTTGTTTTTTTTTTTTAAAACTGATCAGTTAAGCAGTTTAATTTGGGCTTATTATTGAGTTTCAAAAATAATTTTCAGTTACAAAAATTCTTATTAGTTATTGCTTATTGAGTTTTAAAAAAGAAAACCAAGAAAAAAAATTAGATAGCAAAAAATATGATACTTGGGGTTCGAACCCAGGTCACTAGGAACACAACAACAACAACCTTACCACTGCACCCTTTGTTTTTCTTAGTTTACCTTTGCAATATTTATTTCAAAACCTCTTTTTAGCCCTTATTTTTCTTTTAAAGCTTATTCGACCTTTATTTGCTTTTTCCCAGCTTATTGAAATAAGCTGGGATATTTTTATATTTTTCTTAACTTTAGTTTAATACAAAGAATTTTAGAAAAAAATTTCAGAATTTTCTTTTTCCATTTAATATTTTTAATCAATTATTTTCTTTTAAATAGTTTTTAAATTATAAAAAATTATTAAAAAGTCAAAAAAATATTTTTCTTTTTTCCAAAATTTTCTTTTTATATTTAAGATTTAGGAAAATTATTTTGATATCCGTAGGGTTAGTTTTTAATAAATTTGACGTTTTTACTCGTTCGTAGTTTATCGTTCGCGTTATTTAATTTCCGTTTTTAGTAGATTTTAGAAACCGAAGAAACCCTCGTCTTTTCAAGCATTTTAATTCCGAACCGAAAACGATATTCTCAATTTCACGCCTCGTTGGGACCTCGACCCGGGTATTCACTTATCCGGTTATTAAATCGATTGTTGCGTTAAACCGTCGCGAGTTGACTTTTCTTCGTGAGAGGTTTTGGCTTGTGACCCGTTTGACCCGACTATCAATTTTTGGCGCCGCTGCCGGGGAGGTGTGTTGCGACAATATCGTCACGGTTTGACGATTAGTGACTTGAAGAACCTTCCTCGTGAAGTTTCGTATATATCTTGTGAATATTCTTATCAAAAATCCAAAAAAATTGAAAAATCCAAAAAACCCAAAAATATTATACTTTCCTTTTTAACCCTAATGTTCTTGGTGCATGCGCACACGTTATCGTAGACGTGCTGCCCAATTAGTCGAACCCGAGATTCGCACTAATCCCGATCCTCCCATTGTCATAATGGCGGAGAATCGCACCATGCTTGAGCTTCTCCAAGCACCCATCGAGGGTTACGGAGATGCTATTGTTGTTCCCCCGATCGTTGCCGATAATTTCGAGCTTAACCCGGCGTTACTATCCTTAGTAACGTCAAATCAATTTTACGGTTTCGAGAGGGATGACCCTCATTCCCACATTCGATGGTTCAACAAAATTGCATCGACCATCAAATGTAGGGATGTTCCTCCAGAAGCAATCAAATTGCTTCTCTTTCCTTTCTCTCTTGAGGGGGCAGCCCGGATTTGGCTTGAAAAACAACCCCCTCGTTCTATCTTAACTTGGGAAGATTTGGTGTCGAAATTTGTGAACGAATTCTTTCCACCTTCAAAAACCACAAGTTTAAAAAATGAAATTACCAAATTTACTCAAAAATTTGATGAATCTTTTAGTGAAGCGTGGGACCGTTTTAAAGAATTACTTCGCAAATGTCCTCACCACGGTTTTTCCGAGTTACACCAAATTGATACTTTCTACAATGGATTGAACCAAACCGACCAAGATTCTCTAAACGCCGCCTCCGGTGGTTTTATATTGAATCGGACTACGGGTGATGCTTTGTCCATCATCGAGAACAAGTCAAAGGTTCGCACTTCACGAAGCAAGCCGGTTGTTTCCCAAGTGAGTGCTTCACCTTCTTGTTCACAAACGATGAATACTTCTAGCACGGATGCTAAAATTGACAAGCTTACGGATACCGTACAAGCTTTGGTTCTCTCCATCCCAAAAATTCTTTCTTCTTCCCCACAAGCTTCTCCACCCGCTCAAGTCAAAGCGGTGGAAGAAAGTTGTGTCACTTGTGGTGGTCCTCATGCTTATTATAATTGTACCGCCACCGATGGCCGGCCTTTTAAAAGCAATGCCATAGCCGATTCTTACAACCAAGGAGGTACTCAATACCGTCCTCAAGTTGACCCGAGCTATCGTGCTAACTATCAAGCAGGACCACCCGGTTTTTCTCAACCAAACAATCAAAACAGGTTTAATCAAAACCAAAGTAGGCGGCAAAATGTTCAATATCAAGCCCCTACTAATCAATACCCGACCCAAGGGGTCAATTTCACTCAAGGGTATCAAGCACCAAATTACCCTGCCCCGATTGCTCCCTCAAATGATCTTGCAAATTACATTCAGACAAATGAGGTGAAAATGAGGGCCATGCAAAATCAAATCACAATTTTGAAAAACGATTTTCAAAATGCTTTGACTAAGCAGGGTAATGAGCTCAAAAGCAAAATTGATCAATCGCAAACAAAGATTGAAAACATGTTTGATACCCTCATCCATCAATTTCAGCAAGCTAATCTAGCTAATCAAGCTAATCAAGCTTCTACTTCAGGAACTCTCCCAGCTAATACAATTCTTAACCTAAAGGGAGAGTTGAAAGCTGTTACCACCCGAAGTGGTAAAGCTTATGACGGACCCTCGATTCCTACTCCTTCTCCGGTGAAGGAAGTGGAACGAGAGGAGGAGATAACAAAGGACAAGGTGCACACCTCAAGCCCACAAAGTACCGCACACGTCCCACCTCCAGTAATCCAAACTCCAATTCCGGAACCCGATGTTCCGAAGACAAATTCTAAGCCTTCAATACCATATCCTTCAAGGCTTAATGATCAGAAGCATAAAGAAAAAAACAATCAACAAATGGAAAAGTTCTTTCAAATCTTCAATGAGTTGCATTTCGACATAAGCTTTGCAGATGCTCTCGTTCTTATGCCAAAATTTGCATCTAAACTTAAAAGTTTGCTAAGCAACAAGGAAAAGTTGTCGGAGATGGCAAAAACCCCCCTAAACGAGCAATGCTCGACGGTTATCCTCAAAAAGCTTCCCGAAAAGCTCGGAGACCCCGGCAAGTTTTTAATCCCATGTGATTTCTCGGGGATGGTTCAATGCTCCGCCTTGGCCGATCTTGGCGCAAGCATTAACCTTATGCCACTCTCGATATGGGAAAAATTGTCTCTTCCAAAGCTTACACCTACTTGCATGACACTCGAGCTAGCGGACCGTACTATTACTCATCCGCTTGGAATAGCCGAGGACGTTGTTGTGAAAGTAGGAAAATTCCACTTTCCCACTGATTTTGTTGTGGTAAACTTTGATGCTGATCCTCGAGTTCCACTCATTTTGGGTAGAGCTTTCTTAAGAATGAGCCGTGCTCTCATTGATGTGTACGCTAAAGAATTAACCATTCGTGTTGATAATGAAGCGGTCACGTTTAATATTAATCAGGGGTCTAAATGCAACGTTGCTACGATTGATCAAAAATCTGATATACTTTCAAGATTTACGGTCAAGAGTACGTCACAAAAACGTGCTGAGCTCAAAGCAATGAAAATTGCCCCTGGTTCAAGTCAATGGTTTAAGAGTTGTGCTGAAGTTAAAAGTGTTCTTGATTACGATGAACACGAATCGGAGGATACAACGGAAGTGGTGAAAACTGCTAGCTCTAAGAGCGCACCACTTGCCCCACCTCCGGAATCGGTTTATCGTATTGATATTTCCACACCACTCATTTCCGACTCTTCCCATCCTTCTCCTCCGTTTGAGGGAAGTGATATCTATAAGGAAGAGCTCGAGGTTTTCTTGTTTGATGCTCCAATTTCGCCGGAAATTGTTGAGCCCGATTGTGATCCGGGGGGAGACGCTCCGTTGTTGGAAAAAATGATATTTGATGAACCATTATTTTCTCTCCCCCCGAAGAAAGTTGTTATTGAGGAAAAGCAGTCTGATCCTGTGGAGCTCGAGCTCAAGGATGCTTTTCCCGAATATGAGAGTTTTGTGTTTAATGACAAAGAGGAGAGTAGTGGCAGTCCCACTTCTCATCCTGATTATTCACTCTCGGCTTACGAAGCTTTTTCCTTTGATATCGATCATTCGGAAGAGACGGGTAGTGGCAGTACCACTTCCCATTCTTATCTCTCTCTTCCCGAGTATGATTCATTTCATTTTGATATGAATGATCTTTATCATGAGGAGTTCTCCGGTGAACTCCCTCATATTATATCTCCTCCGGAATATGATCATTTCTACTTTGATCTTGAGGAAGATATTCGTCTAGGGGGAGGTGTGCTTGATTATAAGAATTTACTTATTGAAAATTTCATCCCAACCCTCCCGCCCAAGACTTTTGATGAAAGCTTTGTCTTTGGTGATGAAGAATTTTTCATGATAATCATGATGATCTTTCTTCTCTTCATCACATTTGTTGTGATTTCTCATCTCTTTCACTCCTTCGGGAGCGAGGACACCATCTTTGACCCTGGTATCACCATTTATGGTTTCTCTTTCTTAAAACCGTGGGTATCTCATCGGAGTGGAACTTTCATATGCTTCAATGTTTATCCAAACCTCTTGAACGAAAGTCCGATGAAGATTTTCTCTTCCACTTGCTTCCCCATGGACAAATGAATTCGGGGTCGAGTCAAGCTCGTGACTCGGTTAGCAAAAACAAGCGCTTCGTGGGTGGCAACCCATGCTTATCCTTCTATCTTCTTTCTTATTTCTAACACTAACTGTGGGGGAATTCCTCTACTTGTTGCTTTGTTGTTGTATGTTTGCCCTTGTTTTCAGGATTCCCGTAGATCGAGATGATTGACGCGCCTGTTTTCAATCCAGCCGCCCAATATCCTATCTTTGTGTTGATGATTATCCAGGGATATCTTTTATAATCCTTTATGTGAAAAAGATTTCTTTTCCACACTTAGCTAGTAGTATTACCTTTTTACGTTCTATAGTGTCGGCTTAGGCCGGTACTTTGAATATTGAGGGCAATATTCAATTCTAAGTGTGGGGGGGGGGGGGGGAATTCTTTTGTGACCAAATTTTAAAATTTTTCACATTTTGTACCTACTAGTCCCCTAGCACCCCCGTTTTGACCCAAAATTTTAAAATTTTTATCGTATTTTGCATTAAAAAGAAGTGCTTTGCACATAAAAAATAATTTGCTAAACATTAATGCTTCGGTATTAGTGGAAGTTTAGACTTGATTAGGCTAGAACAAGGGGAATCCCGACTCTGCTAGAGTGTTGATCTAGCTGCTACCCTTAACGTTTAGGCTAAGTTTTTACGAATTGTGCAAATGAAAATGCTAAGCGTGGAGTAGTTGGTTCTCTTTAGAGCTTATATAAGTAATCTATGGCTTTTCCTCCCAGAAGATCCTAATCTGACTAAAATTAGTGCTATTTTCAAACTTTTGAACGCAAAAACCGTTTTTGTTAAGCAAATAAATTTTTATGCAATCTTGATTTAGAATACTAGTTCAAAGTTTTATTTAAATTTCGGAACAAGCATACTTTCTTAAAAACATAATAAGAATGCAAAATGAAAGTGAGACGTTGCTTGAAAGTTGCAAAAGTTAAAGTTTTAAGTATGAATAAATAAGTGCTCTAAGCTACGGATTCGAGATCGGGCCTTGGATCCTTATTTTCGGAAGGCGTTTAGGTCTTGGCTACCCTCTTTGCAACGGCCCTTGGACCTCTAGTTCAGGAATGTGTAAGGTCTTGGTCTAACCACCTTGGATCCTCATTTCAGGAATGTCTAGAGTCTTGGAACACTCCGTTGTAACGGCCCTTGGATCCTTTATTCCGAAAGGTGTAAGGTCTTGGAATTTCCCCGTGAAGCTCCGTCGTTTAGGGTACACAAGTAAAAAGTTAGTGAAAAAAAAATTAAAAAAAAAAAAAAAAAGTGAAAAAAGTGAGGAAAAATGAAAAAAAAAAAAAAAAAATGTTTATGTTTGTTTATGAATAAGTGTGAGGAACTTGCTTCTTCTTAAATTTAAATCGAAAGTTGAACTAGTGTTCGCAAAATTGTCTAAAAGTTGGACGGTGATTTAGAAATTGTTGATTTCAAAGATCCCGTGAGCTCCGATACTATTCTCGAGGGTGTAAAAACCTAGCCTCCTAAGTTTACTAAGGACAAGCTGAGAAGAAAGTCGCTACATGGAGTGATCTCACCTTTGAATCTCTAATTTCTAAATCATTGTCGGTTTTTAACCCTAATAAATGTCGATTTTTACGATCAAAACTTTGAAAACAAGCACACACACCTAACTTATGAATAATTGTGGGAGTGAAAAGTTAAGTCTCGGCTTACATAGGTTGCTAATATAAGTAGCGTTAGCATTTTACAAAAATGTTTGCGCAAGGGTTTTAGACTTAGTTGGGGAGTATAAAAAGAGGATGAAGATTACAATTCCCCGGAATCACCCATTTTGTGTGATTCCCGTTCCATGATGCCATTACTTTTGATAATCAAGCATATTATTTACGTTTGATCTCGTTTTTATTTACTTGCATTTTATAATAAAGTCAAAACGGGGTGGTGATATTTTTGGTATTCTTTTGATCCTTTCATTACTTCATATGATCGGATTGCTAGGGACTAGCAATTGCTTAGTGTGGGGGATTGATGAGTGGCCTTTTACTCATCATTTTATACCCGAAAAAACCCCACAAAAATGACCAAAAACACCCAAATGGACCATATAATGTTACAAATATCCTTGGATTGTGTTTTATGTGTTTCAGGTACAAAAGGATTGAAAACGGGGCAAATACGGATAAAACCGAGCTTGATTTGGAAAAGAGCCGAAAACCGAAGCCGGGAAAGACGATTTTCATTTGGATTTTTATTCGAGCTCAGAAATTTCAATATGGCCCTTGGATTATTCTCATTTGGCAATATTGGTCCCTAGATTATCTTTGAAGAATTGGCAGTTATGGTCCTTGAGGTTTACAAGATGTACACCATTTGGTCCCTAAATTAAATCCATCCTAATTCTATTATAACCTAAACCGGATCCAAAAGAACATTTCTCCCACAGCCCAACTTAAAAACTCATTTAACCCACGAAGCCCAAACCCCACTACCCTTAAGACCCGGGTCAAACCCAAAAACCCAATCCCCACTTAAATATAATACCGGGGTCACGGTCAAATCCCCAAATCCTCGGTCAAAGAATTAATCAAAATCCATAATCCACTATTTAATCACCATCAACCTCACTTCCCCGCCTAACCTCTGCTAAACACCTTCCCCATCCCTTTCTACCTCGCTACCAGCCAAACCCATCACATGGGTGTGTCTTTGGTCCCCCCTCGCCACCTCATCAATCCATGGGACAAAAGTAAAATCTACGGCTCAGATGGAATGTTGTGGTGAGCAAGTTTTAATCCAAGGGTCATACAAGAAGCACAAGCAGCAGATGGGGAACACACTCACACCAAAAACACACTCAGAAAACTAGGGTTTTTTATTTTTCAGTATAAATAGATAGTGGTAGCATCAGTAGTCGACTAGGTTTATTTTAGCTTTTTTTTATTTAAGGTACTTTGTAATTTTAATTTCAGTTGTAATTTACTCTTAATTTAATTTAAATTCAGTCTTTGTTTTAAATTCCAATTTACTGCTTTTTAGCTTATATTTTTTTAACTGCTTATAATTTATGTTCTATTGTTATCTACTTATTTGGTCTTAATTATTTGAGTTGATGTTAGTTTAGTTAGTTAGGATTGTGAGTTTGGCTGTTTTGACTTAATGGGTCAAAATGGGTATATTTCACTTCCACTGTTCATTTGCTTTATTTAGGAATTTAGATTGAGCTTATTTAAGGATTGATAAGTAATTTTTAATAGGTAATCAGTTAGTTTGAAACTTTGGGTGGTTTTGAGTCCGTGAAGGAATTTTTGGACTTTTAGCAGCCCTTATAAGGCTCCAAATAAGCTGAGCTTATTTGGACAACTTTTGGACTTTTGGATTAGTTCTTTATAGCTGTTTAAGGTTTTGAAATTTCAAGAGGATTTTGCACTTTACTGAGAAAAAAAAAAAAAAAAAGGCATTTGAAGTCCTACCACAAGCCTGCATATTTTTTATTTTACCTCAACAAGTCAATTTTTTTAATCCTAATTTTAAGATAGTTAAGGCAGATTTTGGTTTTTGTTTTTTGTTGCACAAGTAGCATGTAGGGTATAG
>CP139505.1:228508788-228620948 GCA_021014915.2 Artemisia tridentata subsp. tridentata | reverse complement strand
GGAAAATACTGCCTGTTAGTGCAAATATTACGATATTTAAACTAAACGGTTTCTTCGGTTTTAATAATGACAAACATGTAACTTGTAATACATAACGTAAAATGTGTAAGTTATTTGTAAACACAAATCATCAATGCATACTTACATCAACACCTCCCGACGTCTCAAGTATGCTTCAACGAAGTCGTAGATTTCCATCCCGACATAAATCACTCAAGGTATGGACAAACAAATCTACTACTTGACAAATGATCAAAGGATTATATTTTTCTAAACTTCACATTTTTAATGTGACAAAACATTTTTTCAAAAATATATTTACAAATTATTTTTGAATTAAAAAGAAATGTTTTATTTTGAAAAATAAGTTTAAAAATCCCAACAGCTATTTCCCCCCCCCCCCCCCCCAAAATCAGCTCCAACCTTCCCCAAATAAGTTTTCACCAGAAAAGACAAAATTTGGAGCGTCCTTGTCTGGGACGGCTCCACGGTTCCACTAAATTTAGTGGAGCCGTCCGTACAAAATTTTCTGTAACGTTCAGATTTTTCTTGCCTATAAATAGTGGACCATTTCACACTTCCAACTTGATTTTTCCAGTCCTTTTTCTCTGGTCTAATCCCTCCTCACTTAGATGACTTTCTTTGATCATTTGGAGAGTCTTAGTTTGTTTAAGAGTGATCCAATCCTCCATTCAAGTGATCCTCTTCATTCCTCTTGATTAGCAAGAGAAGAACACAAAGTATCCAAGTAGATACAAAGTGTTGTCATCCCTCTTGATTAGCAAGAGAAGAACACAAAGTATCCAAGTAGATACAAAGTGTTATCATTCCTCTTTATTTGCAAGAGAAGAACTCAAGGTATCCAAGAAGATACAAGAGTTGTAGTTGTTTGGTCTTGTAACTTTTGTTACACTCTTGATTGTATCATAGCATACATCAAGATCATTTTTCTTTTGAGAGTTTGTGAGGGAAGATCATTGTGATCTTGTCGAGATCATGGAGATCTCTTGAAGCCATTGGGCTTGTGTGATTGATCATGTGGATCAAGGGTAGATCGGGTAGATCGAGTCAAGTGGGAGTAGATCAATGTGATCTTGTCGAGATCTTGGAGATCTCTTGAAGTCATTGGGCTTGTGTGATTGATCATGTGGATCAAGGGTAGATCGTGGTAGATTGGTGCTAGCTAAGATTAGCACTCGACATCTAGCTTAGTGTCGGAAATAGGATAAGCGACGTGTAGATTGGTGCTAGCTAAGATTAGCACTCGACATCTAGCTTAGTGTCGGAAAACAAGTTAAGCGACGTGTACGGTTTTCTCCGCCTGAAGGGAGTTTGTTGATTAGTGAAGTAACTCTCGAGTTGGGTACTCGGGGAGTGGAGTAGGGCGAAGAGGAGCTTCGTGACCGAACCACTATAAATCACCGTGTCCGGTTTGCGCCTTCTTACTTATCTCTTTACTTTCACTTTATGTTTATATTTGCATTGCGTTTATGCTTGTGTGGCTAGTTGCTTATGTTATGTTAATTATGTATGTGTCATGGTTGATTGTGCTTGTGTTGTAGTTTAATTTATTCATCCCTAGATGATATATGCTCATTGTTGACACTTTTCATATTACGTCACATTTGATCGGATGTTTGATACAAAAAGTTTTAAGTTTTAAATGGAAACGTATTCACCCCCCTCTACGGTTTCCACAATTGGTACCAGAGCCACGTCGCTCAAATTTTTAAAACAAATGGTTTTCAAAATTGAGTACGATCCATGTATCAAATTACCCATGAAGGTGATAAAAATATGAAAAGTATTTAGTTGCTTAATACTTACAAGTTTTGTTGTTAAGTATACGTTGTCATACTAGCTTGAAGGTTTTCTTAAATTAATAAAAGTTGGTTCTGTTCAAAACTGAAATAACAGGTACGACACCGTTAAATATAACGGACGGTTCCACTAAATATGGACGGTACCGCTAAATTTAACGGTACCTTCGTCTGTTTTTCAGAATTCGGTAATTTTCAAAAATTCGTATAAAATCAACCGTAAGTCCGTAGGAGTCGTGCCACCTATCGTTTTAAACGTAATTGAGTCCACTTTCACTTAAAAATACTTTTAGAAAGTGATTGTAAAGTAAAATTTAAGAGAGTCTTTTCTGGTCATGCCGATTGCACAAATTTTTTGTCAAATCACAAAGTGAACATCACACGTTGATGTATTCATGATTTCAAGGTGTTGAACTTGATCAAATCTTTGAAATGGGGAGGAAACCAATTCATTTTCAAATAAAATCAAGCTAAGTATACATTGTTATACTTAATACACAAAATGACGATAAGTATTTTTGTGTGTTAACCTGAATGGCTATTTGTTTTTATTTGTGCCTTTAATGTCTTGTTGCTATTTGTTTAGTATAGTTTTCCGGTTTATGCATTTATAAGGCTCATGCTAAATTACTTGCACTATATTAAGTAATTAGTTTGCATTGCATATAGGCTAGACCATTTTTCTTGCATTTGTTGCAAGCTTTTAAAATGGTTTAGTAACCTTCTTAGGAATAGAAACTAAGTTGGTAGATCATGTGTGTCGAAAGATATTGTCTTACACAATTATTTTTCCAAAGGCTTAAGTGTAAAAAGTATATCAACCCAAAACACTTAACACTTTCATAAAATCCGTAACATGATCTCTAAAACATTACATCATTTTGTCTTGCTTGACCATGGGTTGTCTAAACAAGATAAAAGGTCATTTTAATACATTAGTATTTAAGTAAAAGAAAATGTATTAAACTTGCATTGATCTAACACACATACAAAATGTTTTAAACATTAGTATTTTACGTATGTTGTATAAAAATAGTTAAGATAATTATTTTTATACTAATGAGGTGTTGAAAAACTAAGAATATTATACTTAATAATATAAATAGTTTTTCTCAAATAAAAATAAATGACAATATCAAAGAGTAACTTAATATGTCATTAACCTCGCACATACAACTAGTATTAGAATAAATGGAACACATTCCTTAAATTTTTATTTTCTTTTTAAAAAGGAGTGATTGTGAGGGTCAAGAAAGATTTCGAGTGCATATCAATTCATTATTCAAATTATGATTGATATCATTATCGAATCTAATTGACAAGTTTTCGAGTGTGGACATGAAATTGGAGTCATTATTTGTCTAGCTTCAAGATAACATCAAAATATGATGAAATATATTATCTTGAATCTACATACTCAATCACACTCGATTGTTATGAAAATAGTGACGTCCTCTCAAGACGAAAATAATATGCATCGGATCATAACTCACACTTGTGTTGAAGATGCCATATTGAGTCTTCTTGTCCAATGGTTGTGTTCCAAACATTAAACTAATATGTTTAAAAGATGCATAAAATACACAACCAAGTAGGATTGACAACTTGGATGTTTCATCCGAAATATACAAGTAATTTACATTGCAATGCAATTAGTAAATGTGTCAATTCTGAAAAACCAAACACGAGCAAACAAACAACATATGTAAACTTTGCTCATTAACGACTCAACACTCAAAGTCACATGTCTAGTAAAAGTGTCACACATAATATGTTATTAACTATTATGTAAGTCATCAATCTTTGAGAATATCACATGTATTTCTCTTATCAAAAGATTGAAAAAGGATAACTTATATCCTATGCATCTTATTCCCTTTGTAACATGAATGGTTATGTTACATGAGAATACATTGCATCCTGTTAACAAATATAGGATATTAGAGTTGAATAATAACCTAATACGACATGTGTCATTGCATAAACAAGTAAAATTGGTCATACACTAAAATACTTGTTTCACTAAGCATTCGTAAGAGTGATAAGTTTCCTCTTAGAAAAGCATACTTGTTGAAATAAACAGTATGTCTCATTTTAAATAAAATACTCACAAGATCTATTGAGGTAAGTAACCTCTACTAGATTCTTTCCTCAAGATATGCAAAGGAGCATTCTTGAAACACTCACGATGTAGTAGATTCTACATTGTATCACATTAGAGTGTCTCTTGGTTCTAGGAAACCGAATCATGTTAAAATAACATGTAACAACTCAACAAACAAAGATGTTGTCCAAGAGATCATAAAATGCACCATCTCCATCAAATAACCTCTAAATCTCAAACAAGAAATTAAAACATTTCGCTTGCCTTTGTTAGGAGTTGTGTAAGACATGTCATTATCTTAACCGACTTTGAAAGTATGGTTAGTTGAGTCATATTAGGCCATGTATTAGCGAAATAAGCTAATATCATCTTTGCTACACTTCAATAGGCAAATATAGGAATTTGAATTTTTCTAACATGAGAATGACTACTGGAGAACCTATCGCACTAGAAATTCAATTTGACCTAACGGTTGAATTGCTTCCAGGAGAGAAGTTGGGTTTGTGGTATAACCCGTAAAAATGGTCGTGTTTAGCCTTAATTGAGCACCACTAGTGATAGTCTCATACTCATTCTCTAACTTGAAAAATTTTCATTCCTACATTTGACTAGAGACAGTTTACATAGTTGAACTTTATTTCCCGTTAGGATTTCATTTTAAACAAGTAGTAATTAGGATCTGCCTTAGCAAACCTAGATTGCTTGCATCCCACATACGTGTTTCAAAATGATAACATGTTCTCATAAGACATGATTAAATGTCTTCATGATCTTAAATGCTAAATGATTATCATGTTTTGCATGATGTTTGCACTTATTCCTTATGTGAATTTTACTTGAGTTACTTGTAAAGTTTGCACCCACACTATGTTCTTTTGACACATTAGGAATTAGGTATGCCCATCACTATGAACCCTTAGAAGTCATAGAGTCATACACTAGTGTCAAAACCTATAAGTTATAGTAGTCGCGAAGTTGTCCTAATTCCCTAGTCATCACTTCGGCTTCTTCCAAGTATACTCCTTTTTGTCATGGGAAGGTTAGATACAAACCTAGTAGAACTCGGAGTAGGATTGACAACTTAAATATTTCATCCGAAATATTCAAGTAAGTTTAACTTGCGATCGCAATTGTTAAATGTCATATCCGAAACATCATACTCAAGCCTTTTGACAACATATGTTAAAACGCTCATCCCAAAGCTAAAAGCTAACATCAACCCTCGGGTGACAAAGGACTCACGAGTTTCTATATAAGTGAATAGTAGTTCCTTTCATCCTCGTGTGAATATACACCTCTTAAGAACCCAAACCCTGCTGCAAATCAGCACCATAAGCCTAGCTTTACATCTTTCAAAACCCCATGAAACACTCACGTGCGAAGCACAATGAAATCCGTAAATCAACCAAACCTCTCAACCGAGAATCCCCTAACCATCTCCGTCTAGGTCTAGGAATGATGGAACCTATTCCATAAATCTTATGACTATTTAAATATTTCACTGGAAATATTAAAGTCATCCCTCGTACCCCTCTTATGACTACTTGAATATTTCACTGGAAATATTGTAGTCATCTCGTGTGTCTCGTCTCATGACTCTTTAAATATTTCACTGGAAATATTAAGTCATCCTTCACATCGCTCTAATGACTACCTATGTATTTCCTTGGAAATATAAAAGTCATTTCTTCTCGTCTAGTACCGTTTGAAGAATTTATTAGGTATAAATTCTCGCCTCGTGTCGAAAAGTCTCACTAAATCAGCGAGATTTATTCGAAAAATCATCTTAAACTCCGATGACTACTTAAATATTTCATCCAAAATATTTTAAGTATATTTAATTTGCTAAATGCAATTAAATGTCATTTCTCGTTCTCAATTAACGTTCACCGCATCCCGTTGGGTTCATTCATAAAGGAATTTATTTGGTATAAATTCTTTTAATCCTAAGTCCAGAAAAGTCACAACATATGTGAAATTTCTTTTTCAAAAATCTTCCTTTCAATTCTCACCAACACCATCAAAACCCACTCGATGTAGTCTTGAACCAAAACCGTCTCCTATCAGAATAGGTTCTATCTATCATCTGATTCCTTAGCCTTTTCCTTTTCACTTCCGCATGGTATTAAACACTACCAATGCTTCCGCATCCCACTCATCTTCCACACACTTCAAACGAAGAATCGCTAGGATACGTTGAGATAACCCTTCCTCATCAACATAGATAACCCACTAGAACCTTATCACTAACCTCACAACCTTGAAGATTTTATCTTCTTAATCCCTAGGATATCTCCACGTGATCACTTGCCTCATCATAATATTCTATGAATATTCACAATGATTGAGAAGAGCTACGTGACTTCAAAGGTGAAGTTTATCGTATGCTATCCACCACATGTCATGACGTTACTAAGCTCATCGCTTCCATCATCGTTCGTTTTCCTCTTTATCTTCTACATCTTGTCCGGATGGTAATAGATTAAGGGGGAGCGAAAACACACTCATACTGTCTTTCACCAAACACTCTCAAGAACATACAAATGTGGTTTGTGGAAAACTAGAAGGGGGGTTGAATAGTTTTACGTCTTTTTAATTTATGAAAACTTTTGTTTACTTTTTGAAACTTCGATTCTATCTTATGTGAATTCAACTCTTGATCAATATGACCAAATATAGATAAGCAAGACAAGTAAAGTAAATATAATGAAATAAAAGATAGAGATAGAAAGATCAAACCACAACACGAAGATTTATAGTGGTTCGGCTACAAGGACACCTTCCTTGCCCTACTCCAGTCCTCGAGTCACCTACTCGAGAGTTTTCTTCACTATGTCAACAAACTCCCTTATGGCGGAGAAACCTTACACAACTTTAGCTTACACCGGTTTAACACTACTAGAAAAACAGCTACTCTTGACTCCAAATGCGAGTCAAGAAGAGCCCTTATGACGCGCAAATGCGAGTCAAGGATGGACCCGTCATAAAGCTTCATGACTCGCATTTGTGCGTCATCCTTCTATGACTCGCACTTATGACCCACGTTTTATGACTCTCCTTTTTGCGTGTCATTACCCTTAAAATCATTTTGACTAACTTTTATGACACACTTTTCTGACATATGTTTTTGCGAGTCATTACCTTAAAATCATTTTTTTTTTATTTTTTCTTTTTTTTAAAACCTGATTATATACATAATTACTGACAATAAACCTGATAATTGTACAAAATTAACGCATTTCATATATATCAAAACCATGCATTACCAATTCATTACATAACAATTCATGTCAAAATATATACTGATAATTAGTTAAAGTTACTACAATGTACGATTTCTACCTAAAAATGAAATTCGACACATAAATTGCCCATTCTTCTCGAATATCGTCGAAATCCGCATCCGTGTACTCATTGCTATCACCACCAATCTAGTCAAATAAAACAACATTTTAGAAACAGTTAATTACTACTTAAACTACTTAAATCAGTTAACTACTTACATTGTCATTTTCGAGAGCCCGAACTCCATGTTTAACTATTTCCTTCATAAACTTCAACATGAAGTACCCACATTCGGTGCATCCGGGCTGACTTGGACACTACACAAGAAACAAAAATTGTATATGATATGCAACTACAGTTGATTAACAAGAATGGTCTGCACAGGGTATATGGGCTTATTTGCAGATCAGTTATAAGCTGATTAATAAGGTGAAACTCAAATACCAGATTATGCACAAAAAGACCCCTACCTAACCTACCTATATTCCAAAAATTAGGACCTAAAGCAGATACGATAAGCCAATTTTGATCCTAGATCAGCAGTGCAGATAACTAATTGCTGCAAAACAATCTGTGGTAGCAGATTAGGAATTTGGCGCAAAATTTGAGCAAGACTACTCCACAACAGACCAACTCATAGGAACTCACTTAAGCACCATTGAACTAACTAGCAAAGCCAAAATGAACTCAAATTAAGCTCAGCTTATTGCTAAGCTTATTAGGGCAGATAAGAGCTCAAAACTAAAATATCTAATGCAAACTTTAAATAACCATCAAACTGCCCTATCTTCTGATGAGAACAACTAAAATACCTTTGAATCAGTTCAATCAAACTCAGAAACTTGGCACATGAACAGTGCTTTTCAGATTATACCCAAACTAACCTATAAGCTGTCTTAAACCAAACACCCTTACACTGATCTGTATTGCAATTTTACCCTATACTAAGCTGATTAAAACTAAAAACCACTCTACACTAGTATTACTTAGACTATTAATAAGCTAGGAGATGCAAATAAGCCATAACAAATAACTAACCTTAGAATTAACCCAGTTAAGTTTAGTCCTCTTATTGGTTCCAGCTTCTACATCATACAATGCAATTTCCCTACAAAGAATTAACCCAGTTAAGTATTACATCATACATCAAAAAGATTCTATAATTTGTATTACTTACGCATCCACTATTTGCTTGAACTGATGATTGACGTCGCTAGTCGATAGGGAATCAAGATAATAGCAGGTACTTGTCTTCATGTTAAGCACACCTAACACCCAATGTCTTCTACAAAAAACAAAAAACAAATTCTGTTAATTAATGTTAATTTTTATTAATTAATTTAAATGTTGTCGAAAATCTAACCCGAGATTGTATGTCAATAAGATGAGGTCATTTTGCTTCCTTGTAGATAACCTTTTTGCAATAACTCGACTTGCCTCCTCGATATTCTTGGCCCTCGCTTTACGTTCATGATGCATGATCGCAGTCGGGGTCATGAAACAAACTCCATGATCTCTTTGTGACCCATTCTTGATTTGCTCATACAGGTACCTGTTAACAATTAACATACAAAGTTTACATTCAATTAGTCCTGTTAACATACAAGTACCAATTTTTTATAAACTATATTTATCACTTACATGATATAAGAAGCAACGACAGCCCCGCTTAACTCATCCATTGAAAATAGACTGTCAAAATCATTCCAATTTAAGTACGTGTAACTGTGGTGCCCAAACAAATCGTCCTCGCATTGCACTTTTATGCAATCGACCTTTGCAACTTGTCCATCAACCATCATTGCAGTCATTTTCAATCCCATCCTTTCTTCAATTCTTTTTCTTACTCTCTTCTGACCTCTCATCATCATTTTTTTCAACGGATTTCCTTTCTTAGTCACTTTTGCAATGGAGGCGAGAGTTTCTGGGCTTTTTCCTTCTTCAACTGCAACTGTAAACATAACAGTTTCTGGTCACTAAAAATAACTGTAAACATGACTGTAAGAATATGATGTTTTTGGCATCATACCTGTTTTTTGCATCGTCGCTTCTTCTTCGTTGTCGGGTTCTCTTTGTCGCTTCTTCTTTTCTTTTTTCTTGTGGATCACACTGCCCAACTCTCTTTTTTCTTCTTCTTCTTTTCTTTCTTCTTCTTTTCTGTTTCCTTCTTCTTCTTCTTCTTTTCTTTGTTCTTTTTTTCTTTGTTCTTTTTCTATTTTTCTTCTTTTCTCCTTGTCTTGATCAGCAGCCTTTTTCTCCTTCTTTTTGGCCACTATCTTGTTCTGCAAAAATATAAAAAAGTCTTACCAAACCATTTTGTTCTAATGATTAAACTATTTTGTTCTGCAAAAATATAAAAAAGTCTTACCAAACCATTTTGTTCTAATGATTAAACTGTTTTATAAAAAAGTCTTACCAAACCAGAGCATGGAATGACTAGGTGACTCGGCCAGCTTAGCATGTACCCAATGGCATCTTTAACAGTCTCAACGAACTCCTCGGGAATTGGATTCGGTATCAAAGCTTCTGCTTGAACAGATGTGTCCACCGTAACTTCAATGTTCCCATCTAATATATGAACAAATAAATATTAAATAAGTAAGAATATATATAAATACTAAATAAGTAATTTAACTTCAAATGCCCGAGACAGTATGCTTCACTATGGTTCCTTTGGCGACTATATTTGAAGGATCGTCGACCGCAAGATAGCATGATTTATCCTACAAATGTACACAATATTATTAAAACAGACAAGAATTGCAATGAATTTATAACAAATGAAGACTTACATTTGGTTCACTTGGTACATTTGGTTCTTCGTCTTCATCGCTCAACGTTGGAGAATTACTTGCACCCTCCGAAGCATTGGTACTTGCACATCTTCTTCTTTCTAACTCATCTTCAACAGCTTTTAGCCGTTTATTCATCATCTTATCATATTGTTTCAGGTATTGCTTGACATTCCTGGGTATTAAAAAATACTGGTGCGGTGTTACATATCGACCCATCCCACGTACACGTCCATGTGTTTCTTCACTACCCGGGGCCTCTGTAAGCAAATCTAGTGATCCCATTGGATCCTCTGAATAACCCTTGTCCTTCTTTAGTATCTCCTGAGTAAACAAACATATAACTTAACATCTGTTGACTTATGGTGAAAAGTCAAAGTTTAACTAACTGAACATCAAATAACTTAACATCTGTTGACTTATGGTCAAAAGTCAAACTTTAACTAACACTAACTAAGCAGCTAACTGAGAAATCTAACGAGACTAAGCAGCTAACTGAGAAATCTAACTGAAAGTTAACAAAACTAACTAAAACATACCAAAATAAAACTGTTAAATATGAATACTTACAATTTTATCGACAACTTTTTGGACAGCTGGGTCGAAACCTCCTTTTTTCTTTTCTCTTGCTTTTTTCCAACATTCTACCCTATCAATCTCCTCTTCCTCTTTGCCAGTTTCTTCCATCTAAAAAAGTTAAAAGCAAAAGTTAAAAAGCATCAACATAAGCAATAAAAAAGTTAACATAAGCAATAAATTCCATACTATCTCAGAAATGAGTCCGGCATATCCCTTTTGGCTCAAACGATGGTTGTACTTGTTACGTTTACGGTTAGCTGAAGCCTTCTGACTTATTTCCTGCATAAGTATATACAATTAACATGTTAGTAACTGTTTTTGTGATAAATAACTGTTTTTGGAAACTTAAACAAATACCTCAAACGAAGGCTTAGTTCTTTGTGATACGAAAAGTTTCCAGTCTTTTTTTTTCACGGACGGATACTTTTCAGGAGGAGTATATAATTGCTTCTTGGCCTCCTTAGACTTATCATCTTTTAGTGGCTTAATGAACTTCTTATAAAGATAATGTTTGAAGTTTTTCCACTTTATCCCGATTGATTGGAGAACTTGCTTCCGACTCTTTTGGTCAAGTGCAAAATTTGTCTGAAACGTAAAAAATGAATCAAAACATAGTTAGAATAAAATACTAAAACTAAAACATAGTTAGAATAAAATAATAAAATACTTACCTTAACATATTGCCAACAAGCTTCCTTTGTTTCGTTATCTACGTTCAACCAAGAATCATAGGTTATGAGAACCATAGATCTTGCCACCAATCCCTCAAAAGTAGACAGTTTTTTTGCTCCCGGTCCAGTTGGCACACCTCTTTTATTATAAGTAACAACTATTTTTTTATTCGCCTTCGCTTTTATTGTCGGGCCTCTATGCGATTTGGAATCTAATTCGGCATCCAAATTCGACTCAGAACCAGAAACTGCATTTTCTTCGCGGTCCGAACTAGAATCAAAACCGTGAACCGCATCTTCTTCGCGGTCCGAATCAGAACCCGAGGCCATCTTTTATTACCAAAAAGCAACCTGTTTAAAATAAACAAAATAAACAGTTATTTTCATACCAAAAACTTTAAATAATAAATAATGCTTGACAGACTTTAACAAATATACAGTTACTAAAATAAACAGTTATTTCATACCAAAAACTAATGATCTAAAAAGAATATGCCCTCGTCATCCGAGCGCGTACAGTTAAAATAATCGTCTAGGTCTTCTAAAGACAGGTTCATATCTTGTGTAACATCAAATTCAAACAAATCATCAGTTTCATCATTATTATCTCCATACTTATGCATCCTATGTGGTGTGAAGCCAACAACAGACAGGTTCCTATCTTGTTGGTCCTGAACATAAAAAACTTGTCTTGCTTGACTAGGTAATATGAAGGGTTCAGACCGTTGACCAAGCCTATCAAAGTTAACCACTGTGAATCCTAAATCATCTTTTTTTACTCCACGACTATCTACCCACTCACACATGAAAACAGGAACCGTAAATGTACGATAATCAAGATCCCATATTTCCAATATACGACCGAAGTAGGTAACAGCGCCGTACACCGGATTGGAGTCTTTTGCACTAGCAATCTGCATAGTATTTGCAACTATAGATACTCCGCTACCTTGAGTGGTTTTAGATTCATCACGCTCTTTTGTATGGAATTGATACTCATTTACGGCAAACCCGGTATATTTACTAACAGCAAAATCAGGGCCTTTTGCCAACCAACGAACACTATCACCGGTATTTTCCCCGTTAGCCAAACGCTTTTCAACCTCTTTCTTAAACCAGTCAATAAACGTCCGACTATGTTGGCTCTGCAACCATGTATTATTTCGACGCGGGTTAAGATCCTTCAGTTCTAACATATGCTGCTTTATGTATGGTTCAACATCAGCGGTGTTTCCTAATACATAAAGATGAGCTTGATCAAGTAGCTTAGAATCCACAACACAGATGGTAGCCTGCGATAAAGGTTTACCAGTGCGGTTTCTTTCATTAGCACGATCATGAGGATTGCCAATTGATTTCATGTTTTCCAAGGAATCGAAACAGAATTCTAATGCTTCCTCTGCCACATAACATTCTGCCATGCAGCCCTCGGGTCGATAATGATTTCGTACATAACCTTTTAGTGTTTTCATGTACCTCTCAAACAGATACATCCACCTAAAGTGGACTGGGCCACATAACCTCACCTCTCTGACTAAATGCACCATCAAGTGAATCATGACATCAAAAATCGAAGGCGGAAAATACTTCTCTAGTAAACACAAAGTTACTACGATGTCACTTTGCAGGTTGCCTAGCTTACTAACATCAACTACTTTACTACACAGCTCATTGAAGAAGTGACACAAGCTTATAATAGTCTTCCTAACTTTCACGTCTAACACCCCCTTTATTGCAAAAGGAAGAATCTGTTGCATTAGTACGTGACAGTCGTTGGACTTCAATCCATTCATCTTCGAATTATCTTCGGACACGAGATTCTTGAAATTGGAGGAATACCCACCAGGCACTTTTATGTTAGACAGCGTGTCATAAAACATGCGTTTCTCCTCGCTATTTAATGTGTATATGGCAGGCGGCAGATAATGACCCTTCCCTTTTGGTTGACTTATTAACTCAGTCTTAATCCCTAACTCCTCGAGATCTTGTCGTGCCTTTAAACCGTCCTTCGTCTTGCCTTGCAAATTCAGTAACGTCCCATAGACACTCTCACATACATTCTTTTCTATATGCATAACATCTAACTGATGACGAACAAGCAAATGCTTCCAGTACTCTAGTTCAAAAAAGATTGATTTTTTACGCCAAACTTTCGATCTCGCATCAATAGTTTCTTTTTTCTTTTTTGGCCTTCTCTGCTGACGTGGCATTTTCTTCTTTGATTTATTCTTCTTCAACGCCCTCCAGATAACTTCCTTCTTTGCCTTTTTCTCCTTCCCCCATTTAGTCGTAAAACCTTCCAGATAGTCGTAAACTTCTTCACCCGATCTCGGTTTTTTCATCACACCGCTCTCTGGTTCATTATTGAAATCTTTTCTTCTTTTGCGAAAAGGATGTGTAAGTGGGAGGAATCTTCTATGCCCGAGGAAGCATACTTTTTTGGATTTTGGCAACCACTGTGAGTAGGTATCCTCTGAGCATACTGGACACGCGTTATAACCTTTGGTAACACACCCCGACAGGTCACCATACGCGGGAAAGTCATTTATAGTCCAAAGTAAGACTGCTTTTAGATTGAAGAACTGTTTCTTATAAGCATCATACGTCTTAACGCCAGGTTTCCACAACTCTTTTAGATCCTTTATTAGTGGTGCCAAGTAGACATCAATACTGTTACCAGGTTGCCTTGGACCTGATATCAGTAGAGTCAACATCATGAACTTTCTTGACATACACAAATAAGAAGGCAGATTGTATGTTGCTAGGGTAACCGGCCAACAACTATACTTTGCACTTAATGACTTATGAGGGTTTATACCATCCGCGGACAAGGTTAATCTCAGATTCCTATCTTCCTTTCCAAATTCTTTCCAGTACTTGTCGTCAACAAGCTTCCAAGATGGGGAATCACAAGGATGTCTTAGCTTGCCATCACTGACCCGACCTTGCGCGTGCCAAGTTAGGTCATGTGCGGTTTCTGGTGACAAGAACATTCTTCTAAATCTAGGAATGGGCGGGAAATACCAAACAACTTTTCTCGGCACCTTCTTGCTATTCTCCTTCCACCGAGAAGTGCCACAAGTTGGACATTGAGAAGCATCCTTGTGCTCATCCCAGAACAAGACACAATCATTCTCACAAGCATGATACTTAATGTATTCTATGCTTATTCCTTTTAGCAACTTCTTGGCCTCGTATATCGACTTAGGGATTGTATTATTTGAAGGCAAAACATCATTTAGCTCGCCCAATAAAGCATCAAAGCTTGTATCAGACCAGCCAAATTGACCCTTCAAATGTTGGAATTTCAGCAATCCATTTAGTGCATTATACTTAGACCCTTCATACAGTGGCTTGTCGCATTCTTCGAGAAGTGACTTCAATAAATTAGGTTCATTCTCTGCATATGTGAAGGCGTCATGTAGCATCTCCTTTGTGTAATCGAACTCGGGAGGTCTAGACTCATTAGGGCATTGAGCTTCATCCTTAGATGAATTTTCTCCGTGGAAGGTCCAATCAATATAATTCTCATTGAAACCGTGTTTAAACAGGTGATAACGCACGTTTTTTATGGAACTGTGACACAAATTGATACAATTTACACAAGGACACGGAATGGCATCGTAATTTGGGTTATTGCATTGTGCAAACTCTAAAAAGGCATTCACACCTTCCTCGTATGCGATTGATAATCTATCAGACAAAATCCAAGATTTATCCATTACCTAAAAACTCTAAAACAGAAAACATCTCGTGTAAGTGTCGAGTCTGATACCAACCTTATTAAACTAAAACAGAAAAAAGATAACTACCTAGTAAACTATACATGTTAAACAAGAACACCAGCTTACAAATCATTTACAGTTAAATTTTACTCTATTAAACTATACATGTTACATTATTTACAGTTAACTTACATGAGGCCTATAAAATATTATTCACAAACACCAAAAAATATTACCTTACATCATAGTAACATTTTCACAAACACCTATAAAATGTTATCTTGCAACCAAAAAATAATGATACAAAAACTGATACAAAAACCTAGTTACATTTTCACAAACACCTGGTGTGCTACATTAAAAATCAATAAATTGATTTTATAACCTAAATAAAACTCTACAATTACATTAAAACAGAAAACATAAAACTCTCAAACAAACAAATTAGGGAAAATTAGGGCATACCTTTCAAACTGATGTCGAGTGTTTTGAGAGTTTTGAGAGGGGTTTGAGATGGGAAATTAGGGCAAATTAGGGCAAATTACGGCATACCTTTCAAAATTAGGGCAGATTAGGACAAACTGATGTCGAGTGTTTTGAGAGTTTTGAGAGGGGTTTGAGATGGGAAATTAGGGCGGGAGTGTTTTGAGAGTTTTGAGAGGGGTTTGATAAGGTTTTGAGAGTTTGAGAGGGAAGTGTTGAGCGGGAAGTGTTTTGGCCAAAAAAATAATAATGGATTTTGATGAAGCAGATGGGGAAAAAAAAACATAGATGACCCCTATTTAGGACGAAGCAAAACGAGCATCATCTAGTAGGCTAAATTTTAACTGATTATGACCCTATGTTATGACGCTTTTGAAAACGAGTCATCCCCAATAAAAAATTTACTCGTTATGACTTTTATTTTATGACTTTGCTATTTGCGCGTCATCTTGTAGTGTGCGTCATAAAATGCGAGTCAAGGATAGACCTTTTTCTAGTAGTGTAACGACACAAAGCTAGATGTCGAGTTCTAATCGTAGCTAGAACCAATCTCACGACTTGTACACAACTTCTACACAACTTAATCACGACTTCTTCACGATGGCTTCACGACGGCTTCACGACTTCTTCACGACTTCTTCTTCACGACTACTTCACGACTACTTTACAACAACTTCTACACTACTTCTTTACAACACAACTAGTTACTTACACTTACATCTACTTATCACTACTATACAACACTTTACACAACTACAATGATGATATGAGTTAAGCTATAATACTTCTTCTCTAGTTGAAGGAGTATTCTTCTTTTGCACTTTGATGGTGGAAGCTTGGATCACTTAGAAACCAATGCTTAAGAGAGTATGATCAAAGGGTTTTTGGAAAGGATTTACAAGATTTAAAACAGAAGGTTTGGGGTGCAAAAGGTGAGTAAAAATCCAGTGGAAGGCTGGTATTTATAGGCAGAAAAACTGGACAGCTGGAACCTACTGGAGCGTGGCCGGCCCCCTTAAATAGGGGGGCGGTCCCCTTAATTTTAAGGGGGCCGCCTAGTATAATTAAGGGGGCCGCCCCTCCCTAGCCGTTGCCCAGTTTTGTCTTTTTGTGGGGAAGGTTTTTCTGGAACATTTTACTGATTTTGGTTGAAAATTTGAATTCATAAATTTATAATGAATTAAACCTTTTTATTTATTACCAAAAATGTTTTTCTAAAAGATATAAAATGTTTTTGACATTTTATAAAAAATCTAGTGTTTAAGAAAATGTTCCTTTGATCATACAATGCATTAAGCATTAGTTCATTCATACCTTAAGTGATTTGAGTTGTAGAAATAGATATTTACAACTAAATACTTGTTTACGTCATAATTTTCCGATTAATGATTTTACATTTTGTGATTATCAAAACGTAGAGATATCGAAAAATATTAATAACGTGTTTAGGCATTATTTATATCAACAATCTCCCCCTTTTTGATGATTACAAAATCTAAACTCATTAAATCTAAAAATTAGTTTTTAGACAAGTATTTAGTGAGTTTACATCTATTTCTCCCCCTTTTTGTAGAATCAAAAAGGTTTAACCGACAAGTTTTAAGTGTTAAATTGTCATATGAGAACTCCCCCTTGATGTGTACTCCCCCTCGTTTGGGGGCACCAAGGAAACGAGCTATGGAACACTTGCAAGAAAAATGTTAGAAGCACAAGTATATGTAACAACAATAAGCAAGCATATAGAATAAGAACATTCATTAAATAAAAGTGTTTTGTATAAATACACAACCAAGAAGATTACAACATAAGGCATGCAAACATTCAAACAAAAATAACTAATGATACTACATAATCGTCCTAGGAGTACATGATCTTCCATGGGGCTTGCATACAAAAAGGTTTTGAAAATTATTTTTAAGCATTGCATATGCTTAATTGGGTGAAAATGGAGGTGGTGGTGGTGTAGTGGGTGAAGGTGGTGGAGGTGGTGGTGGTGGTGGGTTGGTAATCATGTGTTCAAGTGATGAAAACATGTAGTGTATCTCATCTCTAAGACCAAAGATTATGGTCCGGTTATGGATGCAACAAAGACAATTGTCACCATGGGCTTCAAGCAATGCCCAAGGTATGGGAAAGAATGGTTGTGGGATTGGTGATGGTGAGAAATGAGCATCAAGAGGTGTGATGGGTGATAAGGAAATGGCAAGTTGGGTGGATGGAGGTTCTTGAGTGGATGGTGGTGATGATGCTCTTGGTGATGATGTTAGGTGAGTGTTGATGTAGTCATTGATGGATGAAGTGGATGGTATGGAGGAAGATGATGCTCCATGGGTAGAGGGTGTTTTTGATGGTGCATTTGGTGCACTTGGAGATGAACTTTGAGGTGGTGGTGATGGAGTTTTGGTGTCATCTTGGGTTAAGTCAATAAAGAGTTGTTTTGGTGGTATGATGACAAGTCTTTGCTTCCTTGGAGTCTTAGAGATGGAGGATTTTGGTGATAACATGGTGGTTTTGGATGGTGAAGGATGATGGAATGAGAGGTGATTATATGGAGGGAATTTATAATATGAAAATGTGGTTGGTTTAGGTTAATTTTTGAGGTTTTGTAGGAAGATTCCAATACCAGTTCGTCCATAAGGAGAAATGGTAGCTGGGGCTAGATAAAAGGGGTCACATGATGCAAAAGAAAACAGTGAATTTTGCTTCCCAGATGGCCGGTCCCCTTAAAATTAAGGGGACCGCCTAGGGAATTAAGGGGGCCGCCCATCTGCTGTTTTCCCAGGCGACCAAATTTGAAAAATTTCCAGAAAAGGGTCATTGTTAGGGTGTATTTGCAGCAAGCTTCATTTGGATCATGTACATGAAGAATGATTAAATAGTGGCATAAACATGTTTAAATAAGCATGTATACATTTAGGCTAAAAATAATCATATTATAGAATAAACATGTTATTAATCAAGCATATTAATTTTAAGCATAGCATTCAAGTTCTAATTAAGAAAATAGATACTAACATACTACAACATGCAAGAAATAAATAATTATCAAATACAAAACAAAATAAAATGTCTAAACACAATATTGTTCTAGTAAGCCAACATCCACATCTCATCTCTTCTTCTTTCCGAAAATATTCTTGAAAGCTTTCCCTATCGACTTGAAACCACCTCTAACTTCTTGATGCATCTGTTGAGTTGTGTTGAGTAATGCGGTTTGTCGTTCAAATAGGATTTGTTCGGTTTGTTCGGAAGGACGAGGAACTTGATAATCGGAATAATTAAGTTCCGGGAGATTGTCCACGAACCTCGTGGGAGATGGAGTACTGACACGTGAGGTGCCTTCCTCCTCCTCATCATCATCTCCTCGATGACATGTGGAACTACGAGATGCGTAGAGATTAGGGCGTCTAGATTTGCCCTTGTCACTACGAGATCGACGAAGTTGGCTATGAGAGAGAGAGGACGTAGGACGGGATGGACGAATAGATAGACATCACTTTCGAGATGAGGGAAATGTTCCATGACATAACGATAGAGACGGGTGAGGAACATGCCATAAGGAAGGTTGGCGTTGGGAGTGTTTTTGGCTAACATGATGCGATAGACAAAGAGGTAAGCCAAATTGTATTGTTCTTCAGCAACAATACAATACAACATGTGAGCAATGCTCGCCGTGAGATGATCACGGTGACCACCGGTACCGAACGCATTCTCGCGAATGAGTTCTTCCCAACGCTTGATGTTGGGGCTTAGTTCTTTAAGGATGATTTGGTTAGCATGAATTTTGACATTTTTTGACTTGATCCTTTGGCTAGTCGTACCACATTCTAGCTCGAGAAGTCCACGAATCTCGTCAGGAGAAGGAATATCAGAATAGTACGGACCATTCTGAGGCCGATTTTTCTCAAGAGATGAGAGATCCCATTCATTTGAGAAAACGGCTTGACCGTTGTAAGGAATTTGGAGAATTTGACCAAACTGAGCTAGATTGAGAGTGATAAATTCGTTTTGGATCATAAAGGAAATAAGAATACAGCCATATGGATCGATTTGCACCGTCACTTGGCTATAGAAATCTAGAACAAATCGAGGAATGATTGGCTCATTAATTTTGTAGAGACAATCGAGACGAACATTTGAGAACATTAGCTCGATTTGATCGGATTGATAGAAAGATGGATCGACAACTCTACCTTCGTGAATGTTTCTATTTTCGATGGGTCGATAGAAACATGCAATAGAAGGAGATATGCCGGGAGTTTCGGAGACTTTTGGAATGTAGGCCTTGGTTTTGGAAAGATCACCGACTGTAGCTTTAGGCATTTTTTACCTATACAAGAAAGCAACACAAAAAAAATAAGAAAATGACATGCACATATTATATATGCTACTTATGTGGGACGTAAACATACTTCGACTCTAAAACTTTAATCCTAAGAAGTAGTTTACAATGTTCCTTAGTTTTAATTTTTAACTCGCTTAAAATGTATTTTATGATGTTAAAGAATAGTTATAGGGATATTATGATAAGAAATCAAAAACATCCAAACGTTCCTTTATATATCATAAGCTACTTTGAAATGTGGCTAGATAAACATTATATTGTATATCTAGCTATTTCTTACGAGTGTTTGTGTTAAGTGACTTATTGAAAAAGTTGAAAACTTAGATTTTGACTCAAAAAAAATTTCTTACAAAATGTTATGCCAAACGCTCCCTTAATTATAAAAATAACTACTAATATTTCAATATACATATGAATTATGTATCTTGATGACTCAAAACAACTAATTGCGTGTTTATAAACTTGGCAAGTAGTTGTGAACTTAATTTTGATTAAATTTCGATGACTCTAGTTCCTAATCCAAACACTCTCTTATATTTAACAAAAACATTTTTATGATTCGAAAAATATATTTTTAGTATTAAGAGGTTATGATGTAGCAATGTGGTTAGTTTTAACAAGTGTTTATGGCATAATTCAACAATGTATAACAAGTTTTGTATATGAGTGTTTGGTTTTTCAAAGTTTTGACATGAGGGTATCTAATTACTTAGTATTTAGGTTGATTAAGCATTCTAATCCTATGGGGAGCATTTGATTATAACATTCCTAGACTCAATTTCAACAAAAATTCGGATTTTGAAAAATTAAGTAAAAGACCTAATTATGATTAGACTCAAAATTGGATGAAATTAGATAAAATGTGTATTGGAAAACTTACAAAATGTGTTGCTAATCGAAATATAGGTGTTTGCCCCTTGCGAAATTAGTCGGAAATGGTGATTTGGTGAATGGTTTTGGGTTTGCAGCTCGTTCACAGCAGAGGATAGGGAAGGAGTGTTTGTAAAATGGAGTGTTTGGCAAAGAATTTTGGAAGAAAAACGAATTTGGTGGCAACAGTAGGCCGGTCCCCTTAATTATTAAGGGGACCGCCCCCGTTTACTAGCCGGTCCCCTTAAACATTAAGGGGGCCGCCTGCCAAAAATGGATTTTTGTCGGGTTTATTTTATGATAACAAAATATTTTTATGTATATAGATAGATTTATTATATATCAAAAATACGTTGGGTTTTATTGGCACGAGGAAGGAATACTTGACATTTTATTAACATTTCGTTAAGAAAATATTTCTTGAGAATTTTGGATAAAATGATCAAGATGTCAAGTTGACAAAGGTTTTAGGGAGTGAGAGTAAATGTGCATATATATATATATATATATATATATATATATATATATATATATATATATATATATATATATATATATATATATATATATATATATATATATGTATATATATATGTGTGTAAACGTGGGATGTTGAATGGAGTCGAGAAATGATGAGGTAATGACGGAGATAGGTGCTGATGGCGATGGGAGTTTGTTTCATCCATAGTTTTCTTGACGCGACGATCGAAGTGCTACTTCTACGTTAATCCACTTAACTCACTTCTCTTCATCACCATGAGTTATGTGATAGTGGACACGGAAGATTTTCGTGTTGAACGTTAAAGTTCAAAAGAGGCAAAGGGGGAAGAAAAGGTTCGAGGACGAACAATTTCTTTTAGTTCTAGATAGTCAACAAATGACGTATCTAGGTTATGTGCGGATATATTTATATATGTATATAGTATATATAGTAATATGAATATATATATATATATATATATATATATATATATATATATATATATATATATATATATATATATATATATATATATATATATGTATAAGGGATTATCTACTAACTAACATATAAGTACTAACAAAACTAGGCATTAAAAACTTACGGGGGCATGCAATTGGCTAGATCATCAATCTACGCATATAATGATGAGCATGAAAGAGAGGCGTACCTTTTAGTCTTCAACATGTGGTCTTCAAGCGCTTCAAAGCGTTTAAGTTTGACTTGTAGAAGTCAATCAAGGAAGAGATGCCAATAATCCAATGAGATAGCAATTTAGCCACTTGGTCCCCATTGTCTTATTGATCCAAAGTTGTTTGAACCAAAAATGAGTTGTAGTTGACTAGGATGCATGTATGGTGGAAGTATTCCCCAAGGATTGAAGCTTGGTGGATTCGGGTAATTCCACATTGGGTAACTATTATTATGACGGTTTGGGCTATTTTGGTTTCTTTTAGGTTGAGGAGTTTTAGACCGAGGGTGAGGACTAGGTGGTCTGCTAGGAGGAGGTGGTGTTTTTGACCTTAACTTTGGTTTAGAGTATTCTACTTCATTTTTTAAAGATGGTTTATAAAAGGTTTTTACTTCCTCATCACTAGCTATGGGTATTTTTCTATCTTTCATAAGTATATACTTAGGTTTTGACTCTAAAGGTTTTTGCTTACTAGTTTCACATTCAAATTTTACATTTTTAGTTTTACTATTTGAATCCTCAGTTGAATTAAATCCTAATCCGGTTTTATCACTTGATACTCTTTGAATACTTATTATTTCCCTAAGTGAATTACTACTATTTTCGAATTTGTTAAGTTTACAAATTTCCTTCCTAAGTATTTCGTTTTCATTTTTAGTTTCTTGACACGTTTTACATTCAAAAATTTCTTTCCCTTTTTCTAAGTTATGTAGTTTAATTTTTAATTGTAGTATTTCCTTTTCTAATTGGTTATTTACATGTTTTAGTGATTTATTTTTACTCATTACTTTTTGACCTAGTTTGCATAGTCTATTATATTCACTATCTAAGTCTTTTTCATCTAATGATAAACATTCATCACTAAAGTATTCGGTTTCGCAATGTACCTCAATTGATGTCTTAGCCATAAGACATTTCTCCTCCTTTGTAGTTTCTTTCTCGTCTTCGTCACTTTCACTCCATGCTCCTCCAACGAACGTCTTTTGGTTTTGCTCCTTTGACATCATAGGACATCTTTCGATAAGATGATTTGGATCACCGCATTTGAAGCACTTCCTCTCGCTCTTGCTACCTTTGTCGTCTTTGTTTCTTTGGAGTGTTTTCCTTTTGTCATGTGGTTGTCTAACGAATCTTCCTCGTCTTTTGAAAAACTTCTTGAAGTCTCTTATGGCCATGGCATATTCTTCATCATCACTTTCGGAGGTTGAGCTATCCTCGTCACTTGATGCTTTCCTAGCTTTCAACGCGATTGACTTGCTTTGCTCTTTCTTTCCTTTGACCATCTCGGAGTCTTTCTTGATTATTGCTTCGTAGACTTTCAAGTTGCCAATCAACTCGTCAAGTTGAAGAGTTGACAAGTTCTTCGATTCTTCAATCGCCGTAACTTTAGCTCGCCATTTTGGATGAAGAGCCCTAAGAAATTTCCTGACAAAATTCTTACTAGAAAAACTCTCATCAAGTGCCTTTAAACTTGTGATGATTGTGTTAAACCTAGCAAACGCATTATCAATTGATTCCTCTTCCGGAATCATGAATTGTTCATATTGTTGAACAAGAAGATCTATTTTATTATCTTTGACTTGACTATTACCTTGGTGAGTTATTAGTAAAGAGTTCTAAATTTCTTTTGCGGTTTCGCACATAAAGATTCTTTCGTATTCTTTACGTGGTAACGCATTATAAATAACCATTTTAGCCTCATTATTTTTAGAAAGTTTTCTTTTTAAATCATCACTTTGTTTTTCAAAAGTTACAACTTCATCCTTTTTAGTTTCAAGATTATGTTGAATAGGTAAAAAATCACCATTAGTAATAACATGCCAAAGATCTAGATCTTTTGACTTCACATAAGTTTCGAATCGATTTTTCCAATATAAAAATCCATCACTTTCAAATAGTGGTGGTCTTTGCATAGATTGCCCTTCTAAATATTTTTCAGATTCCATAGATCGTTTCAAGTTTTAAAATACAGTTTATTTTAAAAATCTTGTTTGACGTGGCTCTTGATACCAATTGTGGAAAACTAGAAGGGGGGTTGAATAGTTTTACGTCTTTTTAATTTATGAAAACTTTTGTTTACTTTTTGAAACTTCGATTCTATCTTATGTGAATTCAACTCTTGATCAATATGAACAAATATAGATAAGCAAGACAAGTAAAGTAAATATAATGAAATAAAAGAGAGAGATGGAAAGATCAAACCACAACACGGAGATTTATAGTGGTTCGGCTACAAGGACACCTTCCTTGCCCTACTCCACTCCTCGAGTCACCTACTCGAGAGTTTTCTTCACTATGTCAACAAACTCCCTTATGGCGGAGAAACCTTACACAACTTTAGCTTACACCGGTTTAACGACACAAAGCAAGATGTCGAGTTCTAATCGTAGCTAGAACCAATCTCACGACTTGTACACAACTTCTACACAACTTAATCACGACTTCTTCACGATGGCTTCACGACTTCTTCACGACTTCTTCTTCACGACTACTTCACGACTACTTCACAACAACTTCTACACTACTTCTTTACAACACAACTAGTTACTTACACTTAGATCTACTTATCACTACTATACAACACTTTACACAACTACAATGATGATATGAGTTAAGCTATAATACTTCTTCTCTAGTTGAAGGAGTATTCTTCTTTTGCACTTTGATGGTGGAAGCTTGGATCACTTAGAAACCAATGCTTAAGAGAGTATGATCAAAGGGTTTTTGGAAAGGATTTACAAGATTTAAAACAGAAGGTTTGGGGTGCAAAAGGTGAGTAAAAATCCAGGGGAAGGCTGGTATTTATAGGCAGAAAAACTGGACTGCTGGAACCTACTGGAGCGTGGCCGACCCCCTTAAATAGGGGGCGGTCCCCTTAATTTTAAGTGGGCCGCCTAGTATAATTAAGGGGGCCGCCCCTCCCTAGCCGTTGCCCAGTTTTGTCTTTTTGTGGGGAAGGTTTTTCTGGAACATTTTTACTGATTTTGGTTGAAAATTTGAATTCATAAATTTATAATGAATTAAACCTTTTTATTTATTACCAAAAATATTTTTCTAAAAGATATAAAATGTTTTTGACATTTTATAAAAAATCTAGTGTTTAAGAAAATGTTCCTTTGATCATACAATGCATTAAGCATTAGTTCATTCATACCTTAAGTGATTTGAGTTGTAGAAATAGATATTTACAACTAAATACTTGTTTACGTCATAATTTTCCGGTTAATGATTTTACATTTTGTGATTATCAAAACGTAGAGATATCGAAAAATATTAATAACGTGTTTAGGCATTATTTATATCAACATGGTTCTTATTCCCTAGGAAACTACCCTTTAGCTGCCCAGAACTAGGCTGCACAGGAAAATTCGTGACTTCCAGGTCACGGTACCGTTAAATAGGCCACAGTACCATTAAATTTAACGGTACCGTGTGGTATTTAGTGGTACCGTGCCTATGTTTGACGAATTTTCACTGTTCCCTCCTGATCCCTGCTTCCCTAACCTCAAACTTGCAAAATTTTGCAAACTCACACACACCCTAAGATTTCCTCACTACACCATAGGACACCATCACCAACTTTAGTTTGAATCCCACAACCCTTGCCTATATAAGGCCTCACTACTGCAAGCTTATCTTGCATCTCATCTTCAAACCTCACATTAACATCTTTCATCATCACACTCAAACCTTTTAGCTACACTTCACTCTTGACAGTGATAGTTAGTCTAAGAAACTTCAACCCATAGATCATCACACTCAAACCTTATAACCTTCAACTCATCACACTCAAACCTTACAACTACTCCTCACTTTGGATAAGTGATAGTTAGTTCAACAACCTTCAATCCTCACAAATACATGAAACCCTTCATGTACCAAATTATCTCTAACACACAACTAGGATCATCCAACCTAGAAACCTAGAACTTCGTTACCTTAACCTCGTTAGAGATATCCACCAACAATCCTGTTAGGATCACATGCACCTTTCCTTTTCCCTTTTGAAATATATCATGCATCTCATTGTCAGTGCAAACGATATATTAACCTAAACCATCCTTTCCCACCTTTCCTCAAAGGGCAAAACCAACATCTCCAACCACATCATCATCATCCTCCACTTTTAGGATTCCTACACCCTTACCTCTACCAAGTTCACTACAACCTTTAGCTATCACACTAACCCTGTCACCATCAAACCTCTTTGGACTTGGCACCAACACATCATCCTTATCACCATCACCATCACCATCACCACAACCTTTAGCTCTCACACTAACCTTGTCACCTACATCACCTTTTGAACTTGGCACTAACACATCATCCTTATCACTATCACCATCACCACAACCACTAATGGGTTATCTCATTATTTATCCCCTACAACCACATAACCCAAGTTGTCCTTGTTGTCACCACAACCAACACTCTCCCACCTTATGGAATCATTTAGGTATAACCTCTATCGAGTCTACTTTATGGCACGACTTGTCATAATGTAATCATTTAGAGTATGTCTTATCAACAAACTATCCTTAACATCAATCATCTTGAGTAGATGATTATGTTGTTCAAAAGGTTTGTTAGAACTTTCCTTCCCAATGACAACTTGGAATAAGTCATTTAGTGCATCAGCCAATGAACGAATCTCTTTCTTGATTAGTGTGATTGAGTGAACAATTACACCTTAGGTTTTTGGTCGGGTTGTGACACTTACGTGTTAACATAGTTTAACCCATGCATGTCTTGCTATGTGTATTCTATCCCTATAATGTTGCTCCTATACTGTTATATATTATGTTGCACGAAGCTAACCCTTGATGTAGGAAAAGCCTTTGTAAGAATTTGATCCATGGATCCGCTAGATACTAAGGTAAATAAACAAGGGGATTAAGTCACCATAGGGGAGCATTGAGCTAGGGGGAGCTCGGGAGTATTTGAATACATAGCATGGAGTCGTCTTCACAAGTGGTGATAGAAGGCTTCACTGGGATGATGCAAGCTCGCCTTTCGGGGGAGAAAGGATAGTAGTGTAATAAGGGAGTGCTCGAGGCAACTACCTTTTTGATTCGACAAAAGGGGGAGAAGGGAGTGTAAACAGGTAACTTTTACATTTTACTATGTGTTACGGTTTACATATTTGTCATCATCAAAAAGGGGGAGATTGTTAGTGCAAATATTACGATATTTAAACTAAACGATTTCTTCGGTTTTAATAATGACAAACATGTAACTTGTAATACATAACGTAAAATGTGCAAGTTACTTGTAAACACAAATCATCAATGCATACTTACATCAACACCTCCCGACGTCTCAAGTATGCTTCAACGAAGTCGTAGATTTCCATCCCGACATAAATCACTCAAGGTATGGACAAACAAATCTACTACATGACAAATGATCAAAGGATTATATTTTTCTAAACTTCCCATTTTTAATGTGACAAAACATTTTTTCAAAAATATATTTACAAATTATTTTTGAATTAAAAAGAAATGTTTTATTTTGAAAAATAAGTTTAAAAATCCCAACAGCTATTTTCCCCCCCAAAATCAGCTCCAACCTTCCCCAAATAAGTTTTCACCAGAAAAGACAAAATTTGGAGCGTCCTTGTCTGGGACGGCTCCACGGTTCCACTAAATTTAGTGGAGCCGTGGGACATTTAGTGGAGCCGTCCGTACAAAATTTTCTGTAACGTTCAGATTTTTCTTGCCTATAAATAGTGGACCATTTCACACTTCCAACTTGATTTTTCCAGTCCTTTTTCTCTGGTCTAATCCCTCCTCACTTAGATGAATTTCTTTGATCATTTGGAGAGTCTTAGTTTGTTTAAGAGTGATCCAATCCTCCATTCAAGTGATCCTCTTCATTCCTCTTGATTAGCAAGAGAAGAACACAAAGTATCCAAGTAGATACAAAGTGTTGTCATCCCTCTTGATTAGCAAGAGAAGAACACAAAGTATCCAAGTAGATACAAAGTGTTATCATTCCTCTTCATTTGCAAGAGAAGAACTCAAGGTATCCAAGAAGATACAAGAGTTGTAGTTGTTAGGTCTTGTAACATTTGTTACACTCTTGATTGTATCATAGCATACATCAAGATCATTTTTCTTTTGAGAGTTTATGAGGGAAGATCATTGTGATCTTGTCGAGATCATGGAGATCTCTTGAAGCCATTGGGCTTGTGTGATTGATCATGTGGATCAAGGGTAGATCGGGTAGATCGAGTCAAGTGGGAGTAGATCATTGTGATCTTGTCGAGATCTTGGAGATCTCTTGAAGCCATTGGGCTTGTGTGATTGATCATGTAGATCAAGGGTAGATCGTGGTAGATTGGTGCTAGCTAAGATTAGCACTCGACATCTAGCTTAGTGTCGGAAATAGGATAAGCGACGTGTAGATTGGTGCTAGCTAAGATTAGCACTCGACATCTAGCTTAGTGTCGGAAAACAAGTTAAGCGACGTGTACGGTTTTCTCCGCCTGAAGGGAGTTTGTTGATTAGTGAAGTAACTCTCGAGTTGGGTACTCGGGGAGTGGAGTAGGGCGAAGAGGAGCTTCGTGACCGAACCACTATAAATTACCGTGTCCGGTTTGCGCCTTCTTACTTATCTCTTTACTTTCACTTTATGTTTATATTTGCATTGCGTTTATGCTTGTGTGGCTAGTTGCTTATGTTATGTTAATTATGTATGTGTCATGGTTGATTGTGCTTGTGTTGTAGTTTAATTTATTCATCCCTAGATGATATATGCTCATTGTTGACACTTTTCATATTACGTCACATTTGATCGGATGTTTGATACAAAAAGTTTTAAGTTTTAAATGGAAACGTATTCACCCCCCCTCTACGGTTTCCACACTGCCTCACAGCAGTGAAGTATGGTTCTTGTTTAAGTGTTACCTGAGCTTCTTGATCAACATTAATCACATCGGGTCCTTACCGTTCAACACGGGAAACCAAACAACAAAACCATTCTCGTCCAATCTCTAAACTAATTTACATACCTTACGTAAACATGGCGCCATCCGTGAGGACATGATACAAAATAGCCGCAAATTTTACGAAAATTTTCACCTATTTTCACTCATTTCTCACACAAAAATATTAATATAAGTATGTCCGGTTTCGAACCCGAGACTCGGGATTGCACAAAATACGTAAGAGTTTCAATGGTTTGAATAAATTAAATATATTTTATATTTTATTTATTCATTTCACAAACAAGTAACTTAACGGGTGTTAGTACTTAACGGAGTTAGCAATAACGGTCGTTAAAGGACTAATAATGAAAAAGGAGAATAGAAGGATCTAGACCCTCTCCTTGGGCCTAGATTCGGCCGACCCTTTCCTAAGGGATTAGGGTTTCGGTTTGTGGAGTAGGGAGCAAGCCAAGGAAGGCTATAAATACAAACCTTATGTGTTTGTTATTCTCTAGCCTTCATTCCCTAACTTTCTAAGTTCTTCTTCCCTCTTTCTAGCCCTAGTCGATCGGTTCTTCATTCCCTATCCCCTAGGGTTTGCCGAATTTACTAGTGCACAAGTGTTGGATTTGTTTGTGAATCTTGAACCTAGCTTTTCCCATTGAAACGCTAGTATTACGTGTGTACAAGAACGAGTAACAAGCTTCCTTTAGCTTGTGTGTTTGCCCTAGGTCGATCCATATAAACTCCTCATTAGGGTTTATATTTTGTTCTTGAAGTACACGTGATTCCTTGTTCTTGCTAGAAATCAAAAGGTACGCGTCTATTTAATTTTTTAGTTAATTATTACATGTTATTGTAGATCCTAATTCCGCTGTGCTACATGCTTTGATGTTATTTGTTTATGGTTTATTAGTTTATAGTTTATGATTCTAATATTCCAACAGTGGCATCAGAGAGCCCGTTTTTAAAATGTAATTAATTACTAAAAACCTTAAAATTGGATCTTGTTTAAATAGATACATGCAATCATGATTGTTCTAGGGTTTTATTTTTTCAAACCCTATTTTTTTTTAATTTTTGGGTCGATACCCATTAAATATTTTTAGGGTTTTAGTTTTTGATAAAACTTGTAGAAACCCTAGGATTGCATGCAATTTTAAGTGTTTAATTAATGAGTACCTTTGTGATGTCATTAATTAGATTGCGTACGATATTGGCTTGTAAATATGTGATACTTGATTTAAAGTGCAATATGGGATCCATGACAAAATCTTGCATGTTTTGTCATGGAATATTATGTGTTTAATCTGCTACATGTTTTTAAAGATAAATCTAAAATTAGGGAAGACCCTAATTAATATATTAATTAATTGGTTATGTGCAATGTGGTATCTAATTAATCAAAACTTACGCGGCCAAGTTATTTGGCGTCTGTGGTCCATTGGGCACAATGAGCTCGAAAACCAATGGGAGTTTTATTAATTACATACATTATAAATTCACATAGAAAATTAATAGGATTTATCAAAAGATTTGCATGTGGCTATATGATATTGTTAATGATCATATATGTGTTATTGAGTGTTTATTTATTTTTTCAATTACTTGTTCTTTGTGTTTAATTATGATGGATTGTAACATCAAAGAGGGTAATTTTTGAATAAAAATAAATAAATGAACCTAATAACTATGAAACCTTGTAGTAAACTATTTAATTGCCAAGTCTTATGTGCCGACAATGGTTCGCTTCGCACGGTAATTTGCTCCCAGGCGAGACTAGCAATTAATAATTTACTACATAAATGTTTTAAGCTTTAAATCTTAAAGTTTTAATTGATTGATGCGACTGTACAAAAGTGGTCGAAGCGGCGGACCTATTATTGACAAACTATAAAGTGGGTATAAGGAGGCTTGACATTAAATTGTCATCCGAAAGGGGCGCGTTTTTAATTAGCTTCGGCGGACGTTTGCCCCTCCGCTCGCCTGTGCGTCAATAATAGACTTACCAAGTACACCATGAAAAAGTACGAAGCATCTTAAGGCAATGTTGTAAGTTTCTCAACGCCATCAATTAAATTTTGTTGATTTAAGCTGCGAATGAGTAAACAGTTTTTTGTAGAAAACATATGATACAAAGATGAATGCATGACATCTTTGTACATACATCAAAATTTAATACCCTTAAAATTTAAGTAATATGCCATCCAACTACAAAAAGGAACACCTAAGGTTACATCCTACATTGCTAGCAGCCAAAGCTGAATGTTAATGTTCAAAGGGTGGGAGTCTAAGGGTAAATTGAGTACTTTCATTGCTAGCAGCCAAAGCTGATGTGATGAAACGACGTCAATTTACAAGTTTCTTAAGTTGGTTAACTTAATTGAGCACTTTCATTACTAGCAGCCAAAGCTGATGTAATGAAACGGCGTCAAGGCATAAAGATTTGGGGATGAAACATGCTTACATTTGCAACTAAGGTTAGCAAAATAATGTAAGTCCCATGATTTCTAGGAATTGCAATTGGATATTGGCAATTGGGTGAACCCGTACCTTATTGAGTACTTTCATTACTAGCAGCCAAAGCTGATGTAATGAAACGACGTCAATTAGGATCCTAGTTTTCAGTGAAAATTAAATGGTGAATGTAGTTTACCGTGGGTGTTTAATTTTCTTGAAATGTTTAATTATCGAAAGTACTAACTTTTGAACTTTTTCTGTAGAAATGGCCCAACCCGGAAACATGTCAAACATAACCTCTGCTTTCAAAATGATGATTGAAAAAGAGAAATTGACTGGGACTAAAAATTTCAATGATTGGTATCGTAATCTAAGGATTGTTCTTAGAATAGCCAAACGTTTTGAATATCTTAGTGAGCCTCTTCCCGTTGCTCCTCCTGCTAACTCTCCTAATGAAATACTTAGAGAGTATAACGAAGCTTATGACAAGTACAATGATGCGGCTTGTCTTATGCTATCGGGGATGGATCCTCAGCTGGTAAAACAGTTTGAGAATTATGGTCCGATGGCTATGATTGAGGAACTCAAACGCATGTTTGAGAAACCTCCAATGGCTGAGTTATATGACGTGCTAGATTCTATAGCCAAGTGCAAGCAGGAAGCAACCAAACCCGTGAGTGCACATGTATTGGAGATGAAAGGATATCTTGACCAATTGGATGCACTCGGATGCGGGTATGTGGAAGATGTTAAAGTTGGCCTCATCAATAGATCCCTCAATGAGGAATTGTATGGTGAGTTTGTGCGCAACTTCAACATGCATTGAAAGGGAAGACATTTACTGACTTGCATGCAATGCTCATTTATTATGAGAAAGGACTCGCTAAGAAAGCTCCTACACCTGCTGTGATGGTAATTAGAGGTGGTAGGGTTGCTAAGCCCGGTAAACCGCACAATGTGAACAAGAAGGGCAAAGGGAAAGCTGACAAAGGAAAATAGGTCGTGATCCATCAGCAGAAGCCCAAGAAGCAGAATCCTCCTCCTAAGAAGGATTATCCTAAAAAGGATACGGCTGCTTGTCACCACTACAACACTCCTGGACACTGGAAGAGGGACTGTCCATTGCTGCTTGAGGAGTGTCGCAAGAATAAAAATGCCAAGGTTGGGCATGGCGCCAGCACATCAGGTATTTTTATGGTTGGATTATTTTCTTTTCCTTGTAAGCAAAATGCCTGGATATATGATACAGGATGTGGTACTCACATTTGTAATACGTCACATGGGATTAGAGGAGCTAAGAAGCTGAACTATGGGGAATGCTACTTGTATGTCGGCAACGGTATATGTGCAGCAGTGGAAGCCATAGGGACTTTTGAATTACTTTTACCTTCGGGTTTAATTTTAGTATTGAACAATTGTCATTACGCACCGTCTATTGTTAGAGGGTTGTTTCAGTTTCTTTATTGTTGGATATTGGTTTTGAGCATACTTTTATTAAAAATGGAATTTTGGTTTCTCTTAATTCTGTTTTTTACTTTAAAGCAATTCCATTAAATGATGTGTTTGAAATTGATATGGAAAATCATGCATCCAACGGAAATAATTCTGTGTATAGCATCGGAAATAAGAGAATCAAGTCTAACTTGGATTCGTCTTATCTATGGCACTGTCGTCTTGCTCATATAGGCAAGAAACGCATGGAAAAGCTGCAACACGATGGGCTTTTGAAAAATATCAATGATGATTCAGTTGATAAATGCGAATCTTGCATATCTGGTAAGATGACGAAGAAACATTTCCATAGCAATATGGAAAAGGCTTCAGATCTACTTGGATTAATACACACGGATGTGTGTGGTCCACTTAGACATGTGTCTAAGCACGGTGCTAGCTACTTCTTGACCTTCACGGATGACTATAGTCGTTATGGTTATGTTTATTTACTTAAACATAAACATGAAGTCTTTGAGACATTCAAGGTCTTTAAAAATGAAGTAGAACTGCAACTCGGAAAGAAGATTAAGGCCCTTCGATCCAATTGTGGTGGTGAATATTTAAGCCAAGAGTTTAAAGATTATCTAGCTGAGTGTGGCATTGTCCAACAACTCACTTCTCCTTATACTCCACAGCAAAATGGTGTATCTGAAAGGAGAAATCGTACATTGTTAGATATGGTACGATCTATATGTTTAATCTTACAACTCTTCCCTTATCCTTTTGGGACTATGCTCTTGAAACAGTTGTTTACGTGTTGAATAGGATTCCAACTAAGAAGGTTGATAAGACTCCATATGAAGTATGGACTGGAAAAGCTCCTAACTTTTCTTACTTAAAGGTCAGGGGTTGTGAGGCGTTTGTTAAACATGACTCACCTGATAAACTCCAACAAAGATCTGTTAAGTGTATCTTCATAGGATACCCTAAGGAAACAAAGGGTTACTACTTTTACTTCCCACCAGAAAATAAGGTCATCGTGGCTAGGTATGGCGAATTTCTTGAGGATAATCTAATATCTCAAGAATTCAGTGGGAGAGTATATGATCTTGAAAGTGATCATGAAGATACGTCACCTTCTGAAGGCACTAACACACTTCCTGTGAAACCTGAAAGTTTAGGTCCTCCACCAGAAGTTGAAGTGGTACCCATCCGTAGATCTTCAAGATCTACAAAAGCTCCTGATCATCTATGTTTAAACGTAGAGTGTGAGGAAACTATACTAGGGGATCTTGATGAGCCAACTAGTTATAGTGCTTCCATTAGTAGTCCTGATAAGGATAAATGGCAGGTTGCTATGGATGGGGAAATGCAATCCATGAAAGACAACAAAGTCTGGATTGAAGTAGACCTTCCTCCCAATGCTAAGGTAGTTGGGAGTAATTGGCTCTTCAAAAAGAAAACGGACATGGATGGCAAAGTACACACCTTCAAAGCTCGTTTGGTGGCTAAAGGCTTTACCCAAACATACGGTGTTGACTATGAGGAGACATTTTCTCCTGTGGCTGACATTAGAGCTATTAGGATTCTTATAGCCATAGCTGCCTACTATGACTATGAGATTTGGCAGATGGATGTCAAAACCGCCTTTCTGAATGGTCGCCTAGATGAAGACATCTATATGGCGCAACCAGAGGGGTTTGTGAATCCACAATTTCCTGAGCGTGTATGCAAGCTTCAAAGATCCATTTATGGATTGAAGCAAGCATCCAGGCAATGGAATAAGAAATTTGATGAGGAAATCAAGAAGTTTGGATTTACTCAAAATTTTGATGAGCCATGTGTATACCACAAAGTTAGTGGGAGTAACACTACTTTCCTTATCCTATATGTCGATGACATTTTAATCATGGGAAATCATATACCAAGTCTTAATGAAGTTAAGGCTTATCTAAGTAAATGTTTTTCCATGAAGGATTTAGGAGAAGCAGCTTACATCTTTGGAATCAAGATCTATAGAGACAGATCTAAGCGGTTGATCGGTTTAAGCCAAAGTGCTTACATGGATAAAATATTGAAGAGATTCAATATGCAAAATTCCAAGAAGGGATATTTGCCCATGCAAGTAGAACATGGCTTAAGTAGCGAAATGTGTGTTTCTACACCTGAAGAGGTGGCATACATGAAGAAAGTTTCGTATGCTTCGGCAGTAGGATCTATCATGTATGCAGTTAGATGTACAAGGCCAAATGTGGCATTCGCACAAAATTTAACCAGTCGTTATCAGCAAAACCCAGGAAAAGATCATTGGCATGCTGTTAAGAACATTCTTAAGTATTTGAGGAATACTAAAGATATGTTTCTTGTATTCGGGGGAAATCCAGACGCAGAACTGAATGTTACAGGTTTCTGCGATGCGTCCTTTCAAACTGATAAAGATGATACGAAGTCTCAGACGCGTTACGTTTTTGTCATCAATGGAGGAGCTGTAGACTGGAAGAGCAAAAAGCAGAGTACAACGGCTATGTCTGCTACAGAAGCTGCGTATATTGCTGCATCAGAAGCTACAATGGAAGCTGTTTGGATAAGGAAATTCATTTCGGATCTTGGAGTGATGCCGTCAATTGAATTACCTATAAATGTGTATTGCGACAACTCTGCTGCAATCACATTCGCCAATGAACCTGGAGTTATGAAGGGCGCCAGACACTTTCGTAGAAAGTATCACTATGTTCGAGAACAAGTCGAACAAGGAGAAATCAATGTACTCAAAGTTCACACAGATGACAATCTGGCTGATCCTTTTAGCGAAGGCATTATCTAAGGAAACGTTTACTCGACATGCTTAGGGTATTGGTCTTCATTTAGCCAGTAGTTTCATGTAAACCTATGATTAGTATTTTGGATAAGGGACATGTAAACAATTATTATTTTAATGAAATAAAGTGCGGATAACGTTTATTCTCATTTATAATATTTGTGTCCTATATTTGCATGTTTAAATCCGTGAATAAATTAATTTATTCTAAATGGTCCGTTGTCAATTAATAATATGGGAATATTATTGAACTAAGACAAATGTGAGGATTGGTAGAATGTACTGTAAGGTTGAGATACCAATATCACATGATATTCAATATTGGATAAATTGAATATAGGACTTATCCCAACCACATGATTATACTTTATGGATCGTTGTCATTAAGTAAATCATGAATATTTATCCTCAGACTTGAGATACTAGATAATTGCCGAGGATGTAGCTCATTTTCTGTAAGGTAGTCTAACGCTATCCGTAAAAGGTGGTTATAAGGGCTATTTTCGGAAGTGATGCGAAGTTTGAGGGTTATGCTCGTAGTCAATAAAGGACTAGTTCCTTCAACTTTGTGTTGAAGTTTAATACTGCTTGGCCACTCGTAGGATTGACAAGATGTTTGCGTGCGCACGCCCAAAGTCTATCCGGAAGACGTTCAGATGATTTGGTAATCTCGATCAATTATGTATAAACGAGAAACTAATTGTTAATTATGGAATGACCTAGATCCATATCCATATTAACGTGGTATTAGAAACAAAAGGATAAGTATGATGATTAAATTCATCACGTGGTTTTTCCAGGAAAACCATACTCGGATCGAACTGGGGGCATTGGGAAGGTTAAGCTAGACTGACCCATGTCATTACTATATTAATAGTTATCCAAGTGGGAGCTGTTAGAGTTTGTGTATAAATATTAGTATTAGTATGTCCGGTTTCGAACCCGAGACTCGGGATTGCACAAAATACGTAAGAGTTTCAATGGTTTGAATAAATTAAATATATTTTATATTTTATTTATTCATTTCACAAACAAATAACTTAACGGGTGTTAGTACTTAACGGAGTTAGCAATAACGGTCGTTAAAGGACTAATAATGAAAAAAGAGAATAGAAGGATCTAGACCCTCTCCTTGGGCCTAGATTCGGCCGACCCTTTCCTAAGGGATTAGGGTTTCGGTTTGTGGAGTAGGGAACAAGCCAAGGAAGGCTATAAATACAAACCTTATGTGTTTGTTATTCTCTAGTCTTCATTTCCTAACTTTCCAACTTCTTCTTCCCTCTTTCTAGCCCTAGTCGATCGGTTCTTCATTCCCTATCCCCTAGGGTTTGCCGAATTTACTAGTGCACAAGTGTTGGATTTGTTTGTGAATCTTGAACCTAGCTTTTCCCATTGAAACGCTAGTATTACGTGTGTACAAGAACAAGTAACAAGCTTCCTTTAGCTTGTGTGTTTGCCCTAGGTCGATCCATATAAACTCCTCATTAGGGTTTATATTTTGTTCTGGAAGTACACGTGATTCCTTGTTCTTGCTAGGAATCAAAAGGTACGCGTCTATTTAATTTTTTAGTTAATTATTACATGTTATTGTAGATCCTAATTCCGCTGTGCTACATGCTTTGGTGTTATTTGTTTATGGTTTATTAGTTTATAGTTTATTATTATAATATTCCAACACTAGCTAACTAAACCAAAACTAATAATAAAATAAATTAAACTAATAAACGAGAAAATAAAAGTGATAACTCTTATAATAGGGAAAATGTGTTTACTTAGATTTCCTTACTCCCTAGTTATCTCCTACTTATTTATCGAATTGTCACATCCTTGTTTTAATTGAAGCGTTGTATTCCTTAATATCGGTCGTGGGGAGGTGCCGAAGACTCCAACTCTATGAACATATAAGTTTCCCCTAAAAACCTTAAAGTCTATTTAGTTTTCCACGATCTACAAGCCGCAATTCATGCAATAAATACAACGAGAAAAACCAATAGTGCACCCTATGGTTGCGTTTAGTAAGACATTTAAGCTAACACATATAAGAAAATAGCCATTTTTTCTACTCCTAACGCTAAGCAATCAATTAAACAAGAGACGACAAATCAATGATCAATAACTAGGTTTCATTAGATCTAAGCAAACACAAGTAAATCTAGCCTAACATGTTATAACGAAGAGAAGAAAAACAAATAATCAAACAATACATAGACATATTGAATGATTAAACGAATAACTTATCTTTAATTACACATGGGTGAAAAGGGCTAGAAAAAGCCTACAAAAGCTCTGAAATTCGTCTAGGGTTTTGGCCTCCAAAGTATTACTTCAAGATGTTCCAATGAATGAGAAAAATACGAAAAATATATACAGGATTACACTTGTGACGGCGTCACATGCAAATTGTGACGCCGTCAGCTCGCCTCCAATTAGAGTTTCGTCTGAGTAATCGCCGTCATGACGCCGTCAGCTCTGGCTTGAGGCCGTCACGTGTAAAAACTTCTGAGCCATCACTTTCTAAAGTTGCAAAGAGTCTGGGTCTTCAAAATCAAGTGACGACGTCAGGTTGTGTGGTGTGACGCCGTCAGGTCTCCACTTTGACAGATTCATGACTTGGTCGTTTTTCTTTGTTTTCTTGTCGTTTTTGGTTCAAAACATGCCAATTTCTACAATTCACGTCCCAAGTACCTAAAATGCAAAAAGAAATGATTTAGGGAAATATTTGATCAATTACATATAACTTTTAGGCTTAAATGACCCACTAAAAAGGTATCAAATAAATCTTTATCAAATATCCCTACACTTGGGATTTACTTTTCCTCAAGAAAATGTGCTTTTATCTAATTAATCTACAAGTTAGGGGTCATTTAGCATTGGTATAAAAGTAATTACAACATATATTCGTTCCACCATAGTCACAATAAGCACGGAAATTATATACTAGCACCTCACATAAAGTGTTTGGATTATCACATCTCTCGGGTGTATAAGTTATATAACATGAATGGAAACGGGAAAAACTAAAACACTCTCTACTTGTCATAGCACAGAGATTACTATCGGCTTGAGAACGGATCAAATCTCTACCACTTTGGCGTAAGCACCTCGGATAAACTATCAAAGAGGGCTTTTAAAGGGTTGTAACGTTAGGTGTAAAGGTATGGAAAACACGGTTTTGTTGGATATAGGGAATTTTACTGGTGGCAAGTCAATTATCTATGTCAATCACATGTGCAAGGTGGCGTTGCTAAGCCAAGACTCGACTCGACTCACTAACTACTAACTTTTTTTGTAATTTTCTTGACACTATGTTGACTTAAACAAAAATAAAAGACGGGATGGTAGTCCGTATGTTTTTTTCTTTCTTTTTCCTTTTATTTATTTATTTATTTATTTTTTTTTATTTTTTTTTTGATGTTTTTATCATTTTTTTCATTTTGATTTCTTTTTCATTTTTTTTTCTTTCTTTCATACACTCTTGCCCTACCATCCAAAATATACATCCATAAAAAGGGATTTATAGTTGCATCCCTACAATTGAACTTTTAAATAATTAAAACTAACTAATGACCCGAATTAAGAGGATCAAAACACGTGGAGTACTTTAAAACATTAACGTACATATGGGGGTAATAACATTAGGCTTTCTTCCCCATTACTCCATAATAACTAGTACTTTACCCATGAGTCCCAATCGTCCCAAAACTGTATTTACAAGATATGACTCGACTTAGCAACCATGTAATCAACTAGACAATTAACAAAGGGTTTAACATAAATGTTGTAACAATAATGCAATAAAGATGAGTGCATACAAGGTAGGCTAAGGCGATTTGAGTGTACATTTGGGGGTGGATTGTAAAGAATGTTCTTCATTAATATTTCGGAATCCACCAAAATATCACGAGAACCGCTAAAAGGATAGGCTCTGAGGGGTGAACTAGGGGTATCTTGTCCTAAAAATGAGTACATAGCAAGGGTGTGGGAGAATTACTTGATCAATGAAGCCAATGTAATTATAATTACAGTTTTAAAACAAGGGTTATCCTAATGCCTCTTATGATTTAGTAAATCCTAACTACACGAATGTAGTCTCACTAACGATCTCAGGATGCATCACAAACGCAAGTTCTAGAATCTATATACTACCGGTACACTCATAAGCATTAAAGGTAAATGCTTTTTCCTAACAATGGCGAACCTCACATTTTTTGGGTGGAAATTTTTGGGTGGTAGGGTTTTTGTGCTAGCTATATAATTCCTATCCTTGAGACGCTTATTAAAACTAAAGTTTCATTCCTATATGTCATAAAAAAAATTAATTTGGTGCTAAAATCACCTTCACAAGTATCTCTTTCATTTTATTACACAATTACTCTTAGACAAAACAAATATCAAGCGAGTTATAGTTTTTAAGGTATCCCATTTTCCCTCCTTACACTTAAATTGAACATTGTCCCCAATGTTCTTAAAAAGCATCAGAGTTATGATAGCGGAAAGAATAAAAGAGATAAAAGAAACTAATACTCCCCTGATTAGCTCGGCATGGACGATGTGAAACATGGTTAAATCCTCCTCCAAGAAGATAAACAAAATAAGCTTTACTTCCAACGTATACTTTCATCTTCTTGTCCAATATAATTAACCTGTAAATCACTATGAAAACGAACACAAAACCTCGCATAAAGTCAGCAGTAAACACTATATATAATAAAAATCCTAGAAAGTATCATTTGCTTGACTGGACAAAAATGCATAGACAGTATCATCACTTAAGCTAGCAGTACTAGTTTGTGAACTAGCAGTACTAACTTTAGGGTTAGTAGTACTAACTCCATAAGCAGTATTAACCTCCTCAGTACTGCTAGTGCCAGGAGATGATACAAATGCCATGTTTTGAGCACTTGAGCTTGAGCTTGCAGGCCTTTTCACCTTTTGTTCAACAATCTTGAAATTGTTGTAGAGATCATCAAAACTCATTGTGTCTAGATCATGCTTATTTCTCCAGACCACAACATGAGCATTCCACTCAGCAGGCAGACTTCTCAAGAATTTTAAATTGAGATCTTCTTGTGAAATCTCTACACCCAAGACAGCCAGTTGGCTCACAATCTTCTGAAGCCTGTTGAAAATAGAATCAAGAGACTCAATGCTTGGGGCACTAAAGTTCTCATACATCTACTTCAGAAGAGTCTTCTAAGTCTTCTTAGTTGCTTCATTACTACCAAACCTTGTTGTTATAGCTTCAAACAAGGTCTTAGCATCCTTGTACTTACTTAAAGTCAACAGTTGTTCATTGGGGAGAGCCATCAGCAACATACTTCTAGACTTTACATCATTCTTCTTTTGTGCCTTCTCTTCAGCAGTTACAGGACCTGATACTGTCTGAATTGCGACAATATGACAACATGACATTTCCTCCTAGCTCACCCCTAGAACATAACAGGCAATCCACCCTACACTGGGGAATTTAACAAGTTCACCCATACCTACTTACCACGGCATACAGCCCCGTGTAGAGAACAATGCCCACAGGGAACCGGAACCCCTCAGGGTACAGACATAGAGTGCTGATGCGTGGTTTTGCGACCTTACAACAGGTTTTACCTCTCGAGGGATCTCAAGAGGCTTACAACCCCACCAGGCAGTGTACCTGACCGATGTAGTATAGTGTAGTGGTAAGTACGGGGGATTGATCGTTCTCCACAGGGAATAGTGTCGTTAGGATTGAAAAAACTACTCTAATAGGTCTAGGGGTGAGAGAAGATTCTTTTTTATGTTTTTATAATTTTATGAAAGCAAGTAAAATCTCGGGTTTGAAAGAGTGGGCGGAATTAGTTGCTAATCAACTAACCCAAATAACTACGAATGCAAATAAAATAAAATAACTGAAAATGAAAAGGTGGTAAAACTTATGTGGAGAGAAATGTGTTTACTTAGATTTCCTTACTCCCTAACTATCTTTTACCGGTTGATTAGTGTGTATTAATCGCGTGGATGATGGGTGTATTCCTTAATACCAATCGTGGGGTGGCGTACGTACTTCCCCAACTCTACAAGCTCCTACTTCACTCCTATGTCGAGCCGGCTAAGAAGCTCCTAACATGGGATCACTAGAATTCGCTCATGCATTAAATACAACCATAAAAACCTTAGTACGCATTGGTTCATGTTTCTTAAGACGTTCAAGCAAGTTACCGAATAGGAAGTTAGCCAGTTTTCTTAAGCCTAACATAGATGAACAATCATCCAATACAATTAATAACACACTAATAACCAACAATCAATAGCTAGGTTTCATTAGATCTAAGCAAACACAAGATAAATCTAGCCTAGCATATTAAACAAAAGACAAGAACAAGATAGAATCAAACAACACATAGACATATTGAATGATTAATTGATAACTTATCTTCAATGTAACATGGAAGATCTCAAGGCAAAAAGCCTTGAAAAAGCTGCTAAAATCGTCTTAGGGTTTCCTCCCAAAAGGTTACACACAAAGTTCCACACTAATGACAAAAAATTGCAAAACTATATATAGAGTTTAAGGTCTGACGGCGTCACGTTGTAGATCCTGACGCCATCACCTCGCCGCTTTTAGGGTTCCCGGATGGCCTTCCTGACGCCGTCCCTCTTTAGACCTCCAAAATCCGCTCTGGCTTATCAAGGCTTGACGCCGTCAGATTAGTGCTTGACGCCGTCCCTCTTTAGCTTAAGCCGTGACGACCTTGATCACATTAAAGGGTGACGCCGTCAGATTTTTCATGCAAAATTCTCTGGCTTATCATGAGTAATTTTCACATCCACCTCTTTTGCCAAGCCATGACGCCGTCGGGACCAATTCCTGACGCCGTCAAAGGTACTTTCCAGCGTAATTTTGAGACTTTGCCGTTTTCTTCACTTTTATGCTCCAAAAACGTCCAAAATGCTTCCTTTTCCAGATTTCTTCTCCAAAGTACCTAAAATGACAAAAGGAACGATTTAGGGCAATATTTGATCAAATAAATGCGATTTAGGGCTTAAATGACCCCTTAAAAGCGGTACACTTTTCGCTTCATCAAATACCCTTACACTTGAGATTTGCTTGTCCTCAAGCAAATGCACTTTTATTCTAATCAAAATACAAGTTAGGGGTCATTTAATGCTAATATAAAAGTAATTACAACAAATAGTCGTTCCACTTTAATCATAATAAGCACGGAGATTACATACTAGCACCTCACAAGTAGTGTTTATATACTCACATCTCTCAAGTGTCATCAAAATAAATCTCATAAATGAAAACGGATATTATCTCTCACTACCTGTCATAGCAAATAGATTACCATAGGCTTGGGAAAGGATCGAAAACCTTCTCCACTAGGCGTAAGCACCTAAGATAAACTATCAAAGAGGGCTTTTAAATGGGTTATAACGTTAGGTGTAGGGATATGATAAACACGGTTTTGTTGGATAAATGATATTTTACTGGTGGCGAGTTAAAGATCTTGATTAATTACATGTACTATACAATGTTGCTAAGCCAAGACTCGACTCAATCTTAAGCTAAAAACAAAATAAGAAAAACATAAAATAAACATAAAATGATACGGGATGGTAGTCCGTATGTTTTTTTCTATTTTTCTTTTTCTCATTTTTTTTTTGGTATTTTTCTTGATTTTTTTTTTTTTTCATACACTCTTGCCCTACCATCCAAAATAATACATCATAGGGGCGTTGCATTCCCCTTACACTTGAACTTTTACATAACTTTACAAATAACTATTCTAATGACTCGAATTAAGATAATCGAAAAACTTGGAGTACTTTTAAAATATTTAGCACATATGGGGGTAATAAATGATGTTCTTCCCCATTACTCCATTACACTAGTAATTTACCCATGAGTCCCAATCGTCCCAAAACAATATGTACAAGGATATGACTCAACTTAGCAACCATGTAATCAATTAGATAATTAACTTGGGTTTAAACAAATGTTGTCACAATAATGCACTAAGAATGAGTGCATACAAGGTAGGCTAAGGCGATTTGGGTGTACATTTTAGTGGGGTGTAACAAATTCTTCCTTTAAGTAAAATGCTCAAAGGTCGAAACGAAAAGATAGGCTCTGAGGGGTGTACTAGGGGTATCGTGTACCAAAAATGGGTACAACGCAAAGGGTGTGGGAGAATTACTTGACCAATGTAGCCAACGTAATTATAACAAAAACACAGGTGTAAAAACAATGGGTTAATCCTAATGCCTCTTATCATGTAGTAAATCTAACTACACGAATGTAGTCTCACTTGTGGCCTTGGAATGGTCCTAACGCAAGTTCTAGAATCTAAGTGCTACCGGTACACACATCATAGCATAAATGCTTTTCCTACCAATTCTAGGGGCGAACCTCACATATTTGGGGTGGAAAATTTTTTTAGTGGTACGGTTTTTTTGTGCTAGTCATATAACTCCTATCCATGAGACGCTCATTAAGATCAAAGTTTCACTCCTAAATGTTGTAAAAAATTTTAAATTTGGCACTAAAATTGCCCTAACAGGTATTTCTCTCAGTTTTATTACACATTTACTATTAAACAAACAAAAATCAAGTGCAATTGTATTCTCTAAAGTATTGTATTTTTACCCCCCCTTACACTTAAGATGAACATTGTCCCCAATGTTCAAATAACAAGATGTAAAAGAAAAAAGTAAAAGAATGAAATCAAATACTCCCCTGATTCGCTCGGTGGATAATGTGGCAACATGGTTAGATCTTCTTCCAAGGTAATGTTGAAGCTCCAAGGCTAATGCATCGCCATAAGCTTGATTCCACAAACATTTCCTTGTCCAAAATAACCTGTTAAACCTAAGAAAACAAACACGAAAACCTGCATAACATCGGCGGGATAAATTCTATATATAAGGATATAATGCTTGTGGAATGATAGTTTTTCAGATTCCTGGAGATTATAAGTTAGAGATTTAATAAAAACTTTTTATGAAAACAAAACTTTCAAAAATTTTCAGAAAATTAAACCTGACGCCGTCAGGTTGCAAATCCTGACGCCGTCAGAAACAATCTGACAGAATTCTCATGTTACGTTTCCGGAAAATTTTTGGAAAAACCTACTCCTTACTTCCTGGAAATCCTGCAAAACATCATTATGACTCGATACAAGCATTTGACTCAAACAAATACGAATATGTATGTTAATTTATTATTATTACGATTCATGTTTATTTGTTCTTGTAAACCGATTTGGATTTCCCTTACACTTAACTTTTGCAAAATACCTTTATATGTAGTTAAGACGAAGTTAAAGACAAGATAAAGCATTTTCACAAATTAGTTTTGAACATGAATCAATAATAACAAAAATTAAACATACATACGGAAGCAAATAAAAACAAACAAATAAATAAACACACAAAGCAAATAAAGCTTGGGTTGCCTCCCAAGAAGCGCTTTTCTTTATTAACGAGTCTTGTAGCTAGACTCAAAGTCACGTACATTACGTGATTCCATCATTGGTCACGGTTCCTTGGCCATTCTCCTTTGATTCTCTATCAGGATCACTTTCATAGTAAAGGTATTTTGGGTCCTCGAGATCAAAAGGATTGTTTTGGTATTTAGAATGATGAAGCGAAAAGTGTACCGCTTTTAAGGGGTCATTTAAGCCCTAAATCGTATTTATTTGATCAAATATTGCCCTAAATCGTTCCTTTTGTCATTTTAGGTACTTTTGAGAAGAAATCTGGAAAAGGAAGCATTTTGGACGTTTTTGGAGCATAAAAGTGAAGAAAACGACAAAGTCTCAAAATCTTGCTGGAAGTTACCTTTGACGGCGTCAGGATTAACCCTGGACGGCGTCATGGCTTGGCAAAAGTGGTGGATGTGAAATTTACTCATGATAAGCCAGTGAAAATTGCATGGGAATTCTGACGGCGTCACCCTTTAATTTGATCAAGGTCGTCACGTTATAATTCAAAGAGGGACGGCGTCACGTTCATACTCTAAGGGCGTCAAGCTTTGATAAGCCAGAATGGATTTTTGAGAGCTAAAGAGGGATGGCGTCAAGAAGGTCATCCGAGAACCCTAAAAGCGGCGAGGTGACGGCGTCACACTCCATAACGTGAGGCCGTCAGATCTAAAAATCTATATATAGTTTTGCAATTCTTTGTCATTAGTGTGGAACTTATTGGGGAACTTTGTGTGTGAAAACCCTAGGACGAATTTGGCAGCTCTTTCAAGGCTTTTTGCCTTGAGATCTTCCATGTTACATTGAAGATAAGTTATCAATTAATCATTCAATATGTCTATGTGTTGTTTGATTCTATCTTATTCTTTTCTTTTGTTTAACATGTTAGGCTAGATTTATCTTGTGTTTGCTTAGATCTAATGAAACCTAGCTATTGATTATTGGTTATTAGTGTGTTGTTAGTTGTATTGGATGATTGTTCATCTATGTTAGGCTTAAGAAAACTGGCTAACTTCCTATTCGGTAACTTGCTTGAACGTCTTAAGAAACATGAACCAATGCGTACTAAAGGTTTTTATGGTTGTATTTAATGCACAAGCGAATTCTAGTGATCCCATGTTAGGAGCTTCCTAGCCGGCTCGACATAGGAGTGAAGTAGGAGCTTGTAGAGTTGGGGAAGTACGTACGCCACCCCACGAATGGTATTAAGGAATACACCCGTCATCCACGCAACTAATACACACTAATCAACCGGTAAAAGATAGTTAGGGAGTAAGGAAATCTAAGTAAACACATTTCCCTCCACATAAGTTTTCACCAACATTTTCATTTTCTGTTATTTTATTTTATTTGCATTCGTAGTAATTTGGGTTAGTTGACTAGCAACTAATTCCGCCCACTCTTTCAAACCCGAGATTTTACTTGCTTTCATAAAAATATAAAAACACAAAAAGAATCTTCTCTCACCCTTAGACCTATTAGAGTAATTTTTCATACCTAACGAACACTATTCCCTGTGGAGAACGATCAATCCCCCGTACTTACCACTACACTATACTACATCGGTCAGGTACACTGCCTGGTGGGGTTGTAAGCCTCTTGAGATCCCTCGAGAGGTAAAACCTGTTGTAAGGTCGCAAAACCACGCATCATTTGGTATTTAGAACTAAGCTCCTTAACTTGCTTAAAGAATCCACTTGACAGGTCAAAAGTATCCTTACATCCTCTTCTCACATCATCATCACATAACACGAGTTGGGAACTTAACCCATCGAGCCTTCCACAATCAATCTCCTTGAATTCTCTCATCTTGTAAGGCGTTTGGTATGAGATTTCCCTAATCCCATCGGTGAAAGTCATGATCCCATTGAGCTCGTCCACAACCAAGCTCGTGGTTTTGCAAAAAGGTGCCCCAAAAACAACTTGTGATAACCTGGGATCGATGTACTTTTCGATATTATCGACGATTGCGAAGCTCATAGTGAATGTCATATTTCCTACAAACACCTGTACATCATCATCTATGCCAACGTCATCCATCCCTTTATGAATCATTCCCCCTCTGCAAATGTTGTTATAATGAAACAAGGACATCACATTTTTGGGTAAACATGTGTCAATGTAAACATTATAAAAATGCTTGTGACCAATCATACAAGGTATTTTGAGATTATTCGGATCACGTTGCTTAATTCGGCCAGGCCTTTTACCGTGTAGCCCCCATGCGTTGCAAATTGCTGATGGTTGATACTCATACACTTCTTCACTGCCATCCTGAAAAATCACTTTCCTGACACCATCGGTAAATAATGCACTACTATCATCCTCATCGAGTATCACTCCCGTTGCGTTTATGAATGGTTTGCCTAGAACAAGGCTAGCTAAGGATGGGCTGATGATAGAGTCCATGTTATTAAATACAGTTAGCTCGATACGAAAGAGGAACTTTTCTATCACAATTGGTACCCTTCTTATTACCCCGATGATATTAGACCCTTCATATTTGACCTGTTCGGTGAAGGCTTCGTTATATAGAGAAAGGGATATTGCATTCATAGAAGAGTTGGGGTTTATGTAGGCATCTTTAATGAACTTTTTCCTAGTGGTGCAAGATACCTTAAAGACCCTGTGAGCGCCATCCTCTATTCTCTCTCCAAATCCCATAGGCAGCTTTGCTGTGCCCCTCTCAAGTTCCTCCACCAGGGGGCGGTCTAGCAGTCCTGGGAGCCCATGAGGCATTTCGGATTTCTCTTCCGAGCCCTCCTCATCACTCACCTCTCTTGTACTCGAGTTCTTTGGTGAGTCTAGATAGTCGCTGGGCGCCTCGGGGTTCTTTTCGGGAACTTCACACTCCATTTCATTGTCCACGTTCTCGGTTAATTGTTTGTCCAGATTGGGTTTAGGAACAGGTATTGTTGTAATGGTGTTCACGAAGTGGAGAGGTTTCGAAGGGGTATGAGTATCTCCAGTTTCTTTTCCGTTTTGTGATATATGTTTGAAGAGTTTACTAGGGTGCTTGATTTTTACAGGAGGGGGTGTTTGGTGAGTCACCGTGACACATTTGATCTCATTAACTCGTGCCAACTCACAAGTTGACCTGCCAGCAAGGCGATCATTGATAACCTTTAACAGGTTATCAACCTTGTCGTTCATATCAACTTGCTGTTGTCTGAATTGATTCTAAAGTTTGGAGAGCCGTGTTTCTTGAGAGAGAATGAATTTTTGCAGTGATTCCTCGCGATTTTGTTGTTTATGCGTATGTTGCTGAGGATAATGTTCAGACCAGGTGAGTGGGGGAGAGTCATTGAATGATACGCTTCGAGTTTGGTTCCAACTAAAATTTGGCTTACTCTTCCATGCCTCATACCTATCTTTGGAATTCTTGGGTCCATAATTAGTAGTGAGCCACTTATCTCCCGCCTTATCGATTCGTGAGGATGCGAATTCTTTGAAAGCCTGTTTGGGGAGTTCCATGCAATCATGAGTGTTGTGGGGACCACTACATAATTCACACGAAGAAGTGATTTTGTTCACTTGGCTTGAAGGTTTAGGAGCCTCGTAGGATTTCATAAGAAACTTGACTTGGTCTTCAAGTTCTATGATCCTACGGTCGGAAGTGCTTGAATTATTCGAAGGCAAAGATATTGCCTTGACCGTTTTATTCAAATCACGGGGATCACTCCAACTTTCGTTGTCATAAAGAGCAAGATCCTCTAGGAGAGCCCATGATTGTTCCGCACTTAGATCACGTAGCTTACCACCAGCCGCTTGGTCAATGGTTTGCCTCGTGGAGAGATTGACATGGTCATAGAAGATTTGGACTTGGAGCCAAAGTTCTAAGCCATGGTGAGGGACTTTTTGGAGTAAGTCCTTGAATCGAGTCCATGCCTCGTAGAGGGTTTCGCCTTGACGTTGTTGGAACATCAAGATATCATTCCTTAGCTTGGTAGTTCTTCCCGGTGGGAAAAACTGAGCAAGGAAACGAGTGGTGAGATCATCCCAAGAGGTGATGGATCCTGCGGGTAGACGCTCTAGCCATTGACTAGCTTGGTCCCGCAGAGAGAATTGAAAGAGACGTAGTCGGGTCGTCTCTCGAGTGGCAACATCAAGGTCTATGGAATCAACAATTTTGAGGAAGTCCTTGAGATGTTGATTAGGATCTTCGGAACGAAGTCCATTGAATGCGCATCCGCTTTGCACCAACCGGATGGTGTCGGATCGCAAGGGAGTGACATTGGCTCCTTGAGTGAGCTCAATGGTGTTTCGATAGCCATGGTGGCTAGGACGGGAGTAGTCTCCTAAGGTACGGGCTCTAGGAGGTGGTGGTGGTTGTTGTGGTGGTGGGATGTTGGGATCAAGGATATTACCATCTTCCATGATGTCGGATGGTAATGGTTACGAACAAAGAAACGAAGAAAAAAGATAGACTAAAGAAAACCTACAAAAATAAAATAAAAATCTCATTAGAAAGGAATCTAGTGAGTAGACCTATAAAATAAAAATTCAACCTAAACAATAACTATTCCCCGGCAGCGGCGCCAAAAACTTGATGCGTGGTTTTGCGACCTTACAACAGGTTTTACCTCTCGAGGGATCTCAAGAGGCTTACAACCCCACCAGGCAGTGTACCTGACCGATGTAGTATAGTGTAGTGGTAAGTACTGGGGATTGATCGTTCTCCACAGGGAATAGTGTCGTTAGGATTGAAAAAACTACACTAATAGGTCTAGGGGTGAGAGAAGATTCTTTTTTATGTTTTTATAATTTTATGAAAGCAAGTAAAATCTCGGGTTTGAAAGAGTGGGCGGAATTAGTTGCTAATCAACTAACCCAAATAACTACGAATGCAAATAAAATAAAATAACTGAAAATGAAAAGGTGGTAAAACTTATGTGGAGAGAAATGTGTTTACTTAGATTTCCTTACTCCCTAACTATCTTTTACCGGTTGATTAGTGTGTATTAATCGCGTGGATGACGGGTGTATTCCTTAATACCAATCGTGGGGTGGCGTACGTACTTCCCCAACTCTACAAGCTCCTACTTCACTCCTATGTCGAGCCGGCTAAGAAGCTCCTAACATGGGATCACTAGAATTCGCTCATGCATTAAATACAACCATAAAAACCTTAGTACGCATTGGTTCATGTTTCTTAAGACGTTCAAGCAAGTTACCGAATAGGAAGTTAGCCAGTTTTCTTAAGCCTAACATAGATGAACAATCATCCAATACAATTAATAACACACTAATAACCAACAATCAATAGCTAGGTTTCATTAGATCTAAGCAAACACAAGATAAATCTAGCCTAGCATGTTAAACAAAAGACAAGAACAAGATAGAATCAAACAACACATAGACATATTGAATGATTAATTGATAACTTATCTTCAATGTAACATGGAAGATCTCAAGGCAAAAAGCCTTGAAAAAGCTGCTAAAATCGTCTTAGGGTTTCCTCCCAAAAGGTTACACACAAAGTTCCACACTAATGACAAAAAATTGCAAAACTATATATAGAGTTTAAGGTCTGACGGCGTCACGTTGTAGATCCTGACGCCGTCACCTCGCCGCTTTTAGGGTTCCCGGATGGCCTTCCTGACGCCGTCCCTCTTTAGACCTCCAAAATCCGCTCTGGCTTATCAAGGCTTGACGCCGTCAGATTAGTGTTTGACGCCGTCCCTCTTTAGCTTAAGCCGTGACGACCTTGATCACATTAAAGGGTGACGCCGTCAGATTTTTCATGCAAAATTCTCTGGCTTATCATGAGTAATTTTCACATCCACCTCTTTTGCCAAGCCATGACGCCGTCGGGACCAATTCCTGACGCCGTCAAAGGTACTTTCCAGCGTAATTTTGAGACTTTGCCGTTTTCTTCACTTTTATGCTCCAAAAACGTCCAAAATGCTTCCTTTTCAAGATTTCTTCTCCAAAGTACCTAAAATGACAAAAGGAACGATTTAGGGCAATATTTGATCAAATAAATGCGATTTAGGGCTTAAATGACCCCTTAAAAGCGGTACACTTTTCGCTTCATCAATTGCCAACATGATCCAATCATGGCACTCAGGCATGAAAAGAAACAATGAGGTCATGGAGACATGGCAACACACCCCTCAGAAGAAGTACTCCGTGGGATACGTTCATACCATCATCCGACCCAGTTGTCATAACAGCAATGATAGCCTCACAAAGGGTGAGCAAAATATACATGAATGGAGGAAGTTCAGTAGACATAATGTTATGAGTACTGTTTCATACCCATAAGGAATTGTTATTTTAGAGCTCACAGTAGGAACATACCCGCTGTCGAGAACAATCTTGTTGCAATTTTACATAGTCAGATCTACACCAAAGTACAATGTCATACTCGGAAGGATACATCACTACAAAAGCTCAGCATGGAGGTTTCTACCATTAGGTCGGTATTAGAATTCCCAACACAAGGAGGAATTGCTACGGTTAAAAGTGACTGCCCGGGCAAAGACGCAAGTCTGGCAGCCGCGGTAGAAGAAAGTAATATCAGAGAGATCGCATGGGCACCAATTCCGGGAGATAATCCTAAGCAGATAAAAGTTGTCATACACCCCGAATACCCAGAAAAACCAATCACAGTCGGAGTCGACCTCTCACCCCAGATCCATAATCAATTGGTACAACTGTTGGTGAATAGCTTAAATGTATTCGCCTGGCAGCCTTCAGACATGATGGGTATTCCTAAAGAACTGGCAGAACACAGCCTGGGTTTAAACCAATATGCACCACCTATCAGACAGAAGAGACGCAGTCTTTTTCTAGAGCGATCTCAGTTCATGGATGAGAAGTATCCAAATGGCTAGGAGGTGTTGGTGCATGCATTAGTGGTCGGCCGATGTATGTTTCATTGTGGTCCACCAACACCGGCATGTTTGCACTCGGTGGTCAACACCAGATGTATTAGCCCGACTGATGCGAGGGTTGCCAATCTTCGCAAGGAAGTTTTACAATCCTCCGGGCAGTGTACCTAATCGCTGTAGTGTAGTATAGGTAAATCCGAGGGATTGATCGTTCTCTAGGGAAATAGTGTCGTTAGGTCAAGTTGTATGACGAGATAGGTCTAGAGGTGAGGGATGATTCTTTTTGTCTTTTTATTGTTTTATGAAAGCAGTAAAAATCTCGGGTTTTAGAAGAGTGGACGGAATTAGTTGCTAATCAACCAACCCAAAACTAATAATTCAATTAAAAATAAACTAATTAAAAAGAGAAAATACAATTGGTGACTTTTAATAATTGGGAAAAACGTGTTTACTTAGATTTCATTACTCCCTAGTTATCTCTTATTGATCTCTCGAATTGTCACACCCTTGTTTTAGTTGAAGCGTTGTATTCCTTAATATCGATCGTGGGGAGGTGCCGAAGTCCCCAATTCTATGAATCTTAGACTCCCCTAAAAACCTTAAAGTCTATTAAGTTTTATAGGATCTACAAGCCGTAATTCATGCAATAAATACGAGAAAAACCAATAGTGCACTCTACGGTTGCGTTTCTGATTGCGTGGTTTTGTAACCTTACAACAGGTTTTACCTCTCGAGGGATCTCAAGAGGCTTACAACCCCACCAGGCAGTGTACCTGACCGATGTAGTATAGTGTAGTGGTAAGTACGGGGGATTGATCGTTCTCCACAGGGAATAGTGTTCGTTAGGTGTGAAAGGCTACTCTAATTAGGTCTAAGGGTTGAGGAAGATTCTTTTTATGTTTTTATAATTTTTATGAAAGCAAGTAAAATCTCGGTTTTGATAGAGTGGGCGGAATTAGTTGCTAGTCAACTAACCCAAATTACTACGAATGCAAATAAAATAAATAACTGAAATGAAATGTGGTGAGAAACTTATGTGTAGAGAAATGTGTTTACTTAGATTTCCTTACTCCCTAACTATCTTTTACCGGTAAATTAGTGTGTATTAGTCGCGTGGATGACGGGTGTATTCCTTAATACCATTCGTGGGGTGGCGTACTTACTTCCCCAACTCTACAAGCTCCTACTTCACTCCTATGTCGAGCCGGCTAGGAAGCTCCTAACATGGGATCACTAGAATTCGCTTGTGCATTAAATACAACCATAAAAACCTTTAGTACGCGTTTGGTTCATGTTTCTTAAGACGTTCAAGCAAGTTACCGAATAGGAAGTTAGCCAGTTTTCTTAAGCCTAACATAGATAAACAATCATCCAATACAACTAACAACACACTAACAACCAATAATCAATAGCTAGGTTTCATTAGATCTAAGCAAACACAAGATAAATTTAGCCTAACATGTTAAACAAAAGACAAGAATAAGATAGAATCAAACAACACATAGACATATTGAATGATTAATTGATAACTTATCTTTCAATGAAACATGGAAGATCTCAAGGCAAAAAGCCCTGAAAAAGTAGCTAAAATCGTCTTAGGGTTTTATCCCAAAATTCCACACACTAAGCTCTCTTTAATGACAAAAGATTAGAAAACTATATATAGATTTTTGGATCTGACGGCGTCACCTTATGGAGTGTGACGCCGTCACCTCGCCGCTTTTAGGGTTCCCGGATGACCTTCTTGACGCCGTCCCTCTTTAGCTCTTCAAAAATCCATTCTGGCTTATCAAGGCTTGACGCCGTCTAACAATGAACGTGACGCCGTCCCCTTATGATTTAAGCCGTGACGCCCTCGATCAAGTTAAAGCGTGACGCCGTCAGAATTCACATGCTATTTTCACTGGCTTATCATGAGTAAATTTCACGTCCAACTTTTCTTGCCAAAGCATGACGCCGTCCAGAGTAAATTGTGACGCCGTCAAGAGTAACTTTTAGCCGATTTTTGAGACTTTGTCGTTTTCTTCACTTTATGCTCCAAAAACGTCCAAAATGCCTCCTTTTCCAGATTTCTCCTCAAAAGTACCTAAAATGACAAAAGGAACGATTTAGGGCAATATTTGATCAAATAAATACGATTTAAGGCTTAAATGACCCCTTAAAAGCGGTACACTTTTCGCCTCATCAAATACCCTTACACTTGAGATTTGCTTGTCCTCAAGCAAATGCGCTTTTATTCTAATCAAAATACAAGCTAGGGGTCATTTAATGCTAACATAAAAGTAATTACAACAAATAATCGTTCCACTTCAATCATAATAAGCACGGAGATTATAAACTAGCACCTCACAAGTAGTGTTTAGATACTCACATCTCTCAAGTGTCATCAAAATAAATCTCATAAATGAAAACGGAAAATATCTCTCACTACCTGTCATAGCAAATAGATTACCATAGGCTTGGGAAAGGATCGAAAACCTCCTCCACTAGGCGTAAGCACCTAAGATAAACTATCAAAGAGGGCTTTTAAATGGGTTATAACTTTAGGTGTAGGGAAAAGGAAAACACGGTTTTGTTGGATAAAGGATATTTTACTGGTGGCGAGTTAAAAATCTTGATCAATTACATGTACTATACAACGTTGCTAAGCCAAGACTAGACTCGATCTTAAGCTAGAAACAAAATAACAAAATAACAAAAATATAAAATAAACATAAAATAAAACGGGATGGTAGTCCGTATGTTTTTTCTACTTTTCTTTTTCTCATTTTTTTGTATTTTTCTTGATTTTTTCGATTTTTTTTTTTTTTTTTATTTTTTTATTTTTTTGCATACACTTTTGCCCTACCATCCAAAATAATACATCATAGGGGCATTGCATTCCCCTTACACTTGAACTTTTACATAACTTTACAATTACTAATCTAATGACTCGAATTAAGATAATCGAAAAACTTGGAGTACTTTTAAAATATTTAGCACATATGGGGGTAATAAATGATGTTCTTCCCCATTACTCCATTATACTAGTACTTTACCCATGAGTCCCAATCATCCCAAAACAATATGTACAAGGATATGACTCGACTTAGCAACCATGTAATCAACTAGATAATTAACTTGGGTTTAAACAAATGTTGTAACAATAATGCACTAAAGATGAGTGCATACAAGGTAGGCTAAGGCGATTTGGGTGTACATTTAAGTGGGGTGTAAACAAATTCTTCCTTTAAGTAAAATACTTAAAGGTCGAAACGAAAAGATAGGCTCTGAGGGGTGTACTAGGGGTATCGTGTACTAAAAATGAGTACAACGCAAAGGGTGTGGGAGAATTACTTGACCAATGTAGCCAACGTAATTATAACAAAAACACAGGTGTAAAACAATGGGTTAATCCTAATGCCTCTTATCATGTAGTAAATCTAACTACATGAATGTAGTCTCACTTGTGGCCTTGGAATGGTCCTAACGCAAGTTCTAGAATCTAAGTGCTACCGGTACACACATCATAGCATAAATGCTTTTCCTACCAATTCTAGGGGCGAACCTCACATATTTGGGGGTGGAAAATTTTTTAGTGGTACGGTTTTTGTGCTAGTCATATAACTCCTATCCGTGAGACGCTCATTAGAACTAAAGTTTCACTCCTATATGTTGTAAAAAATTTTAAATTTGGCACTAAAATTACCTTAACAAGTATTTCTCTCAGTTTTATTACACATCTACCATCAAACAAACAAAAATCAAGCGCAATTGTATTCTCTAAAATCGTACTTTTACCCTCCCCTTACACTTAAGATGAACATTGTCCCCAATGTTCAAATAATAAGATGTAAAAGCAAAAAGTAAAAGAATGAAATCAAATACTCCCCTGATTCGCTCGGTGGATAATGAAATTACACGGTTAAATCTTCTTCCAAGGTAATGTAGAAGCTCCAAGACTAATGCATCGCCATAAGCTTGATTCCATAAACATCTCCTTGTCCAAAATAACCTGTTAAACCTGAGAAAACAAACACGAAGACCTGCATAACATCGGCGGGAAAAATCTATATATAAGGATATAATGCTTGTGGAATGATAATTTTGCAGATTCCTGGAGATTATAAGTTGGAGATTTTAATAAAAACTTTTTATGAAAACAAAACTTTCAAAAATTTCTGGAAATTAAATCTGACGCCGTCAGGTTATAACCCCTGACGCCGTCAGAAATGACCTGACAAAAATTTTCGTTTTAAGTTTCCGGAAAATTTCTGGAAAAACCTTTACCTTACTTCCTGGAAATCCTGCAAAACATCATTATGACTCGATACAAGCATTTGACTCAAACAAATACGAATATGTATGCTATTTTATTATTATTACGATTCATGTTCATTTGTGTTCTAATAAACCGATTTAGATTTCCCTTACACTTATCTTTTGCAAAATACCTTTATATGTAGTTAAGACGAAGTTAAAAACAAAATAAAGCATTTTCACAAATTACTTTTGAACATGAATCAATACTAATAAAAATTAAACACACATACGGAAGCAAATAAAAACAAACAAACAAACAAATAAACACACAAAGCAAATAAAGCATGGGCTGCCTCCCAAGAGCGCTTGTTTTTGTTCGAGTCACGAGCCTGACTCTACCCTTATTTAACGGAAATAGGGGAGGTTTTCCCTACACTTAGGATTAAGTGTGGGTGAAAGTAGCGATACACACCATCTTGGTGGAAGTATGCCACGTGAGGAAAGAGTGGTGGATGAATTATATGCTCAAAGATGTGGGATCCAATCATCATAACCTTACTTAGTTTAATTGGGTCAATGGGTGAATTGAAGTTTTCTCCTAGAAAGGGATCATCTTCTATCAACTTCGAGAGACTCCAAGTTAAGAATCCACTTTGACCTAATAAACCCGGTTTAAACCCATAATGTTTCTTGTGATCAATCATAAATGGGTGATGTATGTATGTAAGGTCACGGTTCACTCCTATATTAGCTTCCACTCCACATGGCCTAAAGTCTACTACCTTAATCTTAACATTACCCGGACTACATGGTTTGATGGGTGGATCGGGACCTTTTTCAATTCCTAAATTCACATCTAAGGATGGAAGATTAGGTAACGGTTTTGGTTGAGGCTCCGGCTCATCAAAACTAGGAACTTCCATAGGACTAAAAGAAAGGTTGTGATCACTAAAAGCATTCAAACCTATTTCTTCTAGTTGTGTTTGGTCCAAGGGCTCTACCTCTATTGGGGTTCCTATAGTCTCCTCAACTTCTTCCGGGTAAGTCACGGGCGGTGTGTGTGCCTCAAATGATGGTAGGACTTGTGGGGTACTTGGTGGGCTTATGTTACTTACCTCATCATTCCTTTTGTCAAGATCACCTATATCCTCATCATGTGTTTTAGTAGAATCTAACCCTAACATTTTCCCTAGTATCTCAAGTGCTTCTCTAGGCATCTCAACTTCTATATCCGAATCATAAGGATCATCCTCAATATTCTGACTGCTATATTCAAATTGCCCAAAAGATTCATCATGTGTTTCTTGAGATTCATCGTCATCGATCATAAAACCTAGGTCTTTTTGATCAATGTGATCATGCTCGGCTAGATCCTCCATCACATCAAGATCACCTAAGTGTTCACCCTGTATTATGGTAGTGCCTAACCATGACATGCAGCTAGGTGGCTCAACTCTACCCTCATCCCCAAACAAACTTGTTTCATGATCCTTGAAATTTATGGTCAATTGACTTGTATTAATGTTTGTTAGGTTGTCTACCATATAATAATATTGGGCACAATTCTCAATAGCTTCCCATGCTTTCTCAGCACTTAATTCCCTAATATCCCTGCCGGCAATATGGTAAATGTCCCTTTGGGCATGTCGGTCAACATGATTGTAAAAGATTTGAGTTAGGGACCAAAAATCGAAGTTATGATGAGGGACTTTTTGGACTAAATATTTAAAACGAGTCCATGCATCATAGAGAGGTTCATCTTTATGTTGTTTAAACATCAAGATGTCATATGGAGTGGGTGAATTACGTGGTTGGTGGTATTGTGGATTCGCGTTCTCCATAATGGTGAACGGAAGAGTCAATGGAAATTACGAACAAACAAACAAAGAAATAAGATAGACTAAAGAAGACCTATAAAAATAAAATAGAAATCTCACTAGAAAGGAATCTAGTGAGTAGACCTAATAAAATAAAAATTCAACCTAAACAATAACTATTCCCCGGCAGCGGCGCCAAAAACTTGATTGCGTGGTTTTGTAACCTTACAACAGGTTTTACCTCTCGAGGGATCTCAAGAGGCTTACAACCCCACCAGGCAGTGTACCTGACCGATGTAGTATAGTGTAGTGGTAAGTACGGGGGATTGATCGTTCTCCACAGGGAATAGTGTTCGTTAGGTGTGAAAGGCTACTCTAATTAGGTCTAAGGGTTGAGGAAGATTCTTTTTATGTTTTTATAATTTTTATGAAAGCAAGTAAAATCTCGGTTTTGATAGAGTGGGCGGAATTAGTTGCTAGTCAACTAACCCAAATTACTACGAATGCAAATAAAATAAATAACTGAAATGAAATGTGGTGAGAAACTTATGTGTAGAGAAATGTGTTTACTTAGATTTCCTTACTCCCTAACTATCTTTTACCGGTAAATTAGTGTGTATTAGTCGCGTGGATGACAGGTGTATTCCTTAATACCATTCGTGGGGTGGCGTACTTACTTCCCCAACTCTACAAGCTCCTACTTCACTCCTATGTCGAGCCGGCTAGGAAGCTCCTAACATGGGATCACTAGAATTCGCTTGTGCATTAAATACAACCATAAAAACCTTTAGTACGCGTTTGGTTCATGTTTCTTAAGACGTTCAAGCAAGTTACCGAATAGGAAGTTAGCCAGTTTTCTTAAGCCTAACATAGATAAACAATCATCCAATACAACTAACAACACACTAACAACCAATAATCAATAGCTAGGTTTCATTAGATCTAAGCAAACACAAGATAAATTTAGCCTAACATGTTAAACAAAAGACAAGAATAAGATAGAATCAAACAACACATAGACATATTGAATGATTAATTGATAACTTATCTTTCAATGAAACATGGAAGATCTCAAGGCAAAAAGCCCTGAAAAAGTAGCTAAAATCGTCTTAGGGTTTTATCCCAAAATTCCACACACTAAGCTCTCTTTAATGACAAAAGATTAGAAAACTATATATAGATTTTTGGATCTGACGGCGTCACCTTATGGAGTGTGACGCCGTCACCTCGCCGCTTTTAGGGTTCCCGGATGACCTTCTTGACGCCGTCCCTCTTTAGCTCTTCAAAAATCCATTCTGGCTTATCAAGGCTTGACGCCGTCTAACAATGAACGTGACGCCGTCCCCTTATGATTTAAGCCGTGACGCCCTCGATCAAGTTAAAGCGTGACGCCGTCAGAATTCACATGCTATTTTCACTGGCTTATCATGAGTAAATTTCACGTTCAACTTTTCTTGCCAAAGCATGACGCCGTCCAGAGTAAATTGTGACGCCGTCAAGAGTAACTTTTAGCCGATTTTTGAGACTTTGTCGTTTTCTTCACTTTATGCTCCAAAAACGTCCAAAATGCCTCCTTTTCCAGATTTCTCCTCAAAAGTACCTAAAATGACAAAAGGAACGATTTAGGGCAATATTTGATCAAATAAATACGATTTAAGGCTTAAATGACCCCTTAAAAGCGGTACACTTTTCGCCTCATCAGTTTCTAAGACGTTCAAGCCAGTTGCATACAAGATCGGCCAGTTTTCTTAGCCTAACGCGAAGCAATCAACTAAACAATAGACGACAAATCAATATTTAACAACTAGGTTTCACTAGATCTAAGCAAACATAAGTAAATTTAAGCTAGCATGTTAAAGTAAATAGAAGATAAACACATAATCAATCGATACATAGACATAACAAATGATTAAAGGGATAACTTATCTTTATTAAAACATGAAGTCAAAGGGTTGAAAAACCCTTACAAAGCTGCTAAAATTCATCCAAAACCCTAGCTAAGATGTTACCCAAAGATGTCATACTTTACAATGAAAAAGAAAGGAATATATATATATATATATATATATATATATATATATATATATATATATATATATATATATATATATATATATATATATATAGATTTGCGTTCATGTGGTGTACAACCTTAAAATAGATAAAATAAGTACAAATTTGGACCGTTGGATCACTCTTAATAGATTAGATTAAAATAAATAATATTAATTAATTAGATAATAATATTAATTAATTAGATATTTAATATAAGGGTATTTTAGTAATCATTTCTCATATACACAATACCTGATTCATGATATCTGCTCTTAAAACCCCACAATCCTTACACATTTATGTTCATACGTTATTTTTTTCTAATTCTCAATAAAAGCATCCTCAATAAAACCATGGAACCATCTGCGCATCCCTCCCAAAAACACCAAGGTCGAATATATTCACTATGTCGAATTCAACATATAATGATTCCATTCAAGGTATTCATTTTCTCAATTGGTATTCCTTTATCCATTTACAGATCGGTTTTAAAATGGAATTGTGCATTAGCTTTTTCGAATTGTGCATTACCTTATTCGAATTGTATTGCGGTTAGTGTGTCTATAACCATCAGTTTCATATATGTTTTAAAAAGAATCTGTTAGTTGGTTATGTGTATTGGTTTCATCTATTGTTTTAAATTTAGGTATATGTTGGTTTCTTTACTAGATGGAATAAACCAACAGATAATAAACTAATATATTCTTCAACCAAATGAATTAGCAGTTGGATAATTTTTTGAAAATAAATAATACATATTGTTTATTTGATAGCAGTTGAGCCATCATCTCCACAATCAACTGATAATGTGCAAGACAATGTTGTTGATGCTGAAAGTGTCCCACAAGTTGGGAGTTACCAACCAACCCCGCCAGGTAGTAAGTTTTGGATTCCTGAAGCTAAGAAAAAACCCGTGGAAGGAACAGAGTTTGATACAATTGAACAAGCTTTCCAGTTTTATAAAGAGTATGGGAAACAAGCCAAAATTGACGTTCCTAACCCTCCAAAACTGAACACCAATGAGGCTTACGCAAGAACGCTTGGCGTAACTGAACCTGCAGAGTTGACGATTTTGACCGCTATAGATATTAATAACAAGGGTCAGGTGAGACGCACAAGGCACAAATCAAAGAGCGAAATTGCAATGGAATTAGGCGACAAACCAAAGAGAACGTGCAAAAGTTGTGGCAAGTTGGCAAGGCATGATTCTAGGAATTGTCCCAAGAAGAAGAAGCGCCTTCAAGACGAGGACATGGACCAGGTCAATGATGATTATATTAATAGTGACTAGTTTATGTATTCGCTTTGCCTATTCCCACTCACTTTTAAGAATTTAAGACTTTTTGTTATGTTTGACTTACCAGCAAGTCCTTCCTTTGTTTCAAACGGTTGTTTCAATCGTAGTTTGTTTAATAAAAAGAAATTATTATTATATCACATGAGCTACTTGTATTGGTATGTCAATTGGATGTGTTAACTAGCAATATTGGATGTTTTCAGTAGTCCAATAGGTAACAGTCTAAATCTGCATATACATGTACTGGATGTGATACATCTGAACTGGTGTATGTTCATACTGCTGCACTAAACTCTACACCAAACAGCCCCTACTGTTTGACTTGATTAGCCACCCACTTATTCTATACCAAAACAACCATTATTGCTGCACTAAAATCTGTACCAAACAAACCCCTACTGCTGCCCTAAACTCTGTACCAAACCGCCATGATCAAAGACTTTTTTTGACAAATGCAGGTTTCATACTATTGGTTATTTGTGTGTGTTTCAAATAAGCTATATCTTCTTGTTTATGTGTGTTTGTTGAAATAACGTATTGGGTATCACGACCCTACCAAATCCAATCGATTCATGTACAAGAAGATATAGCTTATTTGAAAAGTCTTTAGGATTAGCTATTTAAAAGTGATTATGTGATTATGAATAATCAGATGGTCAGTGGTAATATAACAGGGTATACGAGCTAGTGTTTGAATGTGTTTTTGTTGTTTTAACTTACAATAATCAGATAGTCAGTTTAGTGTTTAGCAATTTCTGAGTATATATAGTTAATGCATAAAAGGACCATAAACTGCTTTCTTTTGAATAAAGGAGATAGAGCGTATGATGTGGGTGTTAAAGTTTCTCAAATTTGGTTAAAAGAATGGGTGATTAAGTAACTTAATTGGAACCTATATTATCATTTATGTTACTTGCAGCTAGTATAAAAATCATCATCCCATACTGATTATTTGACACGTAAATAGTATTTTAAGATAATCACTAATCAGAATCAGAATGTGTTTATCCACACATCCCCTGCACAAAACCATTGTTGCAAAACACACCTCATTGAGGACGGTGAAGTATAGCCAAAAAACCAGTTTTGACCCGTTCAAAAGTCCCTACTGTTTGGTATAGAATAAGTGCAGCAACGACCATCTGATTCTTAAGGTCACAATAATCACTTAAACCTCGAGTATTACCAAAGACTTATCATAGCTTACAAAATGTCGAAGCCCTTAACTAAAGACGTCATCTTCAGGAATACACAAAACCAACAAGATGTGTTTATATCAAATAATTAACTAACACACAGATATACACGGTTCATGATAGGAAGCAAATACGCCAAACTACCAATTAGAAAAACTCAAACTGGATAAACATTTAGCAACAAAAAAAAATAAATAAATAAAAAATGCAGATAGGATGCAGTCCCACTTTGCCAAAGTAAAAAAAAATGCAAAAAGTGCAAGCCATGGAAGCCCCAAGTATCACAGGCGAAGCCGGACCCACAAGCAAGATCCAGTTTTGACACGTTTAAAATGTGCATAGAACCATTGATGGCAGTCTAACTCTTTACATTTGTACACACACCAGTGACTCATAACAACTGATAAAAGAGTTTCAGAATATACCTGTGCAAAAAAGTGCAGGTCAATGTGGGTAATTCCAGGTTTCGTGTCTATATGGTTTTTCACCTGTGTAAAAAAAATTCAACCATTGTTGCAAAACCACAAAGGACCCTCACTGGAAATCCATCCAAAATATAAAAAACATAGATTCAACATATTTAATTAAACATAATGCACAATTTCATTTAAACATACACCCAAACTGGGCTAACCATAATGCATAATTCCATGTCTTACATTTAAACACAACACAAATATAGTAAATGTTACTCAGAAAGCATACACGAGTTCTTTTCCGACACTAAACTGAAAACACACAAACATAATAAAAAGGCAGTATTACTGCAACTTATTAAATCCAAACTACAAACAGTTCATTTCCCTTCAAACTTTGTCGATACACGCAACTTGATGGTTGCAAACGCAGCCATCCGTAACCGCTTCTTTTCTTCCCCTGGTACGTTCCTGAATCCATGAACTTCCTTATCAAAAACACTCTTCACCAAGTTGCAATCGGACAGAAGAATCTTTGCTGAATACATAATACGCAGATCCCTCAGCTCTTTCATCTGTTTCTTCCCTTCTTTGCTCAAGCAACATAGGTCAGCACCATCACCTTTGTAGGTTTCCATGTGGCGCATTGTAAACACACCACAGTCTACAAAATTGTTGGTTGTCCTGCATCCCAATTGCAACACCTTTCTTGACGCATTACTCATTCTTTCATAACTTGGATTGTTCTTGTGCAATAGATAATCCTCAAACATAGCCATCTGATTTACAAAAAAAAAAAAAAAAAAAAAAAAAAAAAAAAAAAAAAAGAAAAAAAAGAGAAGAAGTTACGTATGTGATATCAGTATAAATAAACATATAACTAGCAAACAAGTTGCAAAACTAACACAAATAACTCATCCACTAATACACGTTACTCTATTTTAAACTCTTTTATGCGTGGTAAGATATCAACCAGTGCACATACGCTGATATGAACTAACACATACACATAATTATCTGATTCACCACGTACACCAACCAAAAACATTACAATCTTATATACAACATTAAACAAACAACCTAATACACACAAGTCATCAACAGATACAGATTATGGCTGGGTAAAAAATATTTTATGAGTGGTACGATATCATGTAATACACATAAGCTGCTATGAACTAACACACATACCAATATACTACTAGACACATAAGCTGCTATCAACTACACATAAGCTGCTATCAACTAACAAAAGCGGCTATCAACTACACATAAGCTGCATACATAATCTGCATACACATAAGCTACATACACATACGCTGCATGCATGTGTATTACACATAAGCTGCATACATAAAGGGCATACACATAAGCTGCATACACATACGCTGCATACATAAGCTGCATACACATAGCCTAAAGTTTAATGTCCCTCCAAGATTTTATGAAATTATAACTCGCCACCCCATTATTAAACACATAGCCTAAACATAAACCATACACATTATTAAACACCCGGTAAAAATAAAATCATAACTCGGCAAGTACAATTGATATCTTCAAAGTTCAGAAACAACCAAACATGATTCTCAAAAGAAAAAGAAGCAGAATCTTTTTTCCTCAATCGACAGTTTCGAAAATAAAATCATACTAAGGTGATGACAGTTTCGAAAGCAAATACAAACAACCTCACTCGACAAGGTCTCTATAACATCCAATTTTTATCTATACCATACTCATACTAACTTAAAAGAGAGATCCTTCAAGAGCACATACATGCTCAATCAGTAAGGTCTCTATAACATTGAAAATGCATAACACGCTAAACACATACCAACTTTGATAAAAGTAAATCTCGATTCTAAGAGCCTTTGTTACATCATACACGCTGCTGCATACATAAAACATCAATGATATCTTACAAAACTTTCATGGTTCACAAGCAATGTCACTGTGTTTTTGTGGTTTGGTTCAGTTGAGATTTGTAAGCTGCTATCAACTTACACACATACCAAGACATTACTAGAAAAAACTCTTTAATAAAGTTACAGCATACATTTACATAAAAAACAACCAAAGTGAACCTCCTTTTTTTAGAACCATCAAACTATGTTTTTCATTACACTCTTATATACTCATTACATACACATATGTGTACTGATTTAGATAGCCACAGTCTCTCAAGTCTCAAACGCTGCACATACCTTTCACTCATGCATGAAATGCAACAAATCAAAAGTTACACATACCCTGCTATCATGTAAAACACGAGCTGATATCAACTACCACACGGTCCAAACTATTACTAAACACGTATGCGACTGATGCACATTTATCATTACCCATGCATTGGTTTACGTCGCTAAGACATAAAAACACCTATATGTAGCTAATACACCGTCATATATGACTAGCTACACCACACAACAACCATTCGTTGTTTAATTCAAAACACTTAGTAAGCAATACACAATCAACTATGACAACTTATACACTTAATCAACCAACATCTTCTTTTCAAAACCCAGCCATATACAACTAACAGTTACCTAACTATCTTCCACAACTAATTCAACTCATACACATCCGTTAGGAAAGAAGCTTATACAACCAACTCGACTCACACATACTAAGTAACAAATACACACAAATCACATCACTCACATACCAATAATTAAAATAGTATATTAATAATAAGCAATACACATTACCTTGCCCGTCTTCAACATCTTCATCAGATGTTAGATCGATAGTTTCAGGTCCATCATTATCACTTCGTCGGTACCAAGAGTTAGATCTATAGTTTGGTCGTCTAACCATTGACAGCCTTCCACTTCGTCGGACTGACACCAAAACACAACAATGTGTTGATTAAATATTAAAAAAAAAAAAAAAAAAAAAAAAAAAAAAAAAAAAAAAAAAAAAAAAAAAAAATCTATAAAGACTGAATAAAAAAGAAAACAAAAAATAACAAAAACCATGAATCAATTACCAAACGTTATTTCTTGTGCATTCGAGTTGTGAATCACTTGAGACACAAAATTCGGCATACTTGCTTCTTATAATAGCAGCTACACACCTTTTGCTACCTGTATTTAATGGAAAAATTAAAATCGAAGATTTGGGGATTTTCTATTGACTGATCGATTTGGGGGTTTTCTTTTAATTGGTCGATTTGGAGGTTTATGATGTTGATTTGCGAATTGCATTATATCCTGGTAACTAACTGGGGGTGCTTGATTTTGGCTACCTAATCGTGGCTAACTTATTGGGGGTGATAGAATTTTATGATACTCGTTTTAATGATCTCCCAATATATACGATGATATAAAAACTTGATACACAAAAGCCATTTGTTTCTCAATTAATTACAATTATGCCATTCATCTATTTAATATATAATCTCATCTATTTATGTTGATCCAACGGTCCACGTGTGTACCTATTTTACCTATTTTAAGCTTGTACACCACAATAACGCCCCCTATATATATATATATATATATATATATATATATATATATATATATATATATATATATATATATATATATATATATAGTAAATCAACTCTGACGGCGTCAGTTTATTAGTCCTGACGCCATCAGCTTGCCGTAATTAGGGTTTCGTCTTATGCAAGTCGTCATTCTGATGGCGTCACATTGTAGGTCCTGACGGCCGTCACTTTGTAAAAGTGTTTGAGACTTCTCTTGTTAAATTAACACGTGACTCCCTTCATCAGTTAACACCTGACGCCGTCAGGTTATGCTTCTCCAAAATTTGACTGAGGCATCTCTTGTTAAACTTGAGCCAAAATACCAGCATAATTAACAAGTGATGGTGTCACGTTGTAGCCTGTGACGCCGTCAGAGCTCCAGGTCTGATAGGTTTTTTCGCGACTTCGTCGTTTTCTTCACTTTTGCGTCCAAATACGTCCAAAAAGCGTCAATTTCCAGATTTCTCGTCCCAAGTACCTAAAATGCAAAAAGAAAAGATTTGAGGCAATATTTGATCATATAAATACTATTTTGGGCTTAAATTACCCCTTAAAAAGGTACCAAACAAATCCTTATCAAATATCCCTACACTTGGGATTTGCTTGTCCTCAAGCAAATATGCTTTTATCCTAATCAATTTACAAGTTGGGGGTCATTTAACATTAATATAAAAGTAATTACAACACATGATCGTTCCACGTTAGTCAAAACAAGCACGGAAATTACATACTAGCACCTCTCACAAAGTGTTTGGATTCTCACATCTCTCTAGTGTATAAAGTTATATAACATATGGAAACGGGAAGATACAACACTCTCTACCTGTCATAGCACATAGATTACCATAGGCTTGAGAACGGATCAAACCTCCACCACTTTGGCGTAATCACCTAGGATAAACTATCAAAGAGGTCTTTTAAAGGGTTGTAATGTTAGGTGTAAGGGTATGGAAAACACGGTTTTGTTGGATAATGGAAATTTACTGGTGGCAAGTCAATCATCTTAGTTGATTACATGTACAAAGAGGTGTTGCTAAGCCAAGACTAGACTCGACTCGCTAACTACTAACTCTTTTTGTATTTTTCAAGACACTATTCAAAACAAAAATAAAAGACGGGATGGTAGTCCGTATGTTTTTTCTCTTGTCTTTTTCTACTTTTTTTTTTTCTTTTTATCATTTTTTCAATTTTTTTTTTCTTTTCTCTTTTTTTGATTTTTTTATATATATATATTTTTTCATACGCTTTTGCCCTACCATCCAAAATAATACATCAAAGGGATCTTGCATCCTCCCTACACTTGAACTTTTACATGAATACAAACTAATCTAACGACCCGAATTAAGAAAATCAAAACACGTGGAGTACCTTAAACATTAACGCACATATGGGTGTAAGATTACCCATTATTCCATAACAAACTAGTACTTTTACCCAGAGTCCCAATCGTCCCAAAACTGTATTTACAAGATATGACTCGACTTAGCAACCATGTAACCAATTAGATAATTAACAAAGGGTTTAACATATAAGTTGTAACAATAATGCACTAAAGATGAGTGCATACAAGGAAGGCTAAGGCGATTTGGTTGTACATTTGGGGTGGATTGTAAACAATGTTCTTCATTAATATTTCGGAATCCACCGAAATATCACAAGATCCGCGAAAAAGATGGGCTCTGAGGGGTGTACTAGGGGTATCGTGTACTAAAAGTGAGTACATCGCAAAGGTGTAGGAAAATTATTTGACTTTCTTGGTCAAGTAACTCGGCTCATCGGTCAAGTAATTATAAAACAGGTTTAAAACAAGGGTTATCCTAATGCCTATTATCATTTAGTAAATCCTAACTACACGAATGCAGTCTCACTAGGGATCTCGGGATGCATCACAAACGCAAGTTCTAGAATCTATATACTACCGGTACACTCATAAGCATTAAAGGTAAATGCTTTTTCCTAAAGATCTAAAGGCGAACCTCACATTTTTGGGGTGGAAATTTTGAGTGGAAAGGTTTTTGTGCTAGCTATATAATTCCTATCCATGAGACGCTTATTAAGACTAAAGTTTCACTCCTACATGTTGTAAAAAATTTTAAATTTGGTGCCAAAATTGCCCTAACAAGTATTTCTTTTAGTTTTATTACACATTCACTCCAAGACAAAACAAATATCAAGAAAAGTTATAGTTTCTAAGGTATCCCATTTTACTCTCCCTACACTTAAATTGAACATTGTCCCCAATGTCCTGAAAAGTATCAAAGTTATGATTACGGGAAAAATAAAATAGAGAGAGAAACTAATAATCCCCTGATTTGCTCGGCATGGACGATGTGAAAACATTGTTGAATCCTCCTCCAAGAAAATAAACTTCAATTAACGCTCATCATACTTCATCTTTTATCTTCTTGTCCAATATAACCTGTAATTCACTAAGAAAACAAACACAAAACCTCGCATAAAATCGGCGGTAAACAATATATATATATATATATATATATATATATATATATATATATATATATATATATAAAACTAATTCCTAGAAAGCAATTAAAATATAATGCTTGTAAAATAAATGTCTACAGATTTCTGGAAGTTTAAAATTCTGAAAATTTTCAAAAATTAAGTTCCAACAGAAAAACAAAATCCTGGAAAACTGTGCTGCTATAGTGCCTGACGTCGTCAGGTAAGACCTGACAGTAATTTTGCGTTTTGTTTCTGGAAAATTTCTGGAAAAATCTGATTAATAAAACCTGGAAAACTGCAGAACAATCATTGTAACTCGATACAAGCATTTGACTCTAACAAACACACAAATATATATGCTAATCAATAATTGTTAACTTTCATGTTCGAATTCGTTCTTTTTAAACCAATGTGATCTTCCCTACACTTATCTTTTTGTCAAATACCTTTATATGTGATTAAGACGAGGTTAAAAACAAAATAAAGCATTTTCACAAAATTATTCGAAACATGAACGATAAACAATTATGATGGAACATATATATGAAATCAAACAAAAAAAAAAAAAAAAAAAAAAAAAAAAAAAAAAAAAAAAAAAAAAACCAAACAAACAAACAATTAAAACATGGGTTGCCTCCCAAGAAGCGATTTTCTTTATTTACGAGTCTTGTAGCTAGACTCAAAGTCATGGCCTACTACGTGACTCCACCTTCCGTCACGTTCTCAATATCCTCTTCCCCTTGGCCATACAAGAAACAATTATGCTCTGCCAAGTATTGTTCCATGAAGTCACTACCTATCTGTTTCTCCCTTCTTGACTCACGTTCCTTGTAATTTTTAATTCTCGCCTCCCATCCAAGAATCTTTTCCATAACATGATTACGGGAGGTTGTTGGGTCAACATTTACCTTCCCCTTCTTCTTATACTTACTTCCGTAATGAGGAACCATATACATTCTAATTTTACTTTTTCTTGCCCTGAGTGTCATCACTCCTTCTCCGAAATCAATGGTTGCTCTAGCCGTAGCCAAGAATGGTGTTCCTAGGATTAAAGGAATACATTCGTCTTCTTCCACGTCAACAATCACGAAGTCAACCGGATATATATGATTTCCTACATCAACCAATACATCTTTCGTAATTCCTATAGGATACACATAAGAATGATTTGCTAAGGATAGCCTAAGGTTGGTTTTAGATGGCCTATCACTAGTTAACTTCTTGTAGATTGATAAAGGCATTATATTCACATCGGACCCCTGATCGACTAATGCATTCATGTATTCTAAATCACCAATGCTACAGGGTATCTTGAAGTTCCCATAGACGGCACGTTTCTTAGCTACACCCTTTTTTAGAAGGCTTTCGTACAAAGGTCTTGCGGGCAGCGTATCATACACTTCTTCAGCTATCTCCCCATTCATAGTTTTCCGCAAATAGTCATTATATCAATAATTATTTATCAGATAATCAATGGTTTTCTTGTTAAAATATTATTCCACTGGATGAGACATGGTTGCCTCCCTGATCGTTTCCTTGCAACCTCCTACTTTCTCACGAGTCTCTTTTTCTAAACACCACTTACCTTTTTCGATGCTTTTGCACTTGTTATTCTCAACATCGACCATGTTTCATTGAAATTTTTCTCATTTTCCCCATTATTTATACGTCCCCCAACTTCATTGTCATCTTCGTGGATAATAGAGATAGCGTTAACATATTTGGTGATGGGGGTTGACTTTCTTTCCTCTCTAACACTCTTTCTGGAGCCTTGGTATAAGTTAATTCCTTTAATAGACTCATCTTTTGCGCCATCTTTTCTTGCATCTCTTTGCGTTGTCTATAGACGGATTCTTCAAATTTCGCCAACCTCTCATAATGTGCCGACATATATTGTTGGTCCATGAAATTGAGTAAACTAAGAACAGATTCATTGATAATGAACAAATGTTACAAGATTACTCAAAACCCACTAGACTACATGATAACATCTTCAACTTCTTAAAGGGGATACTTTCGGTATGGTATCCCCTTTGGGTGACAAATAGACTCTCATAGATCAAGCTATGCTTGAAATTACAATGAGAGGATGTTCCTATCAACTAATACACTTTGTGTATTCTTTTTGTTTGTTTAGGAATACATACTATCTCTATTACAACGGACAAAATATATATAGGTAACTAAACAAAGATATGTGGGGTAGGTATGAGTAGACATCCACTTGTTGTGAGTTGTCATCCACTTGGTGGGAGTTGTCATCCACCAAGTGGTCCCTCTTCTTCTTCCTGTTTTGTCTTTGTCTGACTTCCTTTTTTCTTTTGGAAGTTCGCGCCCATATTTATCAGTCTGCTTGTAGAGATAGTATCTTCAGGGTCACTGAGACATTTGTCAATTCTCAGTGATACTGGAGTTGTTTGTAACTCGTATACTTTACTCACTGACACCGTATCAGTAAGTAAGGTGTTTCTTCTACTACGAGCTTTATACAACACTCACTGATTTCTTTATCAGTGAGTAACTTACTATTTTATCAGTGAGTTAGGCTATTTTATGTTCAAATCTTGTCAGGGTAATTGGGTCAAATTCTTGACCCAACATATATTCTCTCATTCGTGTTTCAAATTCGGGACTAAGTTCGCGGGGAGGAGAGGAAGGGTGCGCGTATTTTTGAAAAGAACCCGCATTTTCCCGATGAGGTGACTCGGATAGAGGGATGGGTTTTTGGTTCGAGATGGAGTTGACCGTCGCCTGATTGGAGCTTAACGGCCTCCTCCGCCTTTCCTGTAGGTGATCGACCCTTTTTTCAAGTTCACAAAGTTTTTCCTCAGAGAGGTTGAAGATTTTGGCAGGCGAGGAGATTGCATTGACCGTTTTGTTCAAATCGCGAGGATTATCCCATGATTCGTTGCTATAAAAGGCAAGTTCATTGATAATATCCCATGACTCCTCCGCATTCTTTTCACGTAGCTTACACTCGGCTGCTTGGTCAATGGCGTGCTTAGTGAGATAGTTGACATGGTGGTAGAAAATTTGGACTTGAAACCAAAGATCAATGCCATGATGAGGGACTTTTTGGAGTAAGTCCTTGAAACGAGTCCACGCTTCGTAAAGAGTTTCACCTTGTCGTTGTTGGAAAATCAATGTCATCCACTGTCATCTCCCGGTGGAAAAATGGAGAAACGAGATGATGTCATCTCTATTCATCCCGGTGGGAAATGTAAGCAATGAAGCGAGGTACGTCGAGGAGTGGAAGATAGTCAATAGGATTAGATCCCTGGGTTAACATGCTAAGGTCCATCGACTAGCTGTCATCTCGAGAAATTGAAGAGAGCAAGCGCGTTGGTCTCGATTGAGTCATGATCAACATAGGTCTTTCGCAATCACGATTTGTGGGATCCAGTGAGATTTGGTTTGGGAGCTTCAATGGATGTTCCATGGAATGGCCATCGTTTATGCACCACCAGATGTACGGATCGAAAGGGAGCTTGGTCTTTGGGAGCTCATTGGTGGTTTCGATCTTGTGTGGCTTGGTTTGGAGTATCACCAAGAGTAGATGAGTGGTCTTGTATGTGCGACATGGTGGGCACATTGGTGAGTAGTGATGGTCAAAGACCTCAACCAGGGCCAAATGAAAGAGGAAAGCTAATAAACAAAGGGCAAAATTAAATAGACTAAGGCAATAAAGAATTAAAATAACTGATAGGACTCTAGTAATAACAAACGAGATAGAAATTGAACCTAAGCAATAACTATTCCCCGACAGCGGCGCCTAAAACTTGATGCGAGGGTTGCGAATCTTCGCAAGGAAGTTTTACAATCCTCCAGGCAGTGTACCTGATCGCTGTAGTATAGTATAGGTAAATCCGGGGGATTGATCGTTCTCTAGGGGAATAGTATCGTTAGGTCAAGATGTATGACAAGATAGGTCTAGAGGTGAGGGATGATTCTTTTTGTCCTTTTATTGTTTTATGAAAGCAGTAAAAATCTCGGGTTTTAGAAGAGTGGGCGGAATTAGTTGCTAATGAACTAACCCAAAACTAATAATTCAATTAAAAATAAACTAATTAAAAAGAGAAAATACAATTGGTGACTTTTAATAATAGAGAAAAGCGTGTTTACATATATTTTATTATTCCTTAGTTATCTCTTATTGATCTATCGAATTGTCACACCCTTGTTTTAGTTGAAGCGCTGTATTCCTTAATATCAGTTGTGGGGAGGTGCCGAAGTCCCCAACTCTATGAATCTTAGTCTCCCCTAAAAACCTTAAAGTTTATTAAGTTTTCTAGGATCTACAAGCCACAATTCATGCAATAAGTACAACGACAAAAACCAATAGTGCACTCTATGGTTGCGTTTCTAAGACGTTCAAGCCAGTTACATATAAGAGATCGGACAGTTTTATTAGCCTAACGTGAAGCAATCAACTAAACAATAGATGACGAAGCAATATTTAACAACTAGGTTTCACTAGATCTAAGCAAACACAAGTAAATTTAAGCTAGCGTGATAAAGTAAAGAGAAGATAAACACATAATCAATCGATACATAGACATAACGAATGATTAAAGGGATAACTTATCTTTATTGAAACATGAAGTTCAAGGGTTGAAAAACCCTGACAACGCTGCTAAAATTCATCCAAAACCCTAGCTAAGATGTTACCCAAAGATGTCACACTTTACAATGAAAAACAAAAGAAAATATATATAGGAAATTAACTCTGACGGTGTCAGCTTATGGGTCCTGATGCCGTCAGCTCGCCGTGATTAGGGTTTTGTCTTGTGCAAGTCGTCGTTCTCACGGCGTCACATTGTAGGTCCTGAGGCCGTCACTTTAAAAAAGTGTCTAAGACTTCTATTGTTAAATTAACACGTGACCCCTTCTTCAGCTAATACCTGACACCGTCAGGTTATTCTTCTCCAAAATTTGAATGACGCATCTCTTGTTAAACTTGAGCCAAAATTCCAGCAAAAGTAACAAGTGAAGGCGTCACGTTGTAGCCCCTGACACCGTCAGAGCTCCAGGTCTGACAGGTTTTTTTCACGACTTCGTCGTTTTCTTCACTTTTGCGTCCAAATACGTCCAAAAAGTGCCAATTTCCATATTTCACGTCCCATGTACCTAAAATGCAAAAAGAAACGATATCAGGCAATATTTGATCATATAAATACGATTTTGAGCTTAAATGACCCCTTAAAAAGGTACCAAATAAATCTTTATCACTGACTGACTGACTCGGTGTGGGAACAATCTAATTTCTTTTTAGAATGCTTTTTATCCCTATCAATCTTGGCTTTTGATCATTTTTCTCTTTTTGTTTTCTTTTCTTCAACCATATCGTATCATTCACGCCACCTCTTTCTGGAATGTTTTCATCATGAGCTTCATTGCCAGATGAAGAACCCTAAAAACTGAGAACACTTCTAGCTAACTCAGCCTCTGGCTCACCAGCTCCCTCATAATGGTAATCAAATCATTCATTCGTGTATATTTAAGGTTTTCGCATCATATTAATCAACAATGAACATGTTAACATGCATTACGCAAGCGGAAGCAATATATCAATTAAATCATACACGAAAACAGTTCTTTATGTTTTATAATAAATCAACCACAAATAAAGATTACAACATACTCATATATCATCATTACATGTTAATATAAATTACTACATAATATATAGAGTAAACTACAAAAAAATGTCCCAGAGTTTAGCCAAAAATGCATGTTTAGCCACCGAAAAGATAAAATATGCAAATTATGCCACTACTCTAGATGTTTGTCTGCAAATTGTGTCCCTTGGCCCAACGATCGTTTGAAAATCTCGCTAGTTATAGTTCTAAGTAGGGTTATTTTAGTCATTTCATGTTTCCCGCCAATTTACTCACCCACATAACTGGTTACACTCCCGATGTGACCTTATTCACAGGGACATATCTTGCAACAATGAATATAACTCTTGTATATCATACTCCGATTAATAATCCGGTCAAACACCACTTATACATAAACAATCAATCCACACTATCAATCAAACATGATATTTGGGCATTCACTTTGGCAGATTCGAACACCCAATTTCCCGATACATGAGCTTGGTGTTCTTTACGGTAACCATCGATTCCTCTTGATTTAACTTCTTGTTTTATTTTCCCTAGATTCTTCTTCGAACATGCATGTGTAAAACTATGTTTTGTTAATTTCAAACTTATAAGTTGTTATTTGTTTTGTTTTTCGCCAGATTCTAATGAAACTCTATTCACGATCAAAATCCACTACGATGGTTACTTTACAGTCCCACCAAACTGAAGATATCGGTTTGAAGATATAGACCATGTTGACCTCATTTATTTTCACTTATTCTCGATTCAACAGTTTGTTAGCATGTTAGATGAGCTATGATTGGAGGTAGATATGAAACTGTTCACACATTTTAGGATCCCTGGGGAATCTTTTTATGATGGGTTGGTCTCATTGATGAGTGAGGAAGATGTGGTGACATTATTGAAATACGTGAATCGGTTTAAGGAAATAGAGGTTTATACTAAAACTGATGCTTCAATGGTTGAGCAACATTTTATGGAGATGAGGAGTATGCGTGGTAAGGGTGTGGTCATTAAAGACATAGAGGATAAAGATGATGTTCTTAATGAAGCTGAAAAAGATGGAAAGGATGTTGTTATGGAAGATGTGAAATATGGAGAGGTGTTTTTGTTAGAGTGTCATGGTGCTACTAAAATGGGAAAGGAGGGTAATGAGGGTAAGCAGGTTGAGCATTCGACTGATCATGCTTCATCTAATAAGGTTGATTGTTGTGATGATGAGAATGAGTTTTTCCCAGATTTTGATGATGAGCTTGTTATTCCAATACTATGGTTTGATGAGAAAAATAGGCACAAAGGTTGAGTGATGAGTACAAGTTCAGAAAAATGTTGTTAGAGATTGATCTTATGGCAGACAATAGCTATGAGAAAATGAAGGAGAAACTTAGTCAAGAGAGTGTTAACCAAGAAGAGGTTGAAGAGGCTGTGGTAGGGATGAATTCAACATTTGATACCATTATATAAAAACATAGTCATGATGATGATGAACAATGTAGGGATGAACCTGGGTTTAAGGAGCTGGATGTTATCTATGATACCTAGGATGATCTTAGTATCAATGGTTTGGAGGGGATTTGCCTACTTGGATGTCAGATGATGATGTAGTTGAACAAGAAATTGGATTTGATTGGCAAGAAGACCCACACCATCAATTTGATGAACAGGAGGAGGTCGATGAACAAGTCGAGACTGAAGTGTTGTACGCCGAGTTAGAACGAATACTTCATGAAGTGAACTTCCTAAACTGTGAACTAAGAGAAGATGTGGTAGAACCATTTGATGTAGATGATGTTGCTCTAGCACCTGCTGATGTTTCTCCAGTTATAGTTGGACCAAGACTAGCAGATGTTGCTCCAATTCTTGATGATGAAGCTCCAAGTGTTGCAGAAAATTTATAAAGGGTTAACCATGAAGCTGGTGAGGAGGTATCAAGATCTAAGAAGAGGAAAAGAGAGTTTGCAGCTGAGAGTTTGGGGAGAGAGGCTAAGAGGAGAAGATTGTCACCAACTGAAAATGGACAAGAGGAGGAGGAGGTTGAATCAAATTGATATGCCAATGCTGATGGTTGTTTAGTTCATTTGTTATGGTTTCTGATGTAATATGTGAACACATTCATGGTTTGTTATGGCTTTTATGTTATGATTTGTGTCTATCATAAGTCTATGATAATGCTTTGTGAAAGACATAGTTAGTATACAAAATTAGTCAAAAGAGTTTGACTGGCTTGGCTATGGCAATAGCATGGCTACACACTCACATATCGGCTAGGCTATTCTCAGCTATGGCAATAGCAATAGCTCGGCTCCTTCCACAAACCGGCGAGTGAACAGTGTAACAGTAGCATAGTAGCATTTTTTGGGCACCACTTTCATTATGACTATTAAATTATAGTAATAAATTATGAAAAGTAATTTGCTATTGATAAACTTAACATGGATGAAAAAAGATCTGCACTCTAAACAAATGATTAATGAATAATGTTTTGTAAATACAAATGTGTGGGACAGTCACGAAAAAAATATCCAATGATCTAACACTGCACAATAAATGTAAAATTTACGTATCAAATGTATTACTGAATCTGGGAATCGGTGTGCGTTAGACTTTTGAAATGATATGTGGCATGCTTCCAATGCCCTTACCGTACCTTCTCTTGTCGTAGATCAACATGGTTGTCACACATCCAATAACCATGCCACGCGTTACAAATTTTAATTACTACATTTTAAAGAGTTATCTATGACCACAAACTACAACCAGAAACTTTAATGCGTGTTTGTTTAACATTATATATGAGCTTACGAGTTTATATAATTTCGGCTTATATATCTTAGAATCATATTTTTTGAGTTATTTCAGGACTTATATAAAGTTATTATGATATAACTAGCTTATAACCTCAAAAATTTTAAAATAAATCATAAAAGTTAAAACTTATAAAATATAAACCAATATCAAATAAGCTCATAATTACTAAAATAGCCTACAAACGCCCCTTGGTCTAAAGACTTAATGGTCTGTTTGGTTTATAAGTAGGTTTAGAGTAGGATTTGGATTTAGTGTAGGTTTAGGAGAGAGAAATTATATTTGTTTTATTAATTTAATAATAAATTTTGATTTAAAAATATTATTTAAAAATAAAATAAGGTATATATGTGTGTGAGAGAAAGAGTGATATGTTGTGATGTAAGTGTTTGAGAGAGAAAACCCATCATTCCCCTCTACTTTTAATTTTGGTGGGCCCTATTCATTATTAAAATGCCAAACCCGTATAACAAACAACAACTTTAACCATCAATCCCAAATCCAAATCCAAAACCCCCAACCAAACGGGCCCTTAGTTTAGCATTTGGATTTGGATTTAAGTTAGGAGAGAGAAATATTATTTTAAAATATATTATATATTAAAATATGAATTTAAATTTATTTATATAGATAATGAAGAGATATAAAATAAAAGATAAGGAGGAGATTACACTTGGACCTAGGGATGAGCATCGGGCCAGAACCGACCCGTCCCGACCCGAAACCGATATATCCCGAAACCAATAAGCTCGAAAACCCAAACCGAATTCCGTCCCAAGTATAGGTCGGTAGGTGTCAGTTTTGTTTGTGTTTTGTCGGGTAGGTCGGTTTGTTTGGTTTTTGTCGGTCGGTTTTGCTCAAGCCCGACTCCCGACCCGACCCGAGTCCCGAAAACATGGAAACCTCGAAATGAATTCCGACCCGAGTAGATGTCGGTTTGTGTCGGTCAGGGTCGGTTTGTGTCGGTCAGTGTCGGTTGTCGGTCATCAGTCGGTTTTGCTCAAACCCAAATTCCAAAAATTCAACCAAACAACACTTTTCATGTTTTTAACCCAAACCCATAAGAAACCCCTCAAACCAAACGGCCCCTTAAAAGAGCATAGTTTATTACGATGGAACAAAACTAAAAATATCGTGCCTCATCCGAAAGTCTTCACATTCTTAAAAAAGCCATTCACTTTCTCTAAGCAAATTAATGGCCGGATCGGACCCATCATCTGAATCTGATCCAAACATCAATTCTTTATCTTCAAAACCCATGAATTACACTGAACCCATCAGAAAAACCCGACCCAAGAACCCAGTTTCACGCTACTCTCCACCACCATTAAACACAAAACGAAAGAATCTGGACACCGAACCCGTATCGAAAAAATCCATGTTTCATAGACTATGGAGTGAAAATGATGAAATTGAGTTACTTAAAGGCATGATTAGTTACATTGAGATAAATGGTAAATACCCAATGACTGATGTTAATAGTTTCCATGAATTTGTTAAAGGATCATTGAATATTGATGTAAACAATGCGCAAATTATCGCGAAGATTAAGCGATTAAAAGCGAAGTTTAAGAATAATGTAGGTAGAACTGAGACTAATGGGAATGTTGGATTGATGTTGAATAAGCATGAGATGGTAATGTATGAGTTGTCATTGAAGTTATGGGGTGGTGATGGTAACAAATATAAGAAAATAGTTAACGCGAAAAGGGAAGCGATTGGTAAGGAGAATAATGGTAATTTGGATGGTTTGAGAGAAGGTGATGTGTCGGTGGCTGAGGTTGCGAAGAATTTGATGAATTTGAGTGGTGGGAGTGGAAAGTTTGGTGTGATCGGGTTAGAGGTGACCGATGAGGAGATTGTGAGAAAGGGGTCAGATTTGGTGTCGGGTTCTAAGAAGTTGGAGCTGGAGAAGAAGTGGAATGATTTGAAAGTGCAAGAATTGAAGCTTTTCTTGAAAAAGTTAGAGCTTTTGAAGGAGCACGCGGAGATTGTGTTGAATGCGGTGAAGATGTCTGGTGTGAGTTAAGGTAAATTGTGATTACGGGTTGTTTATGTTTGGTAAGAATTATGTGAGTGTGAAGTGTTGTTCTATGTGTAGTATTTGTGTGTATGTAGAAGATGTTAGGTTAGTGATTAGTGACGTTAAATAAATCTGTATTAAGTTTCCTTGATGAATATGTAGAGTTATATAAAATTGGTATTTGGTGGCTTCTTCTGGTGCTTCTAAATGTTGAGGAACACTAGTTTCTAATATTGCGAGTCCAATAACACGATCTCATCGATGTATGATTATGCGTTCTTTAGTTCCTTGGATGTGCGTCATTATATTTCACATTCGGTAGTAATTGTTTGATAGGTTACTAGGGTGGAGCTTGGATGTGCATTTGTTGATAATCAGCGTCTAGAGCTTTGTAACCACTTATGCTTTTGCTTATCTCATTAGTTTAGGGGTCAAACACTAGCCTGATACTAACTGAACATAACTATATCATGTATCAATGGGTAGGGGAAAAGTATTTGCTTCTTTAAATTAATCAGAATTTGTTAAAAACTCAACGGAAATAGACGTTATTTTAACAACCTTTAAGGCCCAAAAACATAATTGGCCACTATGTTCTGTGACATGTTTTTCTAGAGCTGATTATGTGAATTTTATTATCCCATTATGCTTAAATACTTTCAGAATAAACATCCTTAAACCCGCCGAGGTTTTTTTTCTTTATCATGAGATCGAAAATGCCTGATGACAAAACCTTTGGAGCATATCTAGTCAAGATGAACCTTGAACAAGAATTTCATACTGTTTTTACATTACTTAACAGTTCTAGCATTAGGGCCAAGAGCTACATTTAATAAAGGCTGCAATATCTACAAACTATTGTATCTATGATACATGATAGATGGACTAGATTTTATGCTTGATCAAAAGGAGGTCATTCTTATAATCAGCTTAAGATAAGAAATAACTTTCTTGTATAATTTTAATTAAGGAACCCAGGTTTGAAGTTTTACTTATATATAACATAATAACATGTGAGGACATGGTTCATCAAAAGATGAAACTACACCAATATATCAACTCTTGCCCTTTGACATTTAGAACCTTGTGCCATTAGCATGTTTAGTAGCATGTTTTGTGCTATGCTTTCATTACTTTTGGGAATTGCACAATATATGGTATTGATATAGCCTAGTAAATCTAAAACTTTTTTGAAACACAAATATCTTTTCTTTCTTTTTCTTTTTCTTTTTTTTTTTTTTTAAAAAAAAAAAAATTATCAGAAAGATATGATAAAACTGAGAAAAATATAGAAACAAACGTGTACAACAACAAAACACAAAAAACGTTAAACAAACAATAATGAAAATACAATGGCTAGACTGATTGTTGCTTCGTGACATGAAAATGTTGAAACATCAAATCAAACAGGTGTCTGTGGTGCACATTGGTGCCCCATACCAGGTGGGTTCAACTTCTTTTCTTCTCTATCTACGGCAGTGGCAGAAATGTAATAACAGACAGCAAACAAGGCATGAATGAAACACGCAATGCCTCCAATGGACAGGTAATGATGGTGTGAAATTCCACATGATTTTCTTGAACTTGAGTTCGCCATAACTCCTGCTATTAGCATGGAGAATCCAGTAATGAGTGTAATCCTGGTACATAGTTTAATGAGTCAAGTACAAATTGTTTACACAGGTTATAAAGCATAGGAAGGGGAAATTTGTACCATGAAAGAACAAGGGAGGCAAATGCCAACCGCTTGTTGTATGAAACAACGTCTATCTCTTCTCTGGATCGTACACAATGGCAGCCACCAAGGAAGTTTGCAATGACATGAGCAAATGCCAAGAGCACTGCTGCTGCAAACCCCAATTTAAATGCTGCGTAACTTGGGTCTCTACATTCAACGATCCACACCGTTAAATTTTGCACCTGCAAAATACCACAAAAAGCATTCATGAAAAAGTGAGCTTATAATTTTTTTAAGGAACTGAAATGAAAGTTCGGGTGGGAAATGGAATAAGATGCTAGCTGTCGTAATATGGATGGGTCAGATGTTAGTAATGCGTCATATTGTGTTCTCTTGAATTGGTTATGAACGCATTTTTCCTAGAATTCCTTTTTTAACTTTTTATACATATGATAATCTGATAGCAATTAAAGTTGTTCCAAGTATAGCGACTTTCACTCGTGATTGCGTTTTCGTTAACCTATCAAGTTTTTCTTATCTGACCTGTTTGAAATAGAAGAATATCCAAGTTGACATAATTTTAGGTAAATAAACTGTTTAGATACAGTAAAACATTACCTTATTTTGAGCCACCTCAGCCTGAATACCGAGAATTCCTGCTATAAGATCCATAAGTATGATCGAGAAACAAACTACAGGAACCATGTATTGACCATTGTTTTGACCTTTCATCTCCATCTTTGAAGCTACCAGGAGACCCTAGATGAGAAAATGTCAAAGAAAAGATGACCATTTTGAACAGAAATTGTTGGGTTTTTATAGACAATACTCAGCAATGGAGGTGATCGTGACGGTGATTGTTGAGAATGTTGCTGTGGTGTTGGACAGAATTCAGAACGTGTAAAAAGGGTAGAATCTGAATAAAGTGGGTTAAACTTTATAGAAGAGTGAAAGAGGTTTAACTGCATATGGGTGTGTGAAAGATTAGCTGTTCCATTGAGTTAAAAGTTTTCTTTTGTTTTCAAAGTTCTCTATCCTGTTTTTATATCTTTCTTCACTGATTTGCTTGGTTGTAAGCTTGGATTCCTTCCATGGACAGGAGGAAATAATTTATCATGTGATCGGAGAAAACACGATCACAAACATTGTATTGTACCATTTTGTGGATGTGATATGATAAACCTATTCAAGTGGAAAGGACGTGTGATCATAGTCTTAGACAAATCTATGTGGTTTTGTTACATAATGTCAACATGGAGCGCAAAGAAAACAGAAGTGCTCTTAGAGGTTGTTTATCGTGGCTCCAATCTTAACGGTAGCTTGGATTTGTGTTTTGCCAATGTAGGACTTAAGATATATCAACTTATTCACACAATATAAGCAAGTATTAAGCACTAATGGATCGTATGGTGACTTGAGAAAGATGTATGTCTGCCGTGTATATTAGAGAGAGAAATAGTAGAAAACTAGAGAGTATATCTTATTAATAGAAACACACACATTACACACTCACACGCCCACCCTTCAAATGAGGTGGAGAGTGCCTTATATAGTACAATACAAACGAGCTTTGTGGGCTTTTCATGGGCTCGGTTAGGATAATGGATTGGACAAGTATTACAACTTAATTTAAATGGACTAGCTTAGCTTAACTTCTAACCGATTAGCTTAGCCCAATCCACGAGCACTTTGACTATTCTATTACATGTTCTACGACACATTGCAAAGTTATAAATACGTAAATGACCATCACTTTCTATTAAAGCTAACAATCTCCCCATAAGGGATGGTCATTCAAAAGATGTTCCATGTGATTAGGTCTTTAGTCTTCTTATTCTTGAACTTTTTGTGTCGTCATAGAATAGTCTTGATTCATTTGTTCCTTCATGCTTTGTGATCTTCGTAGTAACGTCTTTTGATCTTTCTTGCCTTTGATTAACATCTTCATAGGTTTGCAGTGTCGTCTTTTCCAACATACTCATACTTCTTGATAATGCTTTGAACTTCATACTTATGTCTTCCTCACTTGATACATGAACTTGTTCTTGACATTCTTGATTAGCTCTTTGACTTTGTCATATATCTTTGTCTTTATCTTGATCTTTTTGTCTTGAACATTCTTAACTTAAGTTTGTTGAGGATGAACTTTATAAGTATGAGTATGAGGAGATGTAGATGTTGAAATATATGATGATGGTTAATGGTCTTTCTTAGTACCTTCATAAAAACAGTTAGTAATAAAGCATCCAGCACTTACAGGTTCGGACTTCGAGATCGTTAACAACATAGTGTGAAAACTTTCTCTAATCCTTGCCAAGGCCATTCCTGAACTGGATGCCCTCGAGAGAGCTAACTCAGATACACCGAAGTGTATCAACGATTCAGGTGAGCCGCTGAAGTATACCGAAGTATCACTCCACGACTGTAGACCGTTTGAAACAAATCACCATCATGATAGATAAGGCAAGATCCATAGATCTCATAAAGACTCTTACAACTTGTGTTCTTTTTGGCGAACACAAGTGTATTATATTGTAAGTGTATCCTAAGAGATCTTTTAATGAATCTCATGGCTCTAGACTCTATTATGTAAGTGTCAGAGGCATGGAGCAGAGTGCCACCTTTTCAATATCAACACATCTCGGAGTGAGAGGCTGATAGATTATGCAAGGTTCTCCGTGAGAAATGAAACAAGTATCTTTTAAGAGATATCTGAGTGGCTAGGAGGGGTTGTGCATCGCGTCACTGGGTCTATGACGTCTTGTCTTCAATACCGGTATCATCTTTGTGATAACCGATAGCAGATGTATTGACCCGGTTTCTGCCCTAAGTTTTCATGGAGGGCTATTTCTTTTCACCCTTTCATAAACTTTTCTTTTTAATTCTTCAACCCATTCTTTCTCCTTTCTCATTTACTCATTTTTTCAATCATACCTAAGGACTTCTAATTCTAATCTATTGGAATTGTCCTTGGGTAGATCCCTCCGGCTCTGGCGGATCATAGGACATAAACCTAACCATAATCACCTTATAACTCCATGATTATCCTAGATTCATTTATCACTTGCCATAAAACCTTTTGTAAAAATCTCTCAAAGTGTTTATGATTAAACACATTTTTGTTAAAACTTTGAGAGTTTTGCATTTTTCCTAAATACTCCCCCTTTCACATGTGCTTATGTATTTTTAAGATAAGTTTGCACATGTTGGGTAGAGTTTGCACATTTGAATTGATTGATTTTCAGTGAACATGACCGTTGCGAGACACGTTTACATCACTAGTTAGACTAGCTTGAAATTATTACCCGTCCTGGTCATATTCAAAGAGAATCTCTCGAGATAGTACACTCTACTCAGACAAGTCCTTTGCGAGACACACTTACGTCACTGGATAAACCAGCTTGAAATTATTACCCGTCCAGGACAAGTGTTTTCGATTACTGACATTTAAGCTTCGTCAATTCGTTGGTTATATCTGAATCGAGCTCTTTTGAGATTCAACTACGATCTTTAAACATTTCTGATCACATTTTAATCACGTCTTCCCCTCCTCAAAAATAGCATGTCGTGATATTTTTGATATCAACTGATTAAAAGAAAAGCTTTTTGGAGAGAAAGACGGATTTGGTTTTGCATGAAATTGGAGCATTTTTGTTTTTATACTCCCCCTTAATTAAAAGTATATTTCTTATAGAAAATTTTAAAATAATTAAGGGTTTGGAGGGAGTTATCTTGAGCATTATTGTGAAAGATTTTGAAAAATCTTGAAAAGGTGCTCAAGATTTCTGTTTGAGAAACGATTTTTTGTTTGAAATCTTTTCGTTTGTTTAGACTCGAACTTTTTTGAAAATGATTTCATCTTTGAAATTACGAGTCCTGATCTGAAATAATCAGAAGTCATCATTTTAGCCCGGGTTTCCTACTGAAGTATACGAAAGCCATAGTGAAGAAATTTTGAGAAACGACATGTTTTAGAAAACAGTTTAGAGAACTCTCGCTCAAGCATCTGTACATGTCCGTATCATTGTTGAATGACATTTCTAGATACGTACAGAATATCGATTATACGAGAGACATGTCGTGAGAAGAATATTTTTGGTTTTTAGATTTTATATTGTTTTTGTATTTTTGAAAATTTTCTATTTTTATATTTTGTTTTTGTTGGTTTTTCAAATTTTGTATTTTGTTTTTCAAAAAAAATATTTACAGCAAAGCTATTTTGAAAATATTTTCAAGAAGATTCGAGAAGACATTCTAGCTCCTCAGGAGTTAGGCTTCGAATGCCAATTCGTCTAACTAAATCGATAAACCTTTCTTTTGGAAGGGCTTTAGTAAATAGATCGGCGAGTTGGTAATCTGTCTTCACGAAAAATAATTCAACGGTACCCTCTTTTATGTGCTCTTTGATGAAGTGATAGCGGACTCTAATATGCTTGGTCTTCGAGTGTTGTACTGGATTGCACGAGATGGCTATGGCACTTTTCGAATCACAATACAAAGGTATTCTGTAGAAAGTAAAGCCATAATCTGTGAATTGTGTCCTCATCCATAGAACTTGGGCACAACACGCAGATAGAGACACATACTCGGCTTCTGCGGTTGATAATGCAGTACAATCTTATTTCCTTGATGACCAGCCTACTAGCTTTTCACCCAAAAATTGTGCTCCACCTGATGTACTTTTTGCTGTAACTTACAACCTGCATGGTTGGCATCTGAAAATGCTATTAGTTTAAACTAGGAATCCTTCGGATAACAAAGTCCCATGTTAATGGTTCTTCGTAGGTACCGAAAGATCCGTTTGACCTCTTGGAGGTGAAGTTCGGTAGGCCATGCCTGAAACCGTGCTAATAAGCAAACAACAAAATGAATATCGGGTCGACTAGTAGTAAGGTACATGAGAGAACCAATCATGCTCCGATATTTCTTCGGATTGATGGGTTTCCCAAATAAATCAGCACCGATTTTTGGTAAAGTGACCATTGGTGTACCAACAGAATCACAATTTTCCATACAATGTTTTTTCAAAATCTCAATTGTATATTTAGCTTGATTAATAAAAATACCACAAGGGGATTGGTGTATTTGTAAACCAAGAAAGAATTTTAGTTCCCCCATCATGGACATTTCAAATTTGCTTTTCATGAGATTTTCAAAATGTTTTGAATGTTTCGGATTAGTGGACCCAAAGATAATATCGTCCACGTAAATATGAACAATCAAAATGTCATCTTTGTATTTTCTTGTAAACAAGGTAGAATCAACAGTTCCTTTGGTGAAATTATTTTTGATCAGGAAAGATGATAGTTCGTCATACCACGCTCTTGGAGCTTTTTTTAAACCATAAATGGCTTTCTTTAGCTTGTAGACATAGTCTGGATTTTCAACGAATCCTTCTGGCTGACACACATACACTTCTTCTTTCAGAGTTCCATTCAAGAATGCCGTCTTGATGTCCATCTGATATACAGTGATGTTTTTGTGAGCTGCATAGGCCAAGAAAATCCGGACTGCTTCATGTCTTGCTACTGGCGCGAATGATTCTTCGAAATCTATCCCTTCTTCCTGTCTGAATCCTTTAGCCACGAGACGAGCTTTGTTGCGAATGACAGTCATTTCTTCGTCCTTTTTGTTCTTCCATAACCATTTGAGATCAATGACAAGTTTGTCAATTGGTCTTGGAACTAATTCCCAAGTATCGTGTAACTGGTATTGAAGAAGTTCTTCCTGCATCGCTTCAATCCATGCATTGTCTGTCGTCACCTCCCGAATGTTCTTTGGTTCTTTTAGACATACTGACCAAATGTAGATGCACATATCGGGGTTGGTGGTGAGTTGTCTTCTCATCTGAACTGGCCTTGAAGGTCACCAATAACTTGTTCTATTGGATGGTCTTTTGTCCATTGGAGTGTAGAAGGGTACCTTGGGTTTAACGTATGTGTGTTAGATGGTTCTTGTAACCTTGAAGATGATTCAGATGAGTCCGTTGCAAACAGGTTTTCAAATATTTGTTCTTCTAACGCAACATCGTTTTGGTTTTGTGTTTGTTCTTCTTGAAATGGTGTGTTTTGATGTTGCTCATCAACTCTTGGTAGAACAGTTTCAAGAATTGGAGTTTCTGGAGTAGATGTAGATGAGGTTGAGGGAGTTGGTGCATCAGCTTCGATTGTAGTAGATGCATCTTGTGGTGGTGGTGGTGGTTGATGGTTTTGAGCGGGTGCTGCGGAATGTTGTTGTGATGCATTTGTCGAAGTTCCACCATAGTATTCATCAAACATTGACTCGAAGAAATTTTCCAGTTCTTGTTTTGAAGGTTTGTCAGTGTTTGTTGATTGAGCTCCTTGAGGTACGAGTCCTGAACTAATGTGTCCAGAAGTCTGCGGGTTTGGCACGGGTCCTAATCTGTTTTGATTAGAAGCCATCGGGTTAAACGCGGGTTCTAGAGCGAGTCTCTCAGATGCCATTTGTGAAATCTCGTCAAACTTCACATTCATCGTCTCCGTTATCCTTTTTGTCCTTCTATTATACACCCTGAATGCCCTCGAGTTTTCTGAGTATCCAATGAAGATTCCAATATCACCCTTAGCTTTCAGCTTCCCTAGATCTTCTCTGTCGTTCGTTGGATAGCACAAAGCGCCAAACATGTGAAGGTAAGAGATATCAGGTTTTCTGTTGTTCACTAGTTCATATGAGGTTTTATTGAATCTTGGATGGCAACAACATCAACCCATAAGAATAATGGTGCACTAGAATAAATTAGCATTGTGCGAGCAGCTTCTACAAGAGTACGATTTCTTCTTTCAAATACCCCATTCTGCTGTGGAGTTCTGACAACATATGTCTGATGTGTGATTCCAACATCTTCAAAATAAGTTCTTAACTCCTAGTTTGTGAATTCTGTGCCATTGTATGTTCTTACAATCCTTACTAGAGCTTGAATTAGGACTTGAATACGCTTTAGAAAGGTGATGATGATGCCTGGTGCTTCGTCTTTTGACCTCAGAAACTTTACCCATGTATATCTTGAATAGTCATCGATGATAACAAGAATATACTTCTTCCCATTTATGCTTTCAACTCTCATTGGGCCACATAAGTCCATGTGCAACATATGTAACTTTGCTTCCGAACTGGGTACGGTTTTAGGTTTATATGACGCCCTTTTGCTTTTTCCTTGTTCGCATGATGGACATAAGTGATCCTTGGTGTATTTGAACTTAGGAAGTCCGTTGACGATGTTGTCTTTGGCTAATTTGTTAATGGTTTTGAAATTGAGATGGGATAATCTTCTATGCCACAACCAGGACTTTGTTTCGCATGCTCTTGTCATAAGACAAATTGGTGATGAATAGTCCATTTGGTTGATGTCGATATCATATAGGTTGGTTCCACGATTCCCAGTTAAGAGATCATCGCAAACCAAATTTCTAACAAAGCACGTGTTTCTCCTAAATGCAACCTCTAAATCTGCATCACAAAACTACCCAACTGAAAACAAGTTGTGTCCCAACCTTTCGACGTAGTAAACTCGAGTGATTAAATAATTCCTAAATTGAAGATCTCCATAACCCAAAATAGATGCTATATGATCATTTCCAAAGCGTACAGTTCCCATGAATTTCCAGACGAAATTGATCAGAAGCTTTATATTCCCGGTCATGTGCTTGGAGCAACCCAAGTCGACGATCCAAAGACATATTTTGATAACTTTCGAAGAACAGAGGAGTTTGTATTTGGAAACTGTTTAACATTTGGTTCCATGGGGTTAGGGGTAACATCCGAATCACACTCATAGAAAGTTTCTACAGTTTCAATTTGAACAGTTGTCAATTTGCTATTCTGGAGTATGAACTTTCTACCCGTTGGTTTCCATATACAATACTTAAGATAGTTCCTAGGCATATGACTACTAGTGGTTGACCTAAATCGTGCAATTAGTCTTTTTATAGATTTAGATCTAGCACTAGTTCCTTTTGGAACGTTCTTCTGTTCAGGCATAACATTCACATTTTTAGAAACATAATCATCACAAACATCATTAGGTAAACATTTCTTGCACATTAAGCAAACAGAGTCATTACATGCATTAGAAACAGTACTTTTGACATTACATTCAGATGATATATGTCTCTTATTACAAAGCGATAAATTCCTAGGGTGTTCTTCTACTTCTTCAACTTTATTCTGGCATCTACTCTTAGAGACAGGCGAGACTTTATTGTTCCTTTTGTTGCTCCTAGGCTGTAGTCTGCAGCTCCTAGAGGTGCTTTCTAATCCTGTAGAAGGAAAGGCACACGCATTAGGATTTATATTATTGTCCTTTGAAGTTGTTTTAGCATTCCTAGACTCTTTTGGATTAACTTTTACACTCTTGTCATTTTTCCCATATGTTTTAGATGTGGAGACAGACGCAATAGTGGGACTAATCCTATAAAGGCCATGTTCTATCACATTTGGTGTCTTGACAACCGCTTTTTCTTTATCAATAATATTATCCTTTTTGTTAGGAATATGAATATTCAGCTGAAGACTCGGTCACCCCGAGTACTTATTAGATCATCATAGCTCATAGGATTATCAGTAATATTATTAGTAGTTTAGTTATTAATTAGTATTGTGGAGTGGGTCGGGTCTTTACCCTCTGTCAGCTCGCTCCACAGTCCACTAGGGACATATTATGTAATAGTATAAATACTCCCTTCCCACCCATGGGAAGGGTTGGACCTTTCAAGCTAATAGATTACAAGTTACTTTCTCTCTCTAAAAGGCTCCCACTTTCTCACTCTAAGTTTTCTTCTATTCGATCCAAACAAGCCTCAAACTAGTGATTCTTGTATTGTGAATACCCTACAATTGGTATCAAGAGCCATGGTTAGGTCCATGAGAGTTGGTATTCACGGATTTGTGTAGTTTGTGAGGTTTTTTATTCTTGGGTCGATTTGTAGTTTTCAAGTTTTTTTTGGTTCGGTTTGATTAGTAGCATAAACTTCATTTTGTGCTTTGTTTAGTGATTAGAAGTCGTTTTACCTTGTATTCGTGTAGCTCTTTAGGTTTTTTCTTGGTTAGATTTGTGGTTTTTAAGTTTTTTTGTTCGGTTTGGTTAGTAGCATAAATTTCATTTTGTGCTTTGTTTAGTGATTAGAAGTTGTTTTACTTTGTACTTTCTAGCTTAAGAATAGTATTAGAGTGGTATTTAGTGTTTGGATTCACAGATCTAAGAACAGTGTGGTGATTTTGGGGAAATTCGTGGGTATTAGTTGAGTTGTTCTTGGCAGCGGTTTGTCTACTTGGGAAGTATTCTTGGACTCGGTTTGTGTCTATTCTTGGATACGGTTTGTCCTATTACTCGTTTAGGCAAAAAGACAAAAGGCAGTGAAAGCGACGTGCTTGGGAGTTTGTGTCTACTCGGTTTGTCCCTGCTGCGCATACTCGGTTTGTCCCTGCTGCGCGTACTCGGTTTGTCCCAGCTGCGTGTACTCGGTTTGTGTAGACTCGGTTTGTCTGTGAGGATTTTACTCGATTTGTGTAGACTCGGTTTGTCTCTGAGAAATTTACTCGGTTTGTACCTACTCGGTTTGTCCCAGCTGCGTGTACTCGGTTTGTGTAGACTCGGTTTGTCTCTGAAGAATTTACTCGGTTTGTGTAAATTTACTCGGTTTGTGTCTACTCGGTTTGTCCCAGCTACGTAGACTCGGTTTGTCTCTAAGGATTTTACTCGGTTTGTGTAGACTCGGTTTGTCTCTGTTGAATCTACTCGGTTTGTATCTACTCGGTTTGTCTCTCAGACTTGTATGCGGTTTGTGTCTTGGTGATTTTAGAAATTCCCACGAAAGATTCAATTTCTCGGTTAAATCACAAGATCTGTAAAATCCCGTAGTTACTATGGCTACCACATCAAGTACATCATCAGATGATATCCAAGCAGCAGGATCTGATACTCGTCCACCTATGCTAGATAGGACGGATTATGAGTCTTGGGCACAACGAATAAGACTTTACTGCTTGGGAAAAGATAATGGTGTTAACATTCTTAAGTCAATAGACGAAGGACCTTATCAGATGGGTACCACCAGAGACGTTGTTACAACTGGTGAAGATGGGACTGTAACTTTGGGCATTGATAGACCTAGAAACTATAATGATCTTAATGAAGAAGAAAAGAAGAGGTATGATGCTGATATTAGAGCCTCAAACATAGTCATTCAAGGTCTTCCAAAGGATGTATACAAGCTCATCAATTTTAACACTGAAGCCAAGGCGGTGTGGGACAACGTTAAAATGTTGTTGGCAGGGTCAGAACTCACAAAGGAAGATCGTGAGTCACAATTGTATGATGAGTTCGAGCATTTCAAAATGAACCCAGGAGAGAATGTCACAGATTACTATGTGAGATTTCATAAGTTGGTGAATGATATGAGGATGATCAGAATGACTATGCCCAATATCCAACTTAACTCAAAGTTTGTGAACAACATGACTCCTGAATGGGACAGATTTGTTACTGCAGTCAAACTCAACAAAGGTTTAAGGGATACTAACTATGAACAGCTGTATGCTTACCTGCAACAATATGAGAAGCATGCCGTCTATGATCGGGTGCTGAGAGAAAAGTTGAATCCTTCAACTACAAATGACCCACTGGCTTTCATGACAAATGTACAACCAACAATCCAATCATCATCCAATCCAAGCTATCACCAACTTCACTCATAAATACCTGCTATGAGTTCACAACTTGACTCAGGCTACTCTCAGACCGACAAAATGATTGACAATCTCACCAATCAAGTATCTCTACTGGTTCAACAGTTTCAAGCATCACTCCCTCAGACCAATAATCAGTTAAGGAATTCTTCCAACCCACGCAATCTAGCAATGGTGGAGGATGGGAAAATTGTGGTTCAGAATGTACAAGGGAGAGCTGGTAGAAACATGGGTCGAGGTTATGTGCAGAATAGAGCAGGGAATGCCAATCAAGGGCAAGGGAAACAGATCAAGTGTTATAATTGTGGGGGGCTTGGACACATTGCTAGAAACTGCAATCAACCTAAACGTCCTCAGAACTCAGATTACTTCAAAGACAAGATGCTGTTAATGCAAGCTCAAGAAAATGGAGCTGTATTGGATGAGGAAGAGTTATTGTTCCTGGCAGGAGATGGAGGAAATACTTTTGATGAAGATGTGGATGAGAAACCTGTTCAGGATCTAGCACTTAATGATCCTAACATCTTCAAGGCAGATGACTGTGATGCATTTGACTCTGATGTGGATGATGAACCTACTGCTCAAACAATCTTCATGGCTAACTTGTCTTCCCTGGCCTCATCTCGTCAAGCTGGTCCTTCTAATGCATCCGTGATATCTGAGGTACTAAAAATTTATGACACATATAATATTGTCGAGGGACAACAGATTCCCGAAGAAGTACATCAGGCAGTTGTTTCTGACTCAAGTGATGTTGATATGGAAAATAGCAATATTGTCTCATATGAACAGTATTTGAATAGCAACAACTCGCCTGATGTACCAAATGGTGAATCCTTTGTCAATAATGATGTGTGTGCTATGAGTAATGTATGTGCCTTAGATAATGCGGGTAATGTAGACAATGCATGTGTGTACCATGAGAACAAATTGCCTGTCCCTGATAATAACTTGATCACTAGACTAAACATCTATAAAGACCAAGTTGCTATGTATGAACAGCGTGCTAAGTTTGAGCTTAATGATCGTGAGCAGAAATTAGAAGGTCAAATGAGTACACTTATTAAAGAGTCTAGAGCGCGAGAAGAAACATTAAAAATAGAGTTGAGTTCTTTGAAAAGTCAGCTAGAACAGTCTGTCAAACAGAAACAGGAAGCACAAAAGTGTGTAACAACACTTAAGCAAGAATTCAAACAAAAAGAAACAACTCTTTTAAATGATTTCTCTAGACTCAAAACGTTAAAAAATAAGCTTGAAGATAAGTTGTACACACAAAATCAAACCATACAAACTGCTCAAATGATTCATAAGCACAGAAAGTTGAGTGATAAGCACAGTAAAATCATGATAGGTGAACCTAAGTCAACCATCCTTAGGGACATGCAAGTACTTCAACCATCCCTATATGATGGTAATGTGATGCTTATGCCTATTCATGACCAACCTGAGCATATCTACACTGATGAAGAGGATGAGTTGAGTGATAAAACGAGGGAAAAAATGAATGAGAAAATGAGGGATCCCGAGTGCATAGCCAGACGAATAATAATCAAACCCCATGATTATTATGAAGAAAATCGTTTGACTGTGTTTGTCTCTCAAAAGAAGTTAACACCTGAACAGATATTTTGGAAACAAGATAATGAAAAACTTAAGGTAGAAAAACTTAAGGCCAACACTCCCCTCATTAGAAAAGTTGCGTCCATAACGGTGTATCCTCCCAATACACCTAGGAATTTAGTGCCTTTGTCTCTTCCCACTGAATGCAAAACCTTTATTAGCTTATATGTGCTTTGGCAACTGTTTGCTGATTTCGATAAAACATGTAAGAAGAGAATCACACCCACTGGCATTACTGAGGGGGAAAGGTGTTTTGAACATGCAAAAAGGTGTTACTTAACTGAGGTCATGCCATTCTTTAAACTACTTAAAGAACACTTTGAAGGGTTGCAAACTGCCCTTAAAGCCGAAATAAATGAAATGAAAGTAGTGTTTAAAGATATGGAAAATGAGGTGAATGAACATGCAATAGAACTTAAGAGTCGAGAGATTGAAAGAAAAAACATACTCCTTACTAACGACAACTTGATTGCTAAATGTATTGCACAAGATGTATTTTACACTGTCACTGATTCTGCATTGTCTGCTTGTCAATTTAATGAGTATGCTATTGCGTTAAATGTCACCCAGAATCGTGTTGTTGAGCTTGAGGGGGAGAATTTTAAATTGCTTGGAAAAATTCAAAATGATGACCATGATAATATGGTTAAACGTTTTTCAAAATTGGAAGTTGAATATCTTAATTTGCAATTGAAATATCAACATTTAAATGAAAAACATAAAATATCGAATGACAAGACATCCTTGGATGCTCCTGAATTTGATACTTATTTTGAATTAAGCAAACGAGATGAGACAATTCAAGCTCACACGAACACGATTCGACTGCTGAGGGCCCAAATTGCCCAATTGAAATCCAACAAGTGTGAAGTATATGGCACCAATAAACCTTCGTCTTCAGATGCTCAGAATTTTCAATATCAAAACACCATAAATAAGTTACATTATGAAAATGAGTGTTATCGAGAAGAAAATTCAAAGGTTAAACAACATTTCAAAGAGTTATATGATTCTATTAAAGTTACAAGAAGCAATCACAATGATCAAATAACTTCTTTGACAAATGAAATTGAGAATCTGAAGGCTCTGGTGAAAGGTAAAATGCCATGCACCACTTGTAATTGTGATGCACCAAAGGCTACTGATAGTAAAAAGTATGATGTTGATGTTGGGCGTATTCCGTTTAAGCTTAGAAATAACAGCCTTGCCCATCAAACATATCTCGATCATCTTAGAGAAGGCCTTGACACACTTCGTGAGGTAGTTGAAGAGGATAGGAATAATAAGCCACTTGATCAAGCAGTTGTCTATGCATGCAAACTCACGAAAAGGATTCAGGAAAACTTAGAATATGCCATAGGCTCAATTCCTTAGTTTAGAGGCCATAGAGATAGATTTGTTGCATCATCATCCAATGTTGTGAACAAGCATGTAGCCTTTGATCTACCACCCAAAACATCAGAACCCAACACATCATTATCAGGAAGGCATGTGACAGAAAAACAAACTAATGTTACCTTCGATTCTTCTACAGGAGTAAAAAGTGACACCCAAGCTAGCGGGTCAAGGTCTAGAGGAAATGAAAGAAAGGATATGACTGCGCCAGCTAAGAATGATCACTTGAAGAATGTAGAAGTCCAACCTAGGAACAATAAGTTTGCAATGAGTAGGATGAATCGTGTTGATTCTAGTATCAAAAGTACTGTAATTAATTCGAATTCTAATGCTATCTGTAAAACATGCGACAATTGTTTAATTTATGCTAATCATGATGAATGTGTTGTGTCTTTCCTGATGTCTTCTGCATCATCCCATGTTAAGAATGGTAGGATAACTGAAGCATGCAAAAAGGTTTGGAAAGCAACAGGAAAAACATTTGCTAGCATAGGCTATCAATGGAGACCCACTGGAAGGAAATTCAATTTAGGAAAACAGTGCACGTTACCTAAAATGGATAAGCATAAAATTGTGAATGTTAAGGAATGGAGACCCACTGGAAGGAAGTTCAATTTAGGAAAACACAGAACAGTATCTAAAATGAATATGCATAAAATTGTGATGAATAAGGAATGGAGACCAACTGGTAGAATCCTGGCTTTAGAATCACAATGCCTTCCATCTAGGTCATGTCCTACCTCTAGTTCTGTCTCCTCAGTAAAGACAGTAGCATCTGTGAAATCTGTGGTTCCTGAATATATGTGTGCTGACCTAAGGGACCCCAATTGCACTTGGGGATCCACATTTTTCAGTTATCCATTGTTGTCTGGTTTCAAATGCAGGTCGTACAAATCGTCCTGTGGTATTTGGACTCAGGCTGCTCAAAACATATGACTGGGGATCGCTCGCGGCTCAAGAACTTCGTGAAAAAGTTTATCGGGACAGTTAGATTTGGGAACGACCACTTTGGTGCTATTATGGGATATGGAGATTATGTGTTTGGTGACAGTGTAATCTCAAGGGTATATTATGTGGAAGGACTAGGGCACAATCTATTTTCTGTGGGTCAATTTTGTGATTCAGATCTGGAAGTGGCCTTCAGAAAGCATACATGTTTCGTCAGAGAATTGGATGGTATAGATCTCCTTAAGGGCAGTCGGGGCACCAATCTATACACCATATCGATTGAAGAAATGTTGAAGTCCTCTCCCATATGCTTGCTCTCTAAAGCCTCTAAAACAAAATCATGGCTGTGGCATCGTCGTTTGAACCACTTGAACTTCGGTACCATAAATAATCTTTCCCGTAAAGATCTTGTTAGAGGAATGCCCAGACTGAAATATGAGAAAGATCATCTCTGCTCTGCATGCCAACTGGGTAAAAGCAAGAAACAAACCCACAAGCCTAAAACCATCAACACCAACTTGGAAGTTCTTCATACCCTCCACATGGATTTGTGTGGACCAATGAGAATACAAACCATAAATGGAAAGAAGTACGTTCTGGTGATAGTAGATGATTATTCTCGGTTCACATGGGTGAAGTTTTTGAGAACCAAGGACGAAACTCCAGAGGTTATCATTAAACTGATAAAACAGCTGCAAGTAAGGCTCGATAAAACTGTCAGAATCATCCGCACTGATAATGGTACGGAGTTTGTTAACCAACAACTCCGTAATTTCTATGAAAGTATTGGCATCACGCATCAGAAAAGTATCCCTCGCACTCCTCAACAGAACGGAGTGGTTGAACGAAGGAACCGTACTCTGGTAGAGGCTGCAAGAACTATGCTTATATTTTCAAAGACACCGATGTTTCTCTGGGCAGAGGCTATTGCAACAGCATGTTACACTCAAAACCGATCCCTAATTCATCCAGTTCATGAGAAGACTCCCTTCGAGTTAATTCATAACAAGAAACCAGATCTTTCCTTTCTCCGTGTGTTTGGTGCACTTTGCTACCCTACCAACGATAGTCAAGATTTGGGAAAGTTAAGTGTCACAACCCGAAATTTTAGGTCATTTTTCCGAACCTCGACGATTCACTATTCACCAGTTACTATTCATCATTTACTATTCACCGATCACTATTCATCATTCACTATTCATCATTTTCGGAGTCAGTTTGAGAATTTGAGAAGCGTTCGGAAATTTTACTATTCACGTGACACTATTCATTCCCGGAGAAAACTCACTATTCATGTTCATCATTCGTTTCATCGTAAACGTAGTTTACGGGTATTCATATGCGCGTAACCAGTTAGGTTTAGCTGCGTATCCATGCATCATCAGTAAAGACACTGCATACGGACTAGGGATAGTCTACATATCATCATAATGACATTTTCATACTATTCCACTCGTAGGTTTATCAAGTTAACATTTTTCGTACATTTGACGTTTTACGTATAATTAAATTTAAAGAAACGCTAACGCGCGAGCAATAAATGTGACTAACACGCCCGACAATCCCCACGATGGTCTCGATATATTTTTACACTCATTTTAACATCACAAAAATTATAAAATTCAATTACCCGGTGTTTTAAATTTAATTGGTACACGTTTCATAAAAAGTATATAATTACGACGGTTTACGTAATTTTTACTCGATAATTATTTAAACACCCGATTCTTTCAAGGAATATATTTTTATCATTTTTATGACTCCGATAAACTTTAATTGGTTCCGTTAAATTTTATTTCTAGTTAACCCAGTACCCGATAATACCCAAAACTACCTAAAATATCAAATAAACACATAATATCCCAACATTTTCTTACACCACATCAATTCTCCCACCCCTTTTCCCTAATTCACGACCCTTGCCCCCCTTGGACCAGATTTCATCTTCAATTTGACCCAAAAATTACCACAATGCCATCCTAGCTAATAATATCTTCCATATTTCCTAAATAATTAAACACACAAACACTTTCATTTCCAAAATACTTCAAGAAATCCTCTCATCCTCCTTTCTTTTTGGTTCAGCCCATACATCAAGAACAAGAAGAAATCCATCAATTTTTGGAGTCCAAGTGTTAATCTTGTCCAATTAGTGTTCCTTGTTAGGATTTTGCAATAAAAAAATCCCAAGTTTCTTAAGTGTTTTTCATCCAAATCATCTCCAATCATCAAGTAAAGTTCAAGTATATTTTCTAAACTTTATTACTTTCATTTTTACTCATTATGATGTTTTTATAATTTATTATGCAAGTATATATGTTTATCATACCACATACTCTTGATTTTTACTTATAAAAATGGATCTATGTTTATAACTAGTGTACACTTGAGACCCATCATTTTTGATGAAGTTTAGGATCCCATGACACCCTAAGAAGGTGTATGGTAGTTTAAGGGTGATATTGAAGTTGTTTGGATTGGTTTGAAACAAGTTAGATACTAGGAAACTCGTTTTTGAACCATATATATACCCGCTGTCCATTTTTCTATTTTTCTGGAAACTCAGTCGACCATGGTAAATTTTGGACCAAAGATATAGAAAATACTTTCAAAAACGAAACCGTGGCCGCAAGAATCACAAAAATCCGAGTTACGACGTGAAAGATACGCTAAAAACAATTTTACGACGAAAACTATTATTTAGTTAAAATAGTTGCTGTCACACGATTTTCAAGGGTGAAAACGAGACCTTTACAGAAACTTAGCCGACCCGATTTATCAAAAATATATTACTACGTTGTCCCACGATTCCGCGGATATAAAGAACGTCGAAAACGAGCTAATAACAAACAAGATACACGCGTTTAAACATCAATAACTCCTATTATATTTTGACAGCTTTTTAATGGAATATATTTTACGTACTAGAAACTATATTTTTCAAGTAATAACCATGGAGAACCGTATCTCTTACCCGTTGGAACACGTACGATCAAAGGTTTATTAACGCGACTATTATATGACATTTCAAGGTTTTCAAAACGCCGAGTCCAACACAAACATTTTATACACATTATTACACGACTAGTTTTGACGGAACAAGTTGGCGTATTTTCACCGAGTTTTGGAAAACATTACATATCAACGATAACTATTATTTTCAAAGTACGAGTGGTATAGGTTACATATGCATGAACATTCACTACATCATCTAAGTAGAACATATTCATTCATGATAGGTTGCGGCTAGTGTTCGCGCCTTGTTGTCCCGTTCATCACATATTCATCGCATTGTTGTATCATCATATCAGGTGAGTTCTTAGCCCCACTCTTACTCTTTAATACTTGTTTTAAACTCCTTGGGGGAGGTACATGCTCAACTGTTTTCATTAACTTTCATACTCTTAAACATGATGTGTAGTTTTATTACGATATGTGACTTAATGTGTGAAAACTATTCTATACGCTATATTCTTTAAACCACTGTTTAACTCCTGGATGGAGCCGACGGAGAGGTATTGATAGTACTATCGGGTTGACACCCCCACCCTTTGCCTACGATTCATGGCCTTGGGTGAATATAATCCAGCTATGAAGCATGCTTGCTTATTCTTGTCGTGAGGTTCAGTAGGCTATACTTTACATTAAGCGTGCATATATCGTATACACATGTGACTTGATCATACTATACATTAGCAGTGGGTTGTGAACACACAGGTTGCAAGTCTTGAATGGGCAAGGCTTGGAACTGAGTGGATTTACAATGCCTTTGCTGGAAAAATCTTCATTTTAAATGCAATTCATTTTACACTAAACTCTATGAACTCACCAACCTTTGTGTTGACACTTTTAAGCATGTTTATCTCAGGTTAGTAAGGCGATAGCAGGTGCATGGAGCAGAGAGTCTTAGGGCATGCTTTTGGAGACTTTCACTTTTATCGTTTACCATTCGATACACTTTAAAAACTTATGTGTTATTCTACTTTGGGATCTTTTGTTTTGTAAACTATGACTTTTATCTATTCGAATGGTAACTTTTCAAAACGTCTCATTTAGAGGTCGTTTTCTATAACTCGTACTTTGTGCCCTGAAGTAGCATCCCCATGACACTATCGTTCCGCTGCGATATTTTGGGGGTGTTACATTAAGAGCTAAAGCAGATGTAGGTATTTTTGTTGGATACGCACCAGACAGTAAAGGGTATCGAATCTACAACAAGAGAACCCGTAAAATCATGGAAACCATTCACGTTACGTTCGATGAGCTGAGTGAGCAACCTGCTTCAGGACAGATTAGTTCTGGACCCGATCTTAACCTTTTGTCTCCTGGACCCATTAGTTCAGGACTTGTACAGAATTCCACGCCTGCAGATTCTTATGTGCCACCTACTTGTGAGGAGTTGAAGAAGTTATTCGATCCTATGTTTGATGAATACTTTGAGCCAACGAATGGAATCATCCCGAGTGAACCTGCTATACTTCCTATGACCGAGGTTCAAGCCCCACAAGGTTCAGAAGGCCCTACAGATTCAGTAACAGTCAGTCACAATGCTCCAGCGGCCAGTCAATCGCCTTCGTCATCAAACTCTCAATCTTCTCCAGTAATGCAAGAATCTTCAGATAATCATTCTTTGGAAGTTAATCCTTTTGCTCCTGTTGATGAGGCTCCTTTTGAAAACATATTTGCTCCTGAACATTCATCAGACACATCTTCACTTGAAGGACACAGCACGGCTACGTCTGTTCATAACCCACAACCTCACGACCATCTCAGGAAATGGACCAGTAATCATCCAATCGACAACATCATAGGCAATCCTTCACGTCCAGTATCCACACGAAATCAACTAGCCACTGATGCACTATGGTGTTTCTTCAATTCCGTACTGTCCAAAGTCGAACCAAAAGATGCCAAAGAAGCAATGACTAAAGATTGCTGGTTCCAGGCTATGCAGGATGAAATCCATGAATTTGATCGACTTGAAGTGTGGGAATTAGTGCCTCCTCCAGAGCTTGCAATGATCATTGCTTTAAAGTGGATCTTCAAAGTGAAGCTTGATGAGTATGGTGATGTATTAAAGAACAAGGCACGGCTAGTTGCTAAAGGGTTCAGACAAGAAGAGGGCATTGATTTTGAAGAATCGTTTGCTCCGGTTGCTAGAATTGAAGCTATAAGAATCTTCCTGGCAAATGCTGCTAGTCGAAATATGATAGTCTACCAAATGGATGTCAAAACGGCATTCTTGAATGGCGACTTAAAGGAAGAAGTTTATGTGAGTCAACCAGAAGGATTCGTGGATACTGAACATCCTACTCATGTTTACCGCTTGAAGAAGGCTCTTTATGGGTTAAAACAGGCGCCAAGGGCATGGTACGATACATTGTCCAAGTTCCTCCTCGTGAACGGATTCTCCAAAGGTGTTGTTGATCCTACACTATTCACCAGGAAGTCAAGAAACCATCTACTACTAGTTCAGATATATGTAGATGATATCATCTTTGCTTCAACAGATCCTAGTGAATGTGATAGTTTTTCAAAAGAGATGAATTCCAAGTTCCAAATGTCTATGATGGGACAAATGTCATTCTTCTTAGGATTACAAGTCTCTCAAAGTCCCGGTGGCATATTCATTAATCAATCCAAATACGCCAATGAGATCTTGAAAAAGTTTGGATTTCATTCAAGTGAACCTGTTGACACTCCCATGGTTGATAGAACGAAGCTGGATGAAGACCCTTCAGGGATTCCAGTGGATATAACGCAATATCGAAGCATGATTGGATCTTTGATGTACATCACGGCTAGCAGACCAGATCTTCTGTTTGCTGTGTGTATGTGTGCTCGGTATCAATCCAGACCAACCAAGAAGCATGTTGAAGCAGTAAAACGGATCTTCCGATATCTTCAAGGCACGGTTCATATGGGTCTTTGGTATCCAAAGGACACTGCAATGGAGTTAACGGCTTACGCAGATGCAGATCATGCGGGATGTCAAGACACTCGTCGAAGTACTTCAGGAGGAGCTCAATTTTTAGGGGAAAAGTTGGTTAGTTGGTCTTCTAAGAAGCATATGAGTACTTCCATATCATCTACTGAAGCGGAGTACATTGCTATGTCTGCATGTTGTGCACAAATCCTTTGGATGCGATCACAGCTTTCGGACTATGGATTCTCATACAACAAAATTCCTCTATATTGTGACAACAAAAGCGCCATTGCTCTTTGTTGTAACAATGTTCAGCACTCCAGGTCAAAACACATCGACATCAGGCATCACTTCATCAGGGAACAGGTGGAAAAAGGAATTGTGGAACTATACTTCGTGAGGACAGAGTTTCAGTTAGCTGACATCTTCACCAAGGCCCTCCCAAGAGAAAGGTTTCAGTTTATTCTCCCACGCCTTGGCATGAAAAGCATGACTCCTGAAACCCTCAAGTGTCTTCAGGAAGAAAAGGAGGAGTAAAGGATTGTCTTCTTATATCCTTGTACATAGTTGTATATATCTTAAATCAAAAAGAAAAATACAAAAATATAAAACCTATAAAAACCATAAAAATCGAAAAATCAGAAAATACCAAAAATAGTTCTACCTAGGCATGTCTTCTGTTTATCGATAACATTTACGTATCTAGAAATGTCATTCAACAATGGCACGGATTCTTAAATGAAGCTCGAGCAGAAGTTATACTAATCAGTTAAAACATGTCTTAATGGCTTGCAGTTACTTCATACTGCAACCCGCACTATACACTGGGGAAAGCATGTCGCCAAAAAGATAGCTGTTCCTCCAACCGGGTGATGTTCACCTGGGCATGGATTACTTTATATCCATGTTCTCCCGTCTTGATGTACATTTCAGTGCGTCATTTCGTGTATAAGAAGAGAAGTCTTCTTTACATCAGACTCTTTATCTTGTTTGATTCTTCAAGAGAGTCTTGATGTTACACAAGGTGGTTAATTGATTTAAATTTTTCAAATTTCCGACACCTTGCCAAATTTGTGCAACATCAGCAGTGACACTCTCTTGGTGTTTCAAGGGAAGCATAGTATGCTTCAAAATCAGAATACATTTTAACCTGTCCACAATTTTTCTCCCAAATTTTTCTAAATGTATTTAAATCAATTGGGATCACAAATCTCAAATGGTTTGAAATTTTTGATCGGGGGAGAGAATGTGATTTAAATAGGAAATTCTGATAAAATGTGATGATTTGGAAGTTAATGTAGGCTCTCCCGTATGTGCTAAACCATTTTGCACATCAAGGCACATATTGAGGGGGAGCAAAACATTTTGGTCATAAAAGCAAGCTCTTCCATATGTGCTAAAATCTTTCGTATATCGATGCACATATTGAGGGGGAGCAAATGGTTTTACAAAACAAAGGATTTTGGCATCTTATGTGAGCAAGGCTCAGATTTCACCAATGAATTGACGAAACTTGAACTGTCATCAATCGAAAGGATACGTCTTGGCCGGGTAATAATTTCAAGCTGGTATAACCAGTGATGTAAGCGTGTCTCAAAAAAGATGTATCTGAGTAGAGTGTACCATTTCGAGAAACTTTCTGTGGACTTGACCAGGCCGGGTAATAATTTCAAGCTAGTCTAACTAGTGATGTAAGCGTGTCTCGAAACGGTCATGTTCACTGAAAGTGGATCAATTCAAAAAGTGCAAGCTCTACCTAACATGTGCAAATTTATAAAACTATCACTCGAGCACATGTTGAGGGGAGCATTTGAAAAATATAAAAAAATCTCAAGTGTTTGCAAAAATGTGTTTCAAAATCATGAACACTTTGAGAGATTTTTCAAGGATTTGGTTTGGCAATCATGGATGAATATCAAAGACCGACCATTTTTAATTAACGCATGGAGTTATAAGGATGGTTAGGTTAGGTTCAAGTTCCCATGATCCCGCCAGAGCCGAAGGGATCTACCCAGGGATAATCCACTAGTTAGTGTAGAAGTCCTTAGGCATGATTAAAAAGGAGAAAAGTGGATAAGGGAAAAGTGCCGACTGAGATGGAGCTAGTACTGGAACAAACCCAACAAGGTGCTAGTTATGAAGTCTCGGTATGCACTGAAGGGGTTGAAGAATGAAAAAGAATTGTAAAGATAAAGGGTGAAAAGAAATAGCCCTCCTTACAACTTAGGCAGAAACCGGGTCAATACATATGCTGTCAGAATCACTTAGTTGATTGCTGGCATTCAAGACAAAGTATCATGGACCCAGTGATACGCTGCACAACCCTCCCTAGCCACTCAAGGTCCCTCAAAGGATTCTTGTTTCAATTGTCACGGAGTTCAATACATTCCTATCGTCTCTCTCACTCCGAGTTAGATGATATTGAAAAGGTGGCAGTCCTCTCCAGCCTCCGCTCACTAAATCAAAACGCACTATAGAGTCTAGAGCCACGAGATGCATAATAAGATCTCATAGGGACACGAATTATTTCTACACTGGTTGTTCAACATTAAGGACACCAGTTGTAAACTTATGAGTCCTACGCAGATCTTAGCAATCTGCTAGAACATTCATGAGGGAATTTACAAATGTAATTCTCAATGATTGAATGGAAATTCCTGCCAGGGTCAACATCAAGCAGCCCTGAAAGCAGGTCACTTCGGTAATTCTTTATGGATTACGCTTAGTGGTCACGACAGTTTCTAACGGTCTACAGTCGTGGAGTGATCTCCAGCGACTCACCTAATCGTTGATGTGCTACGGTTCCATCTTAAAAAGCCCTCTGTGGGTTTTCGATTAGGAACGGTCTTGGTAAGGATTAGAGAGAGTTTTCACACTATGCTGTTAACAATCTCGAAGTCCGAACTTGTAAGTACCGGATGTTTTATTGCTAACTGTCGTATGCAGGAATATCTGGCGGTTGTTGCTGTGGAACGCTATAGCTGGTTGCTGTTGTAGCTGGTTGCAGAAAAGATGCCAATCCATCACCACATGTTCACACCACATCATCATCAAAGAAGTCTTGATCACCCTAAAAGACCTTCAACACAGCTTCTGCTAACTCTGATGCTGAAGATCATGACTCCATATCGTGTGAGCATGTCAACTCTAAGCATACTTCATCACATGGAGATTTACTACTGAAAGATGACTTGGAGACTCAAGTGGGATGATAACTCCAAAGAATCAACAAAGATCATCCAAGACAAAAGAAAAAGTCATCTTAAGATTTGCTGCTGCACAATGATCTATGATATTGAAGAATCATGGATTACGAGCTATGATGTCAAGATTCAAGGAAGAAGTGCTGAAATTCAGAACATTGCTTCTGGGGTGACCTCCCTTAGGGGGAGATTGTTAGGAATATGAATATTCAGCTGAAGACTCGGTCACCCCGAGTACTTATTAGATCATCATAGCTCATAGGATTATCAGTAATATTATTAGTAGTTTAGTTATTAATTAGTATTGTGGAGTGGGTCGGGTCTTTACCCTCTGTCAGCTCGCTCCACAGTCCACTAGGGACATATTATGTAATAGTATAAATACTCCCTTCCCACCCATGGGAAGGGTTGGACCTTTCAAGCTAATAGATTACAAGTTACTTTCTCTCTCTAAAAGGCTCCCACTTTCTCACTCTAAGTTTTCTTCTATTCGATCCAAACAAGCCTCAAACTAGTGATTCTTGTATTGTGAATACCCTACACTTTTCATTATGCTTGGGCAAGGGTGTTGGAGTGACTGGTTTTGTCAAATCATTTTTCACATCGACTTTTGGAACAAATTTAGAAATTGACATTTTTGGTTTAACAACCGGTTTTGAAGTACTTGGTTTGTCCGAAGTCGATGGTTTTGCAAACTTAGTATCCACACCCTTCCCTTTTTGACTTTCCAGCTGAGCCCTCAAAAGATCATTTTGCTCTTTCATGTCCTTGTAGGCATGCTCATACGACAGTTTGTCATATTTGCATTCCTCAGTTTTTCTATCAAGTTGTTTAAAATATGATACATTTTCTTTTTCAAGTTTAGTAAGAGCATTTTCATATTTTGAAACAATTGCAGAGGTCTCAGCTCGCAGTCTTTCATCGTCTTCAACAGAATATGTTTGTAAAATGATGGACATAATATCGGTCGACATAACTGCTTCGAAGAGAGAGTCATTTAGGTTTTCCAAAACTTTGATGTTTTCAATACTTTCATTTGCTTCCTTTACCAGGGATTTGTGGTCCTTGACAAAGTCGGTTGTTTCTTTAAAAAATGCTTGTTCAAAATGAATTACTCTCGCAAGGATGTTATTTAGTGGAGTAGTAATTTCTGTTTCAAACACCTTTTTCATTTCTGCAAGAAAGCTTGAATGCCAATTGTTGATATTGATAGTAGTTTTGGATGCAACAATATTTTGAAGTGTTTCAATTCTCTTTTTAAGATCATCTAAATATCCTCTAGCAGCACTTGTGTTAAAAGGATTGTTTGAGGACATTTGTTCCAAGTTTGAAAGAGTTTTAGAAACAACTTTTTGTTTTGCAACTGGTGTCGTAACAACTGGTTTTTTGGAAAACTTTGGCGTTTGTTTTTGTTGAACAAAATTAACTCCAGAAAGTATATTGAGATTGTTGTAATCAATTGGTTTTATCTCTGGGTTCTTTTGTTTCATTATAATTTGACTCTCTTCGGCAAGCTCAATTGTTTTGTCAGAATCCCGAAGAGCGGGAGGATCATGTTTAGCATATATTATATTTCCATTGTACAAAACCTCCTGTTCTTTCTGAGCTTTCTTGAGAGTATAAGGGTTTTTACAACCGATAGCCATTTTCTTCATAGTGTGCAAAAGCGGGTTTGGATCTTTAATTAGCATATGAATGGTTTGAGCAGAATGACCCGTTTTCATAAGCAAATCTTCCAACTTTTTGATTGTTTCTTGTTTCTCAATGATTTCATCAAGAAGATCATTTTCTCGTTTTGAAAAATCTGCTTTTAATTGTTTCTTTTCTTTTTCAAGATCAGAACAAGTTGATGTTTGTTTAGAAAGTTGGTTTTTCAAATCAGAAATTTCCGCGTTTAAGGATTTTATTTTCATGTTTAAATTAACATCAGGTGTGTCAAACTTGATTTGCAATTGTTTTTCTCTTAAAACGGAATTTTGATAACCAGTTTCTAATTCTGATTGTCGTTGTTTATGAAACTCAAAAGCTTTTTCGTTTTCCTTATACCTCTCAAGCTCAGCGGTCATTTTCTCATTCACGGCCTTAACATCGCGATTGACCTTTTTTACTTTCTCAATTTCAGTGCTACAATTATTCAGTAATGATTCAAAGAGAGCACGTGTTTCCTCATCATTCTCAGCATGCTGTGACACTAAGCCTCCATTATGATTCATATCTGGAGTTTCCGAATCAATATTGCTACTACTCGGCGTGTCCAGGTATGTATCATAAGTGGGTGCTGGAGTCGCAGAATGCTGTGCCTCATGAGGAGACATATCAAATATATCATTATTGTGGCATGTATTGAATAATGGTACCTCAGATACTGCATTGGTGTCATAAACAGGAGGTGTGTCAGAATCCGTGTCGTACTTAGCCTCTTGAAGATTTTCCATAAATATGGAGTTGGCATCGATGTCTTCTCGGTCTTTCATGTCATCCATGAGAGCCATAAAATCATTTTCCTCAACATTCAATTGAAACCCTTCTTCTTCCTTCTGTGCCAACAACAATGCTTTCTGCAGATAAGCTGGATCTATCTTTTACGGCTTAGTAGGACAGTTCCTTGCCATATGACCTACACCCTGACAGTTGAAACACTTTATCGGATTTCCCTGATTCATATTTCCATAATTCCCAGCAACTGGAGCTGCAACATTTCCAATCTGATTACCCACTGTCTGATTCACAACATTCTAACCCCTCTGATTTCTAACATGCTGACCCATCTGATTTCCTACATACTGCCCTTGATTACCAATCTGAAATATAGTAGCATATCCTTGCTGATTCCCAATAACTCCAACCATTTGTCCTCCTTGACCCATATTGAAACTCGGCTGTGTAATCTGCCTGTTGCGAGTATTCGATGAAATCCTTTTGTTGTTGTTGGTTGGTTTAGAATAGCGTCCTTGGAATGCCTTTGTCAAATAAGCAAATGCTTGTGTCAAAGCAGCAGTAGACTCATCATTGTTAGTGATCTCTGGTTCTTGGAATTGTGGATATTGTTGTTGTTGTGGGTAGAATTGTTGTTGTGGAATTATAGCAGTTTGTTGTTGTGGAATGTATTGTGGTTGCATGTAGTTGTGAGTGGAAGATGAAGATGGTTGATGTTGTGTGTTCGCTGGTAAAGGTGTTGGTGTTTGTGCAATGAATACAAGAGGATCATGATTTTTTTCCAATCTTTCTTTCCTTACTTCATTAGCCTCAGCTTGGTTTTGCTTCAGAAAATCGTAGAGCTGATCATAATTCACCTGATGTAGATCCTTGGTTTGGTTGAAAATAGTGACATATCATCCCCATTCTTCTTGAAGACTGTTGATGAACTTGATGTTGCTCACGATTGGTCTTGGTGTCAACTTGTTTCTGATTAGCTCATTCATTAGAGTGCAGAACCTGGTATAGTAGGATTCAATGGATTCTCCTGGAGTGAATGTAAACTTCTCCCATTCAGTTAGTAGCTTGTTTTCTATATCTTGTTGCCCAATTTCTGTTCCATGACATAGCCTTCTAACTCGTTCCCACATGTCATAGGCAGTTTCACAGCTGTCGACAGCAGCAAAGATCTCTCATTGTAATCCTAGTTGGATTAAGTGCATTGCCATATCATCAGCTGCGATCTGCTTCCTGTCTTCTTCTGTGTATTCTACTTCTGTTTGTTCACGAAAGAATGGAGGAATAGGAGGTGTTCCATTTGGATCTACAGGGTCTTGAATTTTTCGAGGCTTGAATGGTCCATTCTTAAAAGATTGGAGCAGGAGTTTACCATCAGGATTGGTTTTGATGTAACGAAGCATGCGGCTTGTCCATGGAAGATATCCACCTTTTTCAAACATAGGAGGACGGTTTTTTGCATCGGCTGCATGAATGTCTTGCTGAGTTGCCATTGATGAAGTTATGTTTGATAAAGTTGATCTTGGATCGGTTCAACGATGTAGGAGTTGTGTTCGTTGTTGGTTAAGGTAAGTTGTTGTAGGGAAAATTTGATCTAAAAACTTAAAAACGTCGATAACTTCTTTTGGAGTGGATTTGGACCTCAAAGGTTGGGTTGAAACAACTTTAGTATGTCCAACGTGTCGTTCTCTTTGTTCTCACGGTCATTTTGATAGCTTATGGGCTGAAAACGGAGTTACGGTTCAAAAGTTACAGCCGTTTGAAGTTTTGTCGTAAAAAGTCAACTTTGAAGGTTCAATTCCGATGGATATGGTTCAATTCCGATGGATTTGGTAGAATTCCGATGGATTTGGAGCAATTCCGATGGATACTGTTCAATTTGGTCCAATTTCGATGAATCCTTGCAATTTCGATAACTTATGCAGTTCCGATGAAATTAACAATTTCGATGAATTATACAATTTCGATGAAATTTGTAATTTTGATTAAAGTTGCAATATCGATAGAATTTGCAATTCTGATAGAATCTATCTAATTTATACAAATTAGAAGATATTTCCTTAGTCGAAGTATTCTACACACTTATACAAGCAAGGGAATACTAAGTTCTCATTGGATCGTGAAGTAAACGAGTTATTGATGAATTTCGATGACCAAATCCGATGAATCAATTGCGACAAACCCTTAAAAACCAATTCCGACAAACCCTTAAAAACCAATTCCGATAAACCCTCAAAACTTCAATTCCGATGGATTAACTGATTCTTTAGAGATCAATATTATGAGTAAAACAAACTTCTAACCAGTTTCAATCTATCAAAAACCTTCAAAAACACTAAAATAACAATAAAGTTTCGACCTTTAACGTTTATAACCAAATTTGAGGAATTTTGATAAGAATCCAAAACTTTCTTGTTCGATACAAAACAAGTTTTTGATGATTTTGATACGATGTTTATGCCAAAACTCACTAATAAGAAGTAGATCTATATGAAAGACAACAACTTTAACCTAAAAAATGTAAAACTCAAAGCTTTTGGACAAAAAGCTAACTTTTTATGAAGAAAAACGCAACTTTTTGCTAAACTTTGATAAAAAAACGAGGCACAAACAATTCTAAATCGTTGTTAGGCGATTGATACCACTTGTAGGACCTATGATACATCAACTTATTCACACAATATAAGCAAGTATTAAGCACTAATGGATCGTATGGTGACTTGAGAAAGATGTATGTATGCCGTGTATATTAGAGAGAGAAAGAGTAGAAAACTAGAGAGTGTATCTTATTAATAGAAACACACACATTACACACTCAAGCACACACACCAGTCCACCTTTCAAATGAGGTGGAGAGTGCCTTATATTGTACAATACAAATGAGCCTTGTGGGCTTTTCATGGGCTCGGTTAGGATAATGGATTGGACAAGTATTACAACTTAACATAAATGGACTAGCTTAGCTTAACTTCTAACTGATTAGCTTAGCCCAATCCACGAGCACTTTGACTATTCTATTACATGTTCTACGACACATTACAACGTTATAAATACGTAAATGACCATCACTTTCTATTAAAGCTAACAACCAATGTTAGAGCGCTGGGTATGGTAACGCCGAAGCCAGCGTTACGCTGATGTGGCACGACGTTACCGTGCGTTACCATACCAGTGTGAGCATGTTGATGGTGGTGTTATTCTGCAAGTTACCACAATAACTTCCTACGAAATGCATCGTATTCCACCCCCCCCTAAATGGATACATTTTTTCAAAGTTAATTATATTTTTTCCAAGTATATATTATACCACTATCTAACCATTTTCCATATAAATGATTCAAACCCTCTCTACAAAAAAACTTATTCTTTCACAATGGATCCGAATCAAAGTGATGAAGAACATAAGAACCTTTCCGATGCCGATGACGAAACCGATGATTACTTTATGATGGCTGCGTACGAGTATCTCCAACGGTTACAAGTAGAAGAAGCGCAACCTTTTTGATTCACCTGTAACCCGATCTACCATGAACGTGAGGCTGCCTAGATACGTTTGATGGCCGACTATTTTAATGAAGGTTGTAAGCATCCATCATCGACTATTTTAATGAAGGTTGTAAGCATCTGTCATCCTATTTTCGAAGAAAATATCGTATGAGCCGGAAACTATTTCTAGAAATATTCGAAGGTATCGAATCTTATATTGCCGATCCTTTTCCAAAGCATTTTAAATTCTTTCAAGTCCGACCCAATTGTACGGGTCGAATAAGTATGAGTCTTATTATGAAATGCACGTCCGCCATACGTCAATTGGCATACGGCACCACACTCGATGCGTTTGATGAATATTTGCCAATGGGTGAGCATACCAGACGTGATTGTCCGGATAATTTTAATATGTGCATTATTAAGTTGATCAGTCCAGAGTTTTTAAGAAACCCAAGCTTTAACGACATTCAAAATCTATATGCAAGACATGAGCTTGTACTTGGTTTTCCGGGAATGCTTGGTAGCATTGATTGTATGCATTAGAAAAGGATAAATTGTCGTGTGTCATGGGAGGGACAATATGGTAGGGGCGATAAAAAAATACCCAACAATAATGGTTGAAGTTGTTGCTTCGCACCATTTGTAGATTTGGCATGCATTTTTTGGGGTAGTGGGTGCGAATAATGATATCAATGTTTTAGATAATTCTCCGTTATTTGACGACATTCTTGATGATGTCACCCCTATAGCTCCGTTTGAGGTAAATGCAGTTGAGTTTGAAAAGGGGTATCACTTAGCCGATGGAATTTATCCACAATGGTCTACATTCAATAAATCGTTGTCAGTCGCACAAGAAGATAAACATAGTTTCTTTAAAAGGTGACAAGAAAGTGCACGAAAGGATGTCGATCGTGCTTTTGGTGTTCTCCAAGGACTTTGAGGAATAATACAACAACCGGCACGTCAATACCAGGTTACCAAGATATGTAGAATCATGTATTCTCGCATCATATTGCATAACATGATTTTAAAAGATCAAAAGTTTGCAACAAGGGAGTACAATGAAATGTGTGTGAATCCGGTACCACATAGGCAATAAAGGTGGATCAAAAAATGTAATGTCCAGCATTGAAAGGCAAAAGAAATACGTGACAAAAATACGTATCTTAGTCTTCAACGACACCATATAGAGCATGTTTGGCGAGAACGTGAAGATAAAGACGAAGAAGATGAAGATTAGTCTCCAACGCATGTTTTTTAACTTTATGTATTAGTTTTTAAATTTCCGCAAGTTTTTTAAATTTATATATTAGTTTTTAAATGTCCGCATGTTTTTTAAATGTAAGTATGTTTTTTTTAAGTATTTGTAATTAGTATTAGTATTTAATGAATGAAATATTAGTTAAGGATTTATTTAAGGATTGAAATATTAGTTAAGGGGTTAATTTGTAATTTTTATTTTTTAAAAAAAGGGTAGGTTCCAAAAGGTGGTGTTATTTGATGTTACTAAATGAGTACCCGTGCATAGCAACGAGATTTATAGCGGCAAATAGTTATAC